>JANZLQ010000025.1:9514527-9546719 GCA_026212715.1 Elanus axillaris | reverse complement strand
TTACATGTTCTCACTCCCCGGCTGCCATTTCTCCCTGTCCCACAACTTTTTTCCCTTCTTAAAATGTTATCACAGAGTCATTACCACTATCACTGATTGGCTCAGCCTTGGCTGGCGGCGGGTCCATCTTAGAGCTGGCTGGTGTTGGCTCTGTCGGACATGGGGGAAGCTTCCAGCAGCTTCTCACAGAAGGTGCCCCTGTAACCCCCCCTGCTACCAAAACCTTGCCACAGAAACCCAATACACATATAGATAACTTGTATTCACAAATAAGTATATAATTCACAAGCGAAAGAGGTTGTTATCTGCTCTGCCTAAGTGTATTTTAGCTGCCCAAGTAACAACAAATAGAAGAAAAATAAAATAAGCGTTCAAAAATCTAGTAGGCTGGCACTTAGCACTCTAGCTGCTTACCAGAGCAAGAATGAATTCCCTCCAGCCTTGCAGAGAGCTGGAGTTACCAGTTAGCTGCATTGCAGCTCTAGGTCTCAAGCACTGCACAGTCCCTGAATGTCTGCACAGAAAACACAGGTCAGGGAAGAGGCTGGACTCGGAGCCAATCAACTTTACCTGGGCATGCAGGGAGAAATAAATGACCTTTTCAGAGCTGCAACAACTTCCTTGCATTCATCCTTCTACTTGATACAAAAAGGTAGCAGAGCAGTGCTTACGAGGATCTGAACAGGTCTTGTCTGCTGTTCAGTGTTCTCTGAGAAGCACTGCTTTCCCCTGAAGGATCCCAGAACCACTAAGAAAACATGACTAGATTATGCTGTGGAATGATTTATGTTTATATACATATGGTGGGTGGGTATATTCATATAGAAATCCAATGTCCATTAATCAAACACGCCTGTGATGGAATATAAAATATATGACTAATTGCAGCAACTCTGAAAGAAAACTTTTCAGCTCTTTAAAATTAACTGAAGTCCCACTGCAGCAAAGTGGCTAGCTAATTATTTCTACGTCATTAAGCAGGGGTTTTGTCAGCATGTAGAGACCCGAATTCCCCAGTAACCGCAGACTGATTTCAGTGCAAGTCAGGCACCGCAATCCCTCTGATGTATCAGAGAACCTGAAGGTGTTTACAATCTAAATAGACAACAAACTGAGAAAGGGAGGAGACAGCAGGCTTTATTATATTTTAATTCATTAATAAAGCCCTTGAACAACTCCCTGGAAGGGGAAGTGGAGCTTGGGTTTGTAAGTGTCCAGCTGGAACACTGTGCAGTACCTGCAAGGCAGAAAAGGTGGTATTCTTAATAGATTAAGAAACACAAAGTGGCTCAGGGATGAAGCAAGACTATGCCTCTGCACTGGTTTTTCTTTTACTCCAAAGGAAAGCAGAGAAGGATGGCAGATCAGTGGTGAAGGTAGCCTAGCAGCAGGATACAGAGAGCCCTGGGCCACTGGGCACACTGGGGCTGGGGCAGCCGTCTCTTTGGCTAATGCTATGGCAATGTCAGGTCTCTGATCTCCACAGGTGTGCTGAAGTGAGAACTGACCCCCCCCGCCGAGAGTTCTTGCATGAATGTTGCTCTTTTGTGTGATGAGTGAATCTCTTCCAACATGATTTATGAAATGACTAAGTGGGGACAGAGAGGAAAGTGAAAGGCAGGAGCTTTGCAGAAGGGCTTGGTTAAAGGACAATCCTGTGGGCAACAACTGTGGAAGGACAATCCTGTGGGCAACAACTGTGGAAATGCTGCTGTGATGAAGAGGGGTTGAACCTTTTATGAGAGACTAGGGGAAAAAAAGAAAGACAAAGCAATTGTCTCTTTCTTCCCTGGTGTATGAAGGGTTAAAAAAATAAAAAAGAAGAGTGATTAACTTTTTGAAAACACTGGTGGTTTGGATTCTGTTCAAGGCTTGGCTCAACCTAACCCTGACTTGAAAATAACAGGACAATAGTGTCCACTCGGCTCAGCTGCAAACTCTATGGATTTTTATTAGCAGCGGCTGGAGTTCAAGATGAGTGAATTGTAAATAAGGAGAAATGAAACACAATAAAATAGTCTCCAGAGATTTACCTAGAAAACATCTGGAGTTTTGGCACTAACATACAGAAATCTTTACCAATGGGAACACAACGTATTACTGTGAAGTGTACTACGAAATAGCACAGATAAATGAGAAGTTAAGGCCTCCTATATATCACAGTAAGATATTTCAGCTCCTCTTGGTTGTGCGAGTTTCTAACACTCTGAAGTCCTGCCAAATATTTCATTGTTACCTTATTATATGTTCTTGGTTTACTACCTTTTGCTTTGTAAAGCACTGATTTAGTGTCACTTAATTTAATTTTTAAAAACATAACCAGATGTCCTGTTCATTTAGCATATGAGAAAACAATATCGAAAACATGTGTTTTTATGCATTCCAACACAGATACTAAGATTTCTTTCTCTTGCTAAAACAATCTTGCTTCTGAAATAAGTTCCCCTTTTATCTTTGACATCAAATGCTACATTGGCACGCAACACTATTTTGATCTTTGTAAGTCTCTCTTCATGCTTGTATTTAGCCAAAAGATCCTTAATTTGGGGGTCTGTCTCCTGGATTCCCACAGAGCTTTTCATTTCTTTTACAATACTGACATCATTGTTTGCATGCTGGACTGACCTGGCCCACTCCGTTTAATGGGAGACAGGAGCGGGGGAAGCACTTGAAGCAAGGGGCCCTCCCAGAGCTGGAGGTAACCAAGCGTAATCGTATGCTCTACAACCTACCGGCATTGTTTAGGTAAAAGAATTTAAACACTGGCAGCACAATGACCTTGAGAGCAAAGGTTAAGGAACCTCCCAAAATTCAATCTGGGTGGTGTTCAGCTCGGCAGGGACACAGATCTCCTCCCAGTCAATGTTTAACTGGCTCTGTTCCCTTTTTGCCAGAGGTGTGATATCATCCTGTTCAAATTAATGGTGAAGAACAAGCCACTCAGCACCCAACACAGAGAAAGTTTAGATAAAATTATCTCCACACTACTGCAACTTGGAAATCTGTTGCTTCATGATGCATTTTTCAGACAAGACTAACACACATCTGTGATTAGCAACTATCCTGAAACAGCAGTAAGTTTGCAGGGTTACTCTAACTTGAGAGTTGCTTTTGTTTGCAGTTGTGATTTTAACTTGGCCAGCTGGGGGATTATTTAGATGGTTTGCAGCCCTGCGGTTTTATTACTTTCCAAAATAATTCTACATTTGGCTAAACCTGCAAGTTTTCTTTTTAAATAATTTAGCCAAGAACAACTAAGCCTAGATGCTGCCTATTGTGTCAGAACCACAGGCACAGATGAGTCTGTGGATGTTTACAGTCACCAGAACCAAGCTGGGGACACAAAAATAGCAGGGTGAGGGACAGACTCCCACCCTGACTGACGTTAGCACTGAGGCATCTTTATGCCTCTCTCTTACAGCGGTCTTTTTCTGCTGTAGCCAAAGACAATACTTCAGGCCAGCTCTTCAGAAGCTCCCCCTCCAGCCTGAGGAAGAGCCCAGCACCCTTTATGCCCAGCACCCAAACTCTGGCTGCTTACCCTACAGTGGGAGCAGCTGTTTCTGGGAATCATGTCGTGACTGAGAACTTAAATGCTCCTCCAAAATCTGGTGCTGGTGACTAAAAACCCAAAAATCTATCTGAATCAATAGCCCAGATCTTCCCAGTCCCAGGCACAGCTAGGAAGAAAGCCAGGACTTGCAGTCTGGGTCAATATTCATACCAATCCTCTGTGAGCGCAAGCCCTGCCCTCGCAAAGGTGAGCTCAGCCTAATCTCAGATGTTACTGAGCAAACCTGGAGGAGCTTCTTTGTCTCACTGTGCAGTTCTGGAGCTCTCTGTAGCTTTAATTTTCTCCCACAAAGTTCATCGTAGTTTCCCTCTTCCATCATAACATTTCTAACAGCACACATATTTGCTGCTAAGTGCCTTATAAATCACAGGCTGTAATAAAGGGGACCACCATACAAACCTTAAACCGTTGGATTGGCACAAGAGAGTCAGCGACATTCAGCCATCTCTTATGGATCAACTTCTCATACAGGCTCCACTTTAACACATGAAGGATGTTGGATATGAATGAATAGCAAGAACAGGTTGTTCTCCTTAACTGTGTCTTGTTCATGTGCTGGATGCTGAGCTCACCACATCCAAAACAAGACAAAAGAAGCAGCGTCTGGGATGCCAGCTAGAAGGTACTTCCCTCCTGCCCAAAACTGTATGTAGTGGTGGGCAATCAGCCTCTATCGCAACCTTTGCCCTTTACCACATGTGAGGACAAAGCAGGTGGGGAACTTGTGCCAACTGTGAAAGCTTAGGAGATCTTGACATTCTTGCACACTGCTGCCTGAACAACAGCCATGCAAGCAGTCCAGGATAAAGGCTGCTTGCATGGCTATCATTTGCCACAAATTCATCACAAATTCAAGAGCCTGCTGCACTCCTGCACTGGTGCAAAAAAGTCTGTGAAAAGCTCATCCATTGCAGGTGGAGGGTGTCCAGTGACTTCAGAGGGTGCTGGATTATGGCCCTAGAGAGGGGCAAGTACTTGTCTGAAAAAGGCTCCGTGCACCCAACAGTTCAAAGTCCTTACTGAACCTGAACACACATATAGGTTCACTATTACTTGCATTTCTGAAGGCACAAAGTAGGATTACAACAGTGGGGCCTGTCATTTGTAACATTAATCATGTTACTGTCCTAACAGGCACAGTGGTAGGGTTAGAACAGTTTCTGACCCATCAATGCCTAACAAGCTCGGTAAGATCACACACCTTAGCCACCTCTTTGTACCTAGGGCCTTCCTCAGTCAAACACAGTAACAGAAACCTGAACTGACTCCCCACGTTCAACCAGTTAAAACAATCGTGGACTCCTCAATTCTGTAATTACTGGACAGAGCCATTACTTTCTTCCTATTTTCCAACCACCAATTAACCAGAGACTCTGATATGCATCATAATAAAAAGCCCTTTCTCTTACCGATCATGCAAAAATGAGAATGTAGACAATGTAATCACGTTATAAATGGTATTCAATTAATAGTTAGCTAAAAATTATTCAAATTAGGATTCACAGACTGAATAACTAACAAATGGGAAATGGACCAATTAAGCAAATGGACAGGCTAACGGTTGCAAAGTAAAAAAGTGAACCCAAAGACAATTTGATAAATTATTAGAAAGCTTCTAGGTGGGCTGACATATAAGGAGTAGGGGAAACAGGGAGATATGGAAAATTGACATTCTGCAATCAGAATACAGCTCTGTTATGAGACAAAAGAAGGACTTCAGACAAGCAGAGCCTATGGAAATCAGACATTACCCTTTGACACTCTTCACAGAGCTCCATAATGATATTTCAGTCACACTGCTCTGACCTAACAGGGCACCACTGCATCAGCTGGATACACACTTTAAATACACACAGGATGCTTTTGCTATGAAAAAAGACGTATACTGAAATCTGAATGAGAATAAGAGCTAGCTAGAGGAACTGACTGGAATTAAGACATTTTAGAAAACTATTTTAGATTCTATGAGAAAGTGATCGTTTTGCTTTAAAATGAGCAACACAGGCTAGCAGGGGACTAGCTGTATCACTGAAACGACTGTTGTAGTCTCAGCAGCTGTGCAGCTTTCTGCTTAGTGCAGAAAGACATAAAAGACATTGCACCCATGAGTTACAATGCCAAATGATGCCAACACACTCTAAGTCAGTCTTGTAAAGGTTCATACACAATTTCCATGCCAGGTTACCGTTCCCTATGTCTTCCCACTAAGAACCTCATATTGGTGTTTGATCCCAGTGAGATTTTCTTTGTCACCTCTTAAGGATCTGATGTTTCACCCCCAGGCCAAAGTTGTAAGCATCTGGAAATAGTTGAATGACAATTTGAATTTTGCCTGAAAACCACTTTTGCTAAGTGAAGCCTTGATCTGCAATAGAAACACATAGGTATTAAAGAACAACAATGACAGGGCGTTTTCCATCGCCCCTTTTCCCCAGAGGTTAGAACCCCCTCTTCCTCTGTCCTTCAGTTTTTCCAGTTGTTCATCAGAGTTGCAGCTGCCTGAACACAATCATTCACCTAAACTCCCCCCCATTCAAATGCATTACATTATATGAAACGATAATTCCAAACACATCTTCTTCACTGCAATAAGATGTCCTGAACTGCTGGGGCACTATTACATAGGACTATAATACTTCTCTTGTTCAGAGAGAGGCAGGGGAGGGAGGTGACCTGCTCTGGGCTCCAAGTGACAGTAACAGAAAGTTCACAGGTGGCAGCACAGAACTACCAAGCCAGCAAAAAACCCTGTGAAACCAGCAAAACAAGAAAGTCAGTACCTCTCATATCATGGTTTCCTCAGCCTTCCTATTACCTTTGAATAGCAGAGATCCTATTCATTATGGTGGAGCAAAACAGTCTTTGCACTAAGTGGTCCTTGCAATAATATAGAGCAGTGCAGCATTTTGTGCTTGGACTGGTTCATTTACTTGTGTAAGACACTTACAGACTCATGAACTCTTACCAGGAATTATCCTGAAATTGTAGCATGTTTTCCAGGGTCATCATGTTACATGAAATGTTTAGCCCTGCCTGAGACATGCTAATATGTAAGAAATGCAGATATGCCTCAAAGCAAAACAAGAAAAGGAGGCTTTTTCCTTGCTCCCATGATTCTTGACGTAGTAGGGTTTTAGCATACATTCACTCTTCATACTTAATTTAATTTCTAAGGATATTTTAAAAGGACTTTGAACACTTCCAGAGGCCATTTCTTGCTCTTATTTTCAAGTGACTAGTTACATTTAAGATTCAATCCTACTAAAGCATAAGCATTATTTTTTAACTTTAAGAATAATGTACCAGTGACATGCATGGAGATTTGTACTGGCAAGTTAAGGACTACATCTGGGAGTCCACAAAAGTATTTCAGCGCTGAGCCACAAGACATTCACCAGCTGCCTTAGGCTTTCCAGAAACCGAAAGTTTTCCAAAACAACCTCTTACCCAGCAATTTTATCAGGCACAGAAGGCAGATCAGACCTTTGTGGGTGCTGTTCTGCTACAGAAGTGTCTACTTCTTTAGCACTGCAGTGCCAAAATCATAAACTTTGCCTTCACTTCCCGCCATTTGCTTGATAATATATATAATTTAAGGTAACATAATCATAATTGTTTTTAAAGTTAAATGGATTTTCCAGGGACATTAAAGTTATGATCTAAGAGTTGGCAATTCCAGGTCTGAGACAGACTTGCATTATCCTGGGTTTGTTACCAGGGTAAAATTTTGCCCTATTCCAAGCAGGTTATAAGCACTCGGACGTGAACCAGGCCTGGCGTGAAGAATAAGAAAAGATTCAAAATCAGCCTACAATCATGGCAGATCAGGGGAAGTTTCAGGGCTCAGAATCACAGGTATAAACCAGTCTCTTCTGGTATTAAAATCTGCATAGCCACTTCAAAAAGAGGCCTTCTTACAGTAGCTCAGCATCTCCAAAATCTGTACACACCTTAAATAAGTGATGCAAAAACCCACAAACAATGGAAAATGGCTTAGCTGTGTAGCTCACATGCAATAATTTCAATTGATTATACAAAACAAGCCTGCAGAGCATCTTCCTCACAACTCAAACCAAATGCATCCTACCCATCATTGAATGTACATGCTCTGACAACAATTTAGTTTGCAATGCAAACAAGAATGCCACCTATCCACATAACATATATTACTATGATTTTATTGCCCACTCTGTTAAAAACTGCAAAATGCACAGGCATACACACACACACATATCTATACCAGTCCTCAAGAAACCGCTAAAAGCTTTAGTTTTAGTTTCCATTTCTGGAGAAGGATTGGGTAGAAATCTGTTTTCAGCCTGAACCACCATGTCCGTTCTAAATCAGCTGCTTTTATCCCCCAGCTTTCTAATTTCGCCCACAGCAATCACGTCAATTCAACTCATCTCTTATATGTCTCCGATAAAAACACACTGCCAGTTTTCACAACTTCAAGACTACTTAGCCTGTTTTTATGTGTACGGCCAGTAATGGGATCTTGCTTTTCAGGTATTATACAGATTCTGACCTTGTTACACCAAATCATTTTTAAGCTGATCCCCAGTCCACTAATGATCCTTTCCAGGGTGGCAGCACAGGCTGGTTGTCTGTTCCTGGGCCCTTCTCTTCCCTAAGAGTGGCATACACTGCAATAATCTCAGCTGGCTTTAGTCCCCTCCCCTTTATATCCCTGTGATCCAAAGTGTGCTTGCTGCTTCCCAGCTCTGTTTCATTAATAGCTGTTTCAGCTTCTTCTCCATAAAATATACTCTTGGTTCTATACAGTTATATCATATATAAAACATTATAGCCACCTCACTGACAGCAGGATCAGACCAGACCTTAGGCCACATTTATATTACTAAGGATCTGGCTCAAGACTGTGATGAATGGCTCAAGCCACCTACTCACCGGGCTGATGGACTACCTGCCCCTACACACGGAGAGATGAGGGTAAGGTCCAGCTCACATGAACAGGACCTAAGCACGGGTTTAACGCCAGGACCCATGCTAATGGGCTTACCCTAGCAGAGGACACAGTCTGTGGGCTGAAGGCGGTGGCGATGCCTGTGCAATGGAGGAAGGACAACGCGAGAGCCGCTCTCCTGGGCACCTCGCCCATCTGCCAGACTGCGCAGCAGCATACGTGCTGTCAGCTCTAACTGGAGCATCACCCAAGGTGCCTGAGGGATAAGCATGCCACTAGGCATGCTTGCACAGGTATTCTGGGAGGCACTGCCAGAAGGTGGGTGGGACGCAGGCCCTGCCAGGTCTACAGCTGGCTTGGAGACTGCTTCTCCAAGCAGATATAAGGTACTTGATGTCAAGTATAGCGAGAACAGAACCAAGCCTATGACAAGTGCAATCAGACTCAGAAATCTTTCCATAAATGTTCTTTCCACAGAAGGATTAAATGTTCTGCTACCCGCCTACCAACAGGGAACGCATGAAAAATGAGCAAACTGAAACTGGCCCTCTAATACCATCTGTAGAGTTGCTGCTGGCTATGGCCTTCCATAATAAGGTTTTATATTGATGCTCTTGGAGACCCGGGCCTCCACCTTCATAGAACTCAATAAAATAAAATTCTGGCAGTGGGAAACTTATCTCAAGGAGATATTATTGGAAAAGGAGTGGGAATACCTGGGAGCTATAGTCAAATTGTAGTTGCTGAAGATCCAAACCAGACCCAAATCCTTATTACATGCAGATGTTTTATTTCACTTCATCTCCACAACCTGGTATATAAAAATATGCTTATGATGTGCAAAGCACTGTATGCTCCAAAACACTTCCTCCCTTTTTCCAAACTATATAGGTATCTTTTTTTATGTCTCTCTATTTAGATTTTATTTCTCAGTAGGCAGAAGATGTGCTCAGACAGTGTCCACCTGAGCTGAAAACTACCTAAACCTTTCCAAAGAAAGGTTTCTAAATTTTGCTAGATAAAACTTATTCAGCCTATTTTAAGCCTTTGTTTTAGGACTGGTATTCCTCCTCTGCAGATATGGATTTTCTGTATCACAGATTTACTGTGGAGCAGACAGATTAGTTTACCAGCAATACCTGACTGGTGTGAAAACAAATAGATGAACTGGAATATTTTCAGGAAGAGAAAGTAGATTTTATTTTCTCATTTCTGTACTTCTTTTAGGGCATTCTTTCTTTGTTATCCTTTTCCTATGATCAACAAACACTGCAAAGATGATGTGTTTGTATGCTTAACGTTTTGTGCATTATATGGTCTTGAATCAACATGCCAGAAGCAGTAATGGATCTATTGCAGCCCCCAAACTTCCATCTACTTTGATTTCCTGGAATCATACATTTGGGAGCAGAGATGACCCACAGACATTTGGAAACACCCAATATACGATGAGGGAAAATTATTACTTCAAATGTTTCTAAAAAGTGCTGGACACACACCTTTGTCCAATATTTCTCACTGTATCTGCTTTAAAAAGCAGTTCTGGGAACACCCTTCCTCAGGGGCTGCAGAGCACAGTTTCACCACAGGCTCTGCAAACCAAGCCCTGAGCAAACTGCAGCAGATACTGCCAGTCCCGTACTGCTGCAGTGCACCAGTGACAATATCGTCACACACACGCAGCAGAAATGAACAGGCATCCATCTCTTCTGCTACTCCTTTAAGCGCCTGTCCCGCTAGGTCCTCCCTGCAAGGAGCTGCTGAAGCAGCCTCAGCGGGGCTCTGACAGAGGGCAAATCCCTCCTTGGCAGCGGCCCCTGTGCCATGAGAGCCCAGGCTTCCCACCCCATGGGCACACCCTGCCTCGTCACCTTAGAAGTGAAGACTAACAGCTATGCTGCCTGCTGGTGACGGGGTCCTGAGGCCTGGGAGAAGGGAAGTCAGCAGCGGCTGTCCGTGGGCAGGCGAGGTGGCACACTTTCCGCTAGCACTTAGGTAGCAGGTCGTCGAGTTGAAAATAGTGCCATGTGGCACATGACGCCTTTCTAGAAGTTGCGGTGCTCAGGCCATCTCTCAAGCGGAGGTTCAAAACTGGGTGTTTCAGCAGCCATAATGCAGACTTGCAAAAATTGATTAGCATTTGGGGGAGCCTATTGCCAGCAGGTTCTCTGCAACTACAGGCTATTTTCCACAGGAATATATGCGGGTTGTAAATTGGCTCTCTGCTCTCAGGAGAACACTGGAGTTCAGCACCATAAGTATTTAATTACTCTCAATGGTTTTATGGCCTGGGGCAGGCTTGTGGCTAGCCACATTGGTGTGGGAGACCCTGAAAAACTACGGGACACTGCATCTAAATGGAAGCAGTCCTTCCCTCATTTTTAAAATAAGTACATCTAATGAAGCTTTTCAGGCATTTCAAACTACATATCCAAAACCACAAACACACCCACATTCATTGGATGCTCACTTTGAGTCTTTATCAGAATAATCCTGAAGTAAATAATATTTTATTAAATTCCCAGCCACACAGTAATAGGAAAAAGCATTAAATGCTCTTAACCATTTCCCATAGCCATTGACACATAGATTACATGCACACACACACGTATATATATGCATGTATACACAGCTGCGCATACAAATTTCCCTTTTCTGTTGCCCTCTGAATACATACAGTTACATGCAAGTAAACCCTTACTTAAAGCTAGGAATGAATTTCACTGACACTTTCTCAGGAAGTTTAGGGTTTTTTTCCTAATTCTTCTCTACAGGGACACTTTGCAAGGCATAAAAAAACAGAGAAACAAAAGAGATGGACTTGGCCAGCCAGGCAACTACCTTCGCCAGGCTGCAGCCGTTCTGTTAACCTTTTCCCTTCATCCATTAGGATTCTCCTTTTCTTTCTCTAGGATCTTCGCAACAAAAAACATTTCAAGTACACCCACTCAAATGGTTTGCAAAGTCCTCATGGATGTCTGTGAAGAAGGTAATGCTGAAGGCAAATCCTTTTTTTCTTTTCTCTCATTGAAATGGGCTAGAATCACTCAGAGAGTCAGCTACTCTGTCTTAACTGGAAAAACAAATCAGAGCAGGAATGGGCACAGGGAGAGGAAAAAAGAAGAGGCCACTTATTTTTTTTTTAAATCTAATCTTTGGACCAGACAATCAGGGCAAACACAGGACTGCACTTCTGCTTGGCAAGCTCTGCTTTGGCACTGGACATGCAGAATCATAAAGCACGCTTAATTTTACAAACATAAGTTCTTCCTTTTTTGGGTGGGGTTTTTTTTCATTGGGTTTTGGTTTTTTTTTTCCCCCAGATTCTTTCCAAGAATGCTCTAAGGACCTGAACTGACTTTTCAATCACTTGTTTTGTGCTCTCTTCATTGAGGGAACAGGCTTCTGGAAAAGGCTGGTGATAATTGTATTGTTGAACCAAACCTATTTATGCCAAGATAGATTTGTTCATTTCTTCTCCCCCTCCTTCTTCTCCAATATTTTCCTCTCTCAGACTTTTAATAAGGCAGATAAGGCAGAAAAGCAATGATGCAAACAAACAGAGTCTCAGTGTGACCATATGTACATCACCCCCAATTGCTGGATCCTGTAGCACAGTAGTTAATTTTGTGTGTCATATTTTATGTCACACTTATTAGCCTGAAGTGCAGTAATGCACGTTTCCATTCACAAGAGAACCTCTTCTGAATAACAAGGCCATGAATGGGTAATAATAAAAGTATATTCCATGTGGCAGGGACTGTGCTAATTAGGCAGACTTGGAAATCTCTGTCAAACACTATGAAATGTTACAGTGCTTATATAAATGTTTAATAATGAAAATGATAACAAACTGAATGGGGATGGCTTGGGGAAAACAGTAATTTGAATAGTTTTCTGAGCGTGAGGGATGAAACAGTCTATGGTTTCCGCAAAAGAGGCTTTTAAGCGAATGTTTTATCTGGTTGACACATTTGACTAAAGGCTTGCCCCTATCTGCAGTCTAGCATGCTCTAACAGGTACAGAAGACATATGGTGAGCTTGGTTTCTTTCTTTGGTGCTAGCCCCCAGCACCTGGGCATCACTGGCTCAACAGTCCGCCTCTCCCAGCATGGCAGAGGGATCAGCAGCCACTGCAGTGCTGTTGGGTAGCAGGCGCTTCTTTACATTCTTCCTTGGACAGCTGAAGCAAGGTGTTCAATTCTTTTCCCTGATGCCGTGAGCTAGCTGCCAGCTTTAGGATACCTCGGGGGGACTCAGTCACAGGACAGTGATCTGCATCTTGCACACTGGAAGATTCAGAGCTATGGCTAAGAGCTAGGAAAAATTCAGTCATTCCCAAGCCACTTGCACAGTAACATAGAGTCCCCTCCCATGTGCAGACCCAGTGTGTGCTACAGCTGGGAGGCAGCGGGCTGTCAAAAGTGCCCTTTCAGCCTGGGTGCTGCTGATGGACCACGGGACACCTCTCTCCTCCCCAGGCGTTGTTCTGAAACAGAAGCAGCAACTAGGGGAATTAAGAGCAGGATGCAACAGTGCCAAAGCCAGCACACGCTGGCTGACAAGTGATTTGCAGGAGGGAATGCCCTGAGTATTATATTAGTATTCACCCTTCTGCTTCATTTCATCCTCCCCAAAACTGCAACACTGTCCTCAGCCATAATAGGCTAAACGCCTATTTTGATGAATGAAAACATGATGAATGAAAATATTTTGACAAATGAAATGAAAATAGATTTCATACCAGACAAACTAATTGCAGTGCTCATAAGTGAGACTGAATCAATGATAAGGTGATAGGAAACTTATTGCTCCCCAACTCCAAAGGCACTTTTCAGGAACATACAATTATTTCATCTTTTTCAAGTGGCACATCTGTGATGACCTCAGTGGCAGAGCTCCACTGACTGCAGTTCTGCTGAGCACCAGGTAGAAGTAATTTTGCCCCAGGCAGGGCTTTTTCATTATTGAACAATTTTTATACTATAATATTTAACATGTAAAACTTCTTTAGAAAAACTCCAAAGTCAAAAAATAGTTTTGCACTAAATGAAAAGCAATTACATTGTTCTTATATATAATTACATTATTATTATCACATGCAATATGTTCGTAGTACCCCGGGCTGGGGGAAAGCATAAGATCTAAAGATAAACAAATCTGATACCATGTCCACTTGTAATTCTAGCATCCTTGTTGTGAAAATCTTTGCATACCAAAAGGCTCCCTGGCTATCCGGCAGGTTGTGCCAGTATTCCTCCCCTACAGAGATGAAGAGTTGCCCCAGCGCAGGGCGACCTGACAGTGACTTTTACCCTGTGACCATTCAACATATGCAAACTGCTTTCTTCACAGGCAACTTTAGAGAAGCTAAAGAAGAATCATGGGGTAGGCTTGCTAACTGCAGCCGCAGCGGGACTGCAGCAGGACCCGTCTGGGGGGCTGACTCTTGCCCCCCATGCTAGGTACAAGAGAGAGGTGTTAAATACTGTAGCACAGCTCCCAGAATCCCATGTACATTCTTACAGCTTGCTGTTTTAAACACTGACAGCACACATAAATTAGATACAAATTGCAGCTGGATCTGTCCTCAGAAAAGCTGAGACCAGAGAGCCTGCCCCATCACCTCATAGCCCAGGGAACAGACCCCAGCACAGGGAACAGATCAGGGGGTGCAGCCTTGAAAAGCAGTAAGGAAATAATGAGTTATAGCAGCAAAGGCCCTACGGCACATCCCAAACCCTCTTTGTCACCGAGATCTGTGATAAGGAAGAAAGCTTGTTACATCCTTTTACTGTGGCTCGGACACCCTGCTCTCTTGAGAGATGTAAGAAAAGTGAGGCTGGAGAATTAGGGACCCCTCTCGCTCCCCTTCCCTGCACTCTTTCAAAGCCAAATCCTGCCCAGGTTTTACTAAACACTGGTATATGGCTCACAAACCACAACCCATGCAGTAGGTGGCGCGGTAGCTTGCCGACCTGTTCGCATCCTGTTCTTCTACCATAAATTGAAATAAATGTATAAATAGAAATATTTGAAGGATACACTCAGGAGACTCCCCCAGGGTTGGAAAGTAACATTCAGCTCTCCTGGAGTGCATGTGTATGGGGCTATTAGGACCAGCTAAATCTCAGGACTAATGATGTATTATGTCTGTGTTTTCCTGCAAAGCAGGCTGCACTTGGAAAAGGAAAATCTGAATCTTGACCATCTCACTGAAGTCAGCTAAATGACCTCTCTGGCGCAGAACTGACAGGAAAGGGGATATTAGCTGGGGGAAAATAAATGGAAGAAATGTCTGTCAACTTAGGCCCCCTTCACAAGAACTGTAGGTTGCTTCCCTTTGGTCCTTAAGTAAGCTATAAGCCTCCTGTTTGTAGCTTTTTATTTAGGCTCAGCATCTCTGAGCCAAATGGCTGTGAATGTTGGTATTTTTCCTTGCCATCTAAGATGCACCACCATCTCCATGTCTCTGACTCAGTAGCTGATTCCAGCTAATTTGCATCTTTTGTTCAAACACTTATTATGAATAATTTTGGGAAAATTTTATTTTTGTCTCTTCAACATAAAGTCATCAAATAAATACAAAGTGAACAAATACTATCACACAGCTAGAATATTTTTCCTTCATTATGTAGTTGCTTCCCTGGCTCATTATAATGTAACTTCTGTTAATTCAAGTAATTTTTCCCCCTCTGTTTTGCTTGTTTTATTTCACAGTACCTTGAGAAAGATACTAACATAATGATTTTCATTCTTCAGTTTCCACCTCAAGCACAAAATTGCTGCATACAGATTTCTCAGCAGCTCAAAAAAGTGTTTTACTTACTAACTCCTGGTCCACCAACAAAATGGTTCACATTTTCCTTTATTTTTATCAGTGACAACAGATAAAAGTTTATTATTTCTACTGCCTCTGATCCCACTGTACAAAGACCAGAAAGGACTTACTCATTCTGTCAACAAAAGAGGCTCTTGAAGTGGTCTTACAGCATAACACTCTGTTTGGTGCGTTTAGTACATCCTTTTAAAGCTAGACCTAAATTTTGACTTATAACTCACCTGTCAACCTCTTTAAGACATCCCAAGGATAAAAAGAACAGTTTAAGCTTAGAACAAAATAGGCTTCGGGAGCCTGAATCTGTAAATGTGAAGGAGGAAAATAGAAGGAAAGAAAATTATCCATCCCTAGTATTGCATGGCAAATATATTCCATGGGGACACCCAAAATCTGAAGCATACAATTAATAATATTTTTCAAAGACATAGCAAGATATACTTAATGACTGTTTTTAAAGTACTTTGAAATCTTCAGTATACAAATGAACTTAAATGCAAGGCAGCAAATGAAGCACAGCAAACTGCTCCAAAAGTCCAACCACACATCAAGATGATAGGAACAGAAGAGTATGAGCCACTAAAAATACCAAGGAGAATATTACCCAAACCAAAGATGGATAACTCTTTAGTCCAGAAACTATAACTTACACTGTCCAGATGCATTAGATCAAAAAGCCTCATAAGAAAAGAGAGTCTATTTTTACTTTGCTTCTAGCTCCTTTTACCCACATCTTCAGAACAGGCCAACAAACATAGCTGTGTACTCGGTGTTATCAGATCTGCTCCACTAGCAATTAAATCAGCCTACGCACCCTTCATAAAGAAAATCACTTGCAGGGGTGCAATGTGTGCTGGCAGCAAGAAGCAGCAGCAGCACTGAAAGTACAGTTGGATCCTTGTCACCTCCACGTATTCACTGAATGTATCACAGCGCAAACTGCCAGCTATAGACTTGTCCCGGAGGGACAGGGCCTCCTGGTGGTACCATAACACAAATAATTAAGAGACAACAATACCAAAGGCCACATTTTTTTTCCCAGTAGGCCAAGAACTGCTTCATGGGCTCAGCCTGTTGCCTTTTTCATTAAAAGAACAGCCTGGCTGGGCACTGGAATAACCATAGTTCTACTTGCTCTCTCCCCCCGCGCCCCCCTCAGTTTCTCAGATCATCCTGTTGCTTCTATGGCCTCCGTTGTGCTGGTGGACAACGGACCTTTGAAGAGAGCAGCGCAGTCTCGGGCAAGGTTGGGGTACCCACACAGTGACTGGGAGCACATGGTGCAGCCCCAGGCTCACAAAATTATTCTGGGACAAGAGCAGGACAAGAAATAACATAGACAGAAAACTGCTGTCTTTCTTCCCCTAAGGGGAAGAAATGCCTTGTGTTGACAACAGGCCTGAAGCTTTGACCACGCAGAAGCACTAAATAAGAGGGTTTCTAACACCAAGCTGTTTGCAGAGGTGATCACAAACCACAGAGCTGAAAGCCAAAAGGTGAAAGCCAGATTTCTCCCTAGTCTGAAAGCAAGTGAACCTAGTGTTTGTTCACTCCTATGTCTATTTAAATGTGACAACAGCAGCTTCTTTCTGCATCTTCCGATTCTTTTGCTGTGAGCAGCAAACAATACACGCTGGAAAGCTGATTGTGGAGGCTCAGGGCAAAACCCAGCAAGATGCAAAGAAGGGGAGTATGTCAGAGCAATCCAAGACAGTCAGGAGAGATTTCTACCTTGTTGATAGAGCACACGTGTTGTGACTATAAAAGGCCATACCCTTCTAGAAAGAGGTTGTAATTGGCTCAAAAGCTGACAAGTACCAGAGATAAGTGTGAAAAGAAACCAGGAAGAGCAAGCACTTTGCTGCTGAGAAAGGCACCAGCCATAACTCACACACTGTGCAGGTAGTTGGGCACTTTGTCAGAATTCAGCCCATAAATTCAACTTACTGCAAATCTCAGTTGTGCTGCTGCCCCTCAAGAGGTGCCAGATGGAAGTGGAAACAGAGTTTTGCAGATAATGTTATTTGGTTGTTACCAAACTCCAGTTGCTGTTCTATATATTTACTCACTTTATTCAAGGTTAAACCAGCTAATTCCAGGCCAAAACTCTGCACCAATTGCTTGCCACATTTGAGACTGACAGCAGCTAACTGTATGGCTGGAAATGCAATCAGTCTTAATTTTAACACTACACTAGTGGATGACAGCCACAGCTGTTCTGGGCAAGACAGACTGTACAGCGCACATAACACACCCCACTGCAGGGAGAGACAGACATGAATGAGAGCCTTAAAGACCCTGTTTTCTTTTCGCTTCCCTTCTTGGTGGTGGGAGATTTTCAGTGAAAACCCAGATCTACACCTGGGCTCCAGATCAGGCTCAATTACATGGAGACTAATTTTTTCAAATCCTATTTTAGTGTGGAAAGGGCAGGTAGAATGTCACTAGATCAGTTTGTCTCAGTATTTTTTTCCATATTTAGGTGACCGCATGAGTACAAACATATGAAGGCTGAACAATATCAAAACTGAATCCACATCTTAGTCCTGGCTGCAAGTTGCAGCTGAATTTTTAACTTTATCTCCCAGTCTAAACTCCCTGTCCAAGACATCACCCTCGAAGGCTTTGCTTTTTTCTGAAGGCTATAGCTATCCACTTAACTGGGGAGCTGGCAGGGAAATGGGGAAAAAATTCTAATCCTTTGAGGTCTGTCAGAGAGTTAATTTTGATCTGGTTTATACTACTGAAAATCTGGAGGAACTCCATTTAAATTAATAGAAGAGTATCAGGACAAGCAGCAAAAAAGTGTTACCAGATGGAAGTTAAATTCAAGTGCCCTTAATGCACTGTCACCTTTACTTTTTCTTTTAAAACAAACTCTGGCTCTTAAAATTCCATTAATTTCTGAATTACTTAGATATAGGGGTAGGAAGAAACCTTGAGCTGTCCTAATGTGGCATTAGTGAGCACACAGAAATAGTATTCTGATCTCTTTTAGCAGATGTGAGCTAGTCTAAACCACTCTTCTGATCGAATTCTCCTTGCTGAAAAACCTGGCTAGAACACCAGCAGTTGGAAAGCCCTTGCTTAGCAAGTACGTACTTCATCCCATGGAATCACCATCATTTTAAAGAGGTTCCTCAATGAATACGGAGGGCAGCTTTGTTTTCAGTATGGTAGTGATCTCTGTAACTTCCTTCACATAACTCCTCCTTCCTTTGAGACATGCAAAAATTCATTGGTGAGATTAACAGCAATATGATGAATGGTGGCTAAGACAGACCCTGGACTTACTTCAAGAAATAGCACATCCATCTTGCTAGATTCAGAATAGCTTGAGTTGCTGCTGCATTTTCAATCATGAACTGGGAAATTTAATTGGTGTCCTTCCATAACTTTTTTTTTTGCTATGAAATATCACAAATAAAAAGGAGTACAGTGAAGTCAGCTTACTCAATTAAGAAGGGAACTCTTTCAGCGTGGGAGTCTGGGCTGTGAGGCAACAGGGCACACAAACTAGCTATCCCTCAGCCATCCTTGATTTACAAGAACTGAATGCTGAATAACAGATATGCATTATTTTTCTGCTTTAATGTGCAACTCTCAAAGCAAATATGAGCAAGAGAGGACATGAGGCTAGAAGTGAATGAAGGCTACTGTTTTGTGTGTAAGAGAAAGTAAAAAGCAAAAAGAGGAAAGACAAGACAAGACTCAGGCTAAATTTTTAATAAGGAGCATTTAGAAGCACCTAGTTTCTTCTGCAAAGCCAGTGAATCTTTAATGCAAAAATTGCTTTGAAAAGGCAATTATCCCAAAAAGAAATTACTCTGCTCTGCAGTGGGACAAAATTTAATAATTAAAGTGCACACTGAGAGATTTTACTGCTATTTTAAGTACTTTCCTAGTGCAGCCTCAACTATGAAGATTCAATTGTTGCTTCCCTTACATAAGACCAGCAAGCAGTTCAAGCTAAAAGCCCCTGTAAACCAGCCTGTTCTAGAAATGTGACTGCCTTTAGCAATCACAGGCAAAAGCAGATTCTTCAGAAAGACCAGTGTGTATCATTCTGGGGAGCATAATGCAAAGAAGGAACTTTTAAAAATAAAATAACCCAGGTGATCTCCAGGATGAAGGCAACAGCATGATGTATAGACTAGTTGCCCTCCATTTCCTGATGTCTTCTCAGGGCTTGACTTTTCATTTTTCAAGGAGCAGAGGGCCAGGCTGCTAACACATTTACCCATGCTAATGGTAATATGATCGTACCTAGGAAGGGACATGAGTTGCTTCATTTGCAATCTTCAAGCAGAAGCAATGGAACAACCAAGGATCCAACACACTGACATCCTCCATAGTAGTTTCTCTTATTCCTTTATATCACTCTCCTGAAGGGGTTAATAGACTATGAACATGTCCCTTTTATAGCCTCTTCTTCTCCCTTATTAAATTACCTGAGATAGAATGCCATGGTAACATGCTAGAAAAGGAACTGACATTCATGCATGACAGAAGGATCCAGTGCAAGTCTTCCTCACTCACCCAGGAGCAGCATTACATGGACGAGAAATGCAAAACAAGCCACTACCAAACAAATCAATGTCAAATATCACAGAGCTTTCTCAACACATCCACATTTCTATTTGTTATCTCTATGGAACAGAGCAGGTGAAGCACTGCTCCAGCTCCTCGCGCTCTGCTCTATCCATGAAAGGGAAATCTAAACCCAAACTGCAGTGGAGATCTGTAACCAGTGTGGAAAGTACCGAATGTATCTCAGATGGGACATTTTCAACATAGCCTGTGTCTGAAACAAGAAAAACGAGGGACATAGAGATAGCCCTCCATATTAACTACTGCAAAGTGCCTCTAGGGCAGCAGCAGTTTCCAGACACCAGGTAGCATCTGGCCCCTCAGGATATGGGTGAAGGAGTTTGAATCTATTTATCTGTCCATGTAGACAAGGCCAGAAAGACTTCGCAGCTGAGGACCTGCCAGGTCCTCTAAGGGCACATGAGCTCAAAAAAAACTAATGGATAACAAAGACATGAGGTAACTGAAGTTTCTTTTCCCTGACTTGTGCAGGATACATTATGCTTCCAAAATTACAGGAGAAGTAACTTCAACTTCAACATTCCAAGCCCTTTTAAAATGAAAAATAGAGGCAGCACAATCTTGCAAATACATACAGAGCTGACCAGACTGAAAACTACTGCTTACTCAGGCATGTCCAGGCTTCTGTCCCATCTCCTTTTCTTTCCCCTTCTTATCCTTTCCCTCCCCCTTCCCTTTACTAACATGCCCTACACAAATATCCATTCACAACTGTGCTGAAAAGCAGGGAGGCTTTTGACTTATTCAGGAAAGAGGATGTGGGGGTTTTGTTGCTGGATTTTGAGAGCATGTTTTTGTGGTGATTATTTTATTTTTGATAGGGTTTTTTTCATAGCTGTTCAAGAAAGCATTGCTCTCTGGCTATGGCTTTCATTCAAATGCTGGTCTGCATGCTCAAGAGAGACTTAACTAGCTGTAGTGACGCTGTAGAATTTTTTCTGAGAACTTCATAAAGATCGTTTGGAGCTCCCAGGCTCCACCACAATTCTGCAGTCCTCTCTAGACCTATTTATGAAACTTTAAAATATTACATCTACTTGAAATACAACTCAGTGCTTTCAGAAACCAAGGTAACTTCCTATTCTGTAATCTTTTCAGCACAGTTCAGGTTGAGTGGAAAAGGCTGAGGAGGAGAAAAATATGTTTATTTTTAGCTGCATGTGACTGAGAAGGCACTGCAGAAATCAGAAAGACACAGCAAGCAGAGGAGCGTATTAGAGAGTCGTGTATCTTCAGTGTGGTAGTTAAATACAGGCAAGCAGACTTTTTCCCACGAAAGGAGGTGTGGAAGAAGAAGAGGATCAAGAAAAAGAGCAAGAATGGATGGATCTGAGCAATTTAAACAGTGGGAGGAAACATGAAAACTGCCACTGAAGGACAGGAGGGAAGTAAAAGGAGAGGCAGATGCCTGCATCTTCAAAGAGACCACAGACAAAAGAGGATAGAGCCTAAAGAGAGGGGCATTGGCTGTAAAGGTTCAAAGGGTTACACATGTGAGCTGCACATCCAGTGGTGTTACCCACAGAAGTGGAAGCCTGGCAGACTGGGAGCTCTGGCTGGAGGAGATTGTCTGGGACTGCAAGCAGCTAGTTTTTGCTCACTGAGGAAGAGAAGGGATCTGGATTACGGTGGCTCCAGAGGAGGGTCTGAGGTGATATAGTGGCTGTCAGTGCAAGAGTGAAAAGGGAGGGTGCTGCTAAGACACATTGCAGGGTAGTTTTTTCCCATGACATCTGATTCTCAAATGGAAAGCATGTGGTCTTCCATCAAAATATTGGAAACAAATGCAGAATAGAGTGGAATAGATAGGGAACTAAAAGGAAACACTGAAGATAAGCTTTTGGTAGAAGAAGAAAAAATACTGAAGAGTGTAAGAGTTCAAGAGTATTAACAAAAGACAGAAGCTGTTTGCACAGCAATCACATAGTTTCATACTACTTTCTCACATGCAACTCTTCTAGTTAAATTGCATTTGGCTTTCCTTTGTTCTGTGCTTTGAATTTATTCAAATCTTCCAAAATATTTTCATCTTATTTATTGAAGATACCCACAACACCAAACAAGGGGGAAACTAAGCAGATCACTAATTAAAACACAAGGTGTGTACTTGGGGCTAGAAAGTGCCTGGAGGCACAACGCTAAGCAGAGGATAGAGGTAGATAGAGGTAGCGGGAGGAAGCACTGTGACTTAGTCACATAACTGACTCACCATGCCTCCCTTGCTGCTTCCTTTGCTCTGGAGCAAAGGGCTGGGGGCAGGATTTTTGTTTCAGTCTCTGCTTTTGCCAGTGGGAAATTACTGCCCCGCTGCAAGGAGTTAGCTGCTCAGCTGGGGCAAGGGAGTGAAAACTTCTCCTGTCCCTGCTTTCCTGGGACTCCCATGGTACAGGGGAAGGTAATACCTGTATTTCCACAAGACTGAGCACCAAGAGTCACATTACTGCATCAGGCATGTTCTTCTGTAGCTTGCACAGAAATGTGGGTGAGTCATAGTTTGGCCATAAACTGCCCACAGTTCATATGCTGAAAAATCAGTTGGTCAAAGTTTAAGTTAGTATAGTCAGCATGGTCAGCTGAGTAAGTTTAGATTGAAGCTGTCTGCACAAAGGAAGACCAGAGGTGAGCTGATGTTGGTTTGGACAATGGGTATAACCCCAGCTGCTTTGAAGTCAATGGTTCAACTTCCTGTTGTTTACAGCAGGGTCAGGATTTCACCACAACTTTTTTTTGAATTAAGGTCTTGATTTTTTTTTCTACATATTGACATGGCACTAACCTTCAATCCACATCAATATATAATAAAGCAACACTCTTGGAGCAATGATATTAATGGCAAGACAGAAAAACTTACTGGCAGCATTTCTACTGCTGGAAAGGGTCTAGAAGATTTAAAGCCATGGAAATAACTCCTTACTGACAGAGCTGTGGTAAGGCCTATGCTGCGCTGACCTGTAACTCTGTAGAAATCCCTGGCAGCACTAACCAAAAAGAACACCCAGCACCTAGATTTGGGTGCTGTCTCTGTCCCTACTCCATCTGAAAGCCAGATCAGCTACTGCAGTGCCAGAGGTGGAGTTCAGCATGAGCTGTGCCTTCAGGAGAGCCACACCAAGCTGAGATTTGCTACTGCACAGAGCTGCCAGGCTCTGGGAGCTTCCTCGGGGAAGAGAGGTGGCCAGGGGTGGACTTTCAGCCATGGCAGATCTCCCCATCCCTTGCAGTCAGGAGGGAGCATCAGGACTTGCCACTGTTTCTCCTTCTATTCTGTACCTCAAAACACCTCTCAAGCGGGAAGTCCCACGGCTCCCATCCAAAGCACATCTGTGCAACAGCACTGATGGTGCAGGAAGCTTTACAGGTCTGGCCCAGATGCAGGTCACCCACAGCTCCTGCTAAACCCTGGGGAAGGGGCAATCCTTCCATCCTCCCAGGGACAAATCCACAAAGCACTCCTATTAAATGTAAGATGTTAAATTACTCCCATAGCTGAGCCTGCATTTTTTCCCTAGCTCTCCGGGTATTGTTTGGCATCCATCAGATAACTGAGCACAAAAGCTCAGATAACATAATTTGAATAACAGCTAATGAAACGCTCTGCAATTATTTCTGAATGTTTTATCTGTCTTCTCCCTCTTGCATGGTAACTGCAATTGCCTCCCTCTTACAGAAATCTCTAGGCAGGTGACGATACGGCAGAAGTGTATGCTTTTCATTTCAGTTTCTCCTTCTCTCACTTAGTGACCTCTTAATCCACCTCCCCTTCCCTCTGCTGGAGCTAATCACCAGCTGTGTCTCCACACAGGGCCCATTTGCCCCTCTCCCACCTCCATTCAGCACCTGCCCTATACCAGTGTGTGGGGCTGATATAGCAATTTTGTGTAGGAGCTCCCTGCGAGAAAGGAAGAGGAGAAAGATTAGGAAAGGGACCTGCCACTCTCACCGCATAATCTAAGGACAGACAGAAGAGCAAAGCTGGCTTCCTTATGGAAGGATAGGAAGCAAAGCAATTTGCTGCCCTAAGGATGAAGATGTTCACAGGAGCTGCTTTCTCACACTTTTATTCCCAGTCTTTCCCTCTGAGGCAGCAGCAGCTCCACAAATACTGTGGGTAAAATTATATCGTTTGCTGAAGCAGCTATGCACTTGTGCAAAGGCAGCATTCCCTATCCTGAAAAGAAGCTGACTTATAGCCGTACTCTTGAATTTTTCACCAAATTTAATTTAAGATCAGTGTGATTAAATCCTTGCCCACAGAGACATCTTAAAAATAGACAACATAGCCGGCAAAACATAATTCAGGTGTTTATTTATAACAGCTTCAAAAATTTTTCACCTGCAGCTTTATGGGTTGTCTGGCAAAATAAGGATTTGACCAGCTGGACAAAGAATTAATCAGGAAGCTCAGTGTTTATGCTTTTTAGTATAACATCACCTGCCCGGGTTTAGCTCATCTGTTTAAGGTAGTCAAACCAATTATTGATAGGAGTAAAGTTTGAACAGGCATTATGGCAACCACCAGCACAAGAAACTACTCTCCAGCCTGCCTAGAGGCAGAGCCAGGAGAGGGTGATTTCCAGTGCCAGCTCAGTGGGAAGGTTCTGTCCCCTCTCCACAAATGCTGCCGTAAAAAGGGCAGGGACAGCACTGCAGGCAGGGCTGATGAAGGCCATGCTTTACACCACCAAAAAGCTGGAGATGTTGCAGGTACAATTGCAGCAGAGGAAAGTAGGACCTCAGGAAAATGTATTTTTAACTGAGTTTGTAACTTAGTTTTATTGCAGTTTTTTGTTCTTTGGATGTTTGGTTTTTGTCCTTCTAGAATTTACTACTCTTTAGAAGGCAAAAGAAGTGGGAAGTACTGTCTGAGTGCTGCGAGAATGACACAAGGCAGACAGAACTGACACAAATACCTGCTATCATCCTTGGAAACACAGAAAAGACTTACTGGAAATGAAAAGTAGCTGAATTTAGATGAAAGAACATGTTTTAAACTGATGGTTCAAAAGCAAGATGGAAGCATATCTAGAACTCCATATGAAGCAGTAGGGTTTAATCTATAGTACTCAAACACAATCCCAATAGCAGGCCTCACCATAAAAATCTGCTTCATGATGTCAGGGATCTCACTTCAGTATGCAGTGAATTGTCTCCTCAGTACTTTTGATTCATGCCTGCAATTTGGTCACTAGTTTAGTAGAAAGAGCCCATATAACTAACACCGTACTCCCTAATAGTGTTTCCTGTAAATATCAAACCCAAATCAGGAAGATGACACGTTTCTGTATGACTCTACTGGATTCCAGTTCCAACATACATCTACAGCTTATGCAAAGCTGTTAGATCCATCTGTATAGAGAGTTACCAGCTGATAGGTTGGCCTGGTCTCTAGTAAATTGCCTGTAGTAAATTAAAATATTGACAAAGGCTTCATTAGCCCCAGTTCACTAGTACTTGATGCTAACTTGCAGAGACCAGGTAGGGATTTCCATTCCTCTAAAGAGAATGTAAAGCTGCTTAGATAATAAAACTTATATTTGAGCTAAGGACTGTCACTGGCTGCAAGAGGATCCCACTAAATTTTGCAGCAAACACCATCAAAATAATGGGATAACGTCCCAAGTAATTGAAACAAAATGGGGCCTACATGTCCATGGCATTTTGCTACAAAACTCAGAAAAGATCATGGACAGATTCACACACACACACATGCCCTACGTGTTCTCCTCCAAAACCATTCATTTGAATGGAGAAAGCTGTGACTGGAGATTACAAACCCGGCTCGATGCAGCACAGTTTTTTGCAAGGACTGCAAAATCAACACACCACAAAAATTTCCACATGTGGAAAAAGACATGTCTGTAAGCTTAATGGAGCAGTGGGACACTTATCCTGAGGAAGGGAGTTACCTTGCATGGGTATCAGTCAGCTGAAAGACAGTTTGACCTGAGGAAACAAACTAGCCTGTACAGTTATCAGAAGTAAAAACTTGTGCTTTACAGGAAGTTTGCAGGGAGCACTAGCTTACCTCATGTTGCATGATAATAAATCATGTCTTCCAGTGGCAGGTATTGTATGTGATAAGTGCTCTCAAGATCTCTAAAGCACCTGAACATCTTGGTCTCACTGAACCATGCTGGAACAATCAGTAAAACCCTGTACCCATAACAGGCTGACCCATTACATCTCTGGAATACGTTTGAAAAAAAATTGCCAGTCTTTAAAAAGCATTGTTTAACACTTAACACTTACTTTTCAATGCAAAGCAAAATGTACCAAGTTATAATTATAAAACAGTTCAGCCTCTCAGAAAAAGCAATCATCCTTGGCCACCATGCTGGTATTACCAGTGTTTCCAGCAATCTTTCTGGCCCTCCACACAGCCAGCTCCCAAAGGCAAGTCCTGGTCACACATGGGATGCAGCATGTCAAAGATATACATTTAGAAGGATCAAAGGAAAATGGAAGAGCTCCTAACATGAAATAGAAAACCTAAAGAATGGATAATCCATGCATAAAAAGCTAATGACTAGATAATTGGTTTCATTAAAAGATAAACATCCCTCTCTCCTAATGACATTACTGTTGATATTACTCCATCAATACCATCCAGCTTATCATAAGCCCTGTATATGACTGCAGAGTCATGTCCTGCTTTCCAAAAGAACCCCTGCTTTATGCCTGCCTAGAAGATCAAAGAATCTTGTTCATGACCTGAGTTCTTCAGCCATTAGTCAATACTTTTCAGTATGGCCTATAAGTGACAGATAGCCACATTTCATCAGGAAGAACTAGAAAAATAAATTATATCAGAAGGAACAATAAGTATTCAGAAAATGGGTATCTAGATAGAACAAAATGGAACGAAAAAGCAATAGTATAAAATACATTTTCCCCCCATGCAGTAACACTATACAGAAAAAATGGTTGAAAAATGTTTCTTTATTATATTTCCTAGTTTCACCAGTGATGTGAAAAATCACTCCTCTTCAGAAAAGAGTCCAAGATATGCAGGACAATAGAATATTTTGGGAGAAGAACCCAATTAGACTAATATGTCTCTATGTAATTTTGAAGTTAGAGAAGGCAGCCTGCAATATCATGAATATACCAAATATTTTAAATACTGAGAAAATGTTAACTCTATTTTCATGAGACATATTTTCTCTGCTATTATAAAGGGAGGAATACACAGATGTAATAAGATATTCCCTTTATAGTTGTGATTAATACTCCTTTTATCATAACTGGAAAATTATCTGTAATAAAAACATACACAGTTTGCTTTTTGTGCAAGAAAGCTTGTTCATAATCATAATTTGAACCACACTCCTCCAGAAGGTGGTTTTGTTAAGCGAGATTAGCCAACTGTAGGCAGGGAAGCAGAACACGCACGCATACACCTCAGAACAGTTACGTCCATATTCCCCTGAACTCAAAACCCTGCAAGAAAAGCAAGACAGCACTCACAAACAGTATTTTGTTCCAAAGGAGACTGACAGTTGCAAGACCTTGTTATGATCTTAACTGACTATCCCAATTCAAAATTCCCAACAAGCTTTCACTACACCCTAGACTGACAGCTGCTATGATGATGGACAGGAAAGCAGTAAGCCTCTGTTCCAGTGCTGCAAAACTAAGTAACTGCTTTTGCTGCTTTGGATGTACAAGAGCCCATAATGTAAGGTATTCCCCTTGAAGAAGGTCTGAATCTCATCTGACCAATACAAACACTTCCTCTGCTGTTGTGCAGTAGCAACAGGACTAAAATATGAAGTATCTTAGTCTGTATTTTGTAGGAATTTGCTTGGTTTGAGGTTGGGTTGGGTTTTTTTTTCTATAAGAACATGGAAGAAACCCTCCCGGCCTTATTCAGCCTTTATGTTTACTGGCTCCAATTCATGCTTGCTATGTTTGGGACTGAAGACATTAGTGCAATGAGAACGTAGTAAGTGTGGCCACATTATCATCAAATAATAATTTGATCAACACATGAGACAATCTAAAACTTAACTCTGGCCAGAGAGACTTGTGCTATATATTCCATCTAAACATTTCAGTGCATCTCCAGCTGCTAAAGGATTAGATAAGCACCAGCAATGGCACACTTGCAAAAATGTCTCAGTTGATTTCAGAAGCATCCTATAGCTTCTGGCTCCTGCAGCACTTTGCTGCAAGACAAGCAGAAATCTGGTGTATTCTAAGCTTGGACTTTTTGAAACGATCTGGATGTTCTGAGATTCGTACCAGGGCAGTCCCGATTGATCAAAAGCAGCTCCCGCAGCCCCCATGGGTCGTTCCTAGCCACTGCATAATTAAAACAATCCACCTGCTCCAAAGCCATTTCTCCTCAGCTGCAGAGCAGTACACACACAGATGTGATACTTTCCTATTATAGCACCCCTGTTTGGGGATGGCATGGAGGCTGTCACACTCACTGCAGTCATTCTGCCTGTGAAGTTCAGCAAAAAAACATTAGGCACCAAAATATTCTAGCAACTCCTTCCCTCGAGTTACAATAAACTTGCTTCCAATTTGTTGTCCATCCATTGCTAATTTCATTATCATTTCACAAATGGTAATGAGACACATGACCTTCCCCCTTCCCTCTGGGGCCTAATGAATATATATCATGCATAATTAAGGAAGCCCTGTTTTGGCATACAAATTCATTAGTGTTTTAATACAAAAATGCACAAAAGGGGAATTAATGTTTCATGACAACTAAAATAATCGTTTCTGCTAAAAATGGGACCACACAGAAACCATCGATTTATATGGGCTTTTTTTCTAATGAAGTCAGCATTTAAAAATCTCCAGAGCACACCACCAAAGACTAGCTGAGTATTTAGAAAATGGTGGTGTACAGTTTTTGGCAGATTTCATCCAGATCTCATAATGTTTCCTAATGCTCTGGCATGACTGACAAGAGTTTCTCCTATTAGTGCAGGAATTTCTCCCCCTCCAACAGTTTGCTATCAACATTTGAAACAGAAGCTGTAGTTTCTGTTCAAATGCCACATCAGACAAGCTGATGAGGCTGTCATTTTTTATTTTTAAGGTATAATTCAAGTGCAGCCTTACATCATTGTAGTAAGGATCTCTTTCCACAGCATCTAAGAAATCACCTGTCAATTTGGGCTTCTCAAATTTTTAGGAAGAAAAATGAAAAAGTGAGAAGAAGTCTGGAAAGCTGTTAAAGTGCAGATGGTGACTTTGCTTTTTAACCCTTTCATGTTTGTTATAAGGATCTCTTAATATTATATTAAAACATAGCATCCTCTGCTAGTGTGTGCACATGTCTGGTAACACTGTCAGCATTCTACCAGCCCAGCACTTAGTAATCAGCAGAACTGACCAACCCCACAGCAAGGGTTCAGAATGGCCAAAACTCAGTCTGACTTAGGACTGAAAAGTGAGGAAAATGAGCAAGATTCAGACACTTTCTGTGAAAATCAAGGTAAAATCTAAACCTGGTATGTCAGCAGATTATTTTTTTTCTGGTACACTTGGAGTGGGACACCCATCTCCAGCTTTGCTGACCTTGAATTCTAGGTATTTTTACATTTTCACAGAGACACAGAATCAATCAGACTGGAAGGCACCTCAGGAGACCAGTCACCTGCCCAAGGGTCAATCTTGAATTGAGACCAAGTTGCTCTGGGTCTTCCAGTCAAGTCTGGGAGATCTCCAAAGATCCACAGCCTCTCTGCAAAACCTGTTCATGACTTCACAGTGAAGTTTTTACTCCTTATCTCAAGTCAGAACCTTCTGTCTTCCAATTTATGACTATTGTGTCCTGTCCTCCTGCTAGAGGCTTCCATAAAGCACCTGGCTCCCCCCTCTCCGTAACCTCCCGGCAGGGCTGGGCAGGCTGCCATCAGGAGCCCTGAAACCATCTCCTCGCCAGGCTGAGCCCACCCAAGCTCCTTCAGCCTCTCCTCAGAGGGCAGGGTCACACACAGATATGGGGACGGGCAGATTCTTCAAGGATCCTCGTTAGAACGATAACACTACAGTGGTGGTGGTACAACCAAACGTATATTTTAACATAGACCCTCTGCAGATTGAGTCATTTTAACACATTAACATATACAAAGCTCACACAGTCCACGGAGGAAGCAGCAGCTGGATTGGCCCAGGCACCCAGGACCCGTTCAAAGGAGAAGCAGGTATGTGACCAGCTCGCCTATGGCTAATGGCCACCCACCCCACGAAATGGCGCACCAGGGTCTAGGAGCTCAGGAGCACGGGCCCCAGGCAGGTGCTACAGCTCCCAACCACCCTTCTGGCCTGCCACTGAACTCCCGCCAGTTGAACAGCATCTTTCATTTTAATTAGTAGCTTTTCTTCTGCAAGCATTAAGGAATAATTTCTGAAGTTCTAAAAGTTGTGATTAAGTCCTGCTGCCTGAAGGCCCTTGATTCCCAAGAGGACTCTGGGCCGAGAGCTCACTGCTTTCCAAAGGTCACCTCCAGCTGCCTCTTGCACACAAGGCTGCTGTTTTCATCAGTCCCCTCAGCAGGGCATTACACAATGGAGGAGGCAATGAAAGCTGAACATGCCCAGCCAGAAGCACAGGATCTCAGGACAATACAAGCTCAAAGCTGGCTGAGCTGCTAGAAAGTGCCTATAGTAAAGACTAAAGTGTGTTTCCGGTACCTTGTTTTGGTGCCCTTGCCAGTCACCTAAAAGTGCTGAAGCACCATAGCGCTTCAGGACACTATTTTTGAAAGCATGAGCAGTAAGAAGTTTTTTAATACAGGTTTATGAAGACATATGCCATTTGTCTGTTTTAAAAGAGTTCTCATAACTGTTCCTCACAAAATTCGAGTGCCTTTATGCTCTGCAGTAAAAAGATGAAATTTAAGAGGCTGGGTTCAAGTGTGCAAAATGTGTCCTTTCCTACCCCTGCAAAAAATAACTACCTGGTTCTGACTGAATTTCAGCCTCACTTAACAAAGGCTTGGCACTTTTAGGCCAGCAGCTAGGTTTTTCCTGGGCTCCCTGGAGATGGAGTGCCCCCGGCTCGCCAATGCAGTGGCTGAGCAGGCTTGCCCTCCTGTGCCCACTTGCCTCCTGGGGCACTGGAACTGCTGCAGCATCATCCCTCTTCTACTGTTGTGCCACTTGAGTGTCATGGAGGCTGGAAGAAGTGGGGCTTCACAGGAAAGTGGGGCAAAAGAAAAAGTCTTGGATGTAAGGAGTGGCAACAGAGGAAGTAATTTAGGACAGAGCTGAGGAAGGCTATAACTTTTTTAGATGGGGATAAGAGATCTTTGGGCATGGAGGCTGGAAATGGGATCAAGCAGTAGAATAAAAGAGCAAACAATACAGACAGTGGCTGATGTGTAGTAAAAGGGTAGGAATCAAGATGGGAAGACAGGACTGGCTCTTATGGCCTTGTCCCCATCCCCATGGTTGTTTAGTCTGAACAGGGGCATCTGTTCCACATACACCCACTTACTAAAGGCCAGAGCTCCTAAGATCCTAAGAGAGGCTGGGAACAAGTGGTCAAGGATGTGAAGATTCAGATGGGTAAAAACTGGAACTGGGAGAAGGAACTGTACTGGTACAAGTGGATACTGCTGAGGTTGAGGAGACATAGCCTCTCCTGAAGACTCTTTCTTCTCGAGTAGAAACCAGGTCCCCAGAGCTGCCAGCTGTATGAGCTATTGGCACCTATCTGTGAAACTCACTGTCATCCTGTGTGTCCTCCAGCATCTCCTCACATATTAGATGGCAGTCTGCTACCGCTGTTTCTTACTCACTCACCCAAGCAGCAGAATCTGTAGTGTGTATCCAGAGATTCAGCCCTGCTGATAAGGAAGGTAATGCAATAACACACATGGATTTTTCACCTGCTCATGATTTTAAGAATCTAGAAAAAAAAATTGGTTAAAAGTTGAAGAATACATGATGTGATCCCTCTTTTGATGCAAAGAGGGCATTGAATACCTTTAGGGAAAGCTGCCACATCTTTTTTGATACTGAGAAAGGAGTAAGCATGGACGAAGACAGACATTGAATGCTCTCAGCAAATACAACACACATCTATCTCCCACTAAGAGAATTCCAGCAGAAGCATCCAACCCCTGTGTGATGGGTTGACCCTGGCTGGACGCCAGGTGCCCACCAAAGCCGTTCTATCACTCCCCTCCCCCTTCGCTGGACAGGGGAGAGAAAAATATAACAAAGGGCTTGTGGGTCGAGATAAGGACAGGAGAGATCATTCACCAATCAC
>JANZLQ010000025.1:9465442-9514427 GCA_026212715.1 Elanus axillaris | reverse complement strand
CTGCTCCCCCGTGGACCTCCATGGACTGCAGGGGGACAGCCTGCCTCACCATGGTCTTCACCACGGGCTGCAGGGGATTCTGTGCTCCGGTGCCTGGAGCATCTCCTCCCGCTCCTTCTTCACTGACCCTGGTGTCTGCAGGGTTGTTTCTCTTACATGTTCTCACTCCCCGGCTGCCATTTCTCCCTGTCCCACAACTTTTTTCCCTTCTTAAAATGTTATCACAGAGGCATTACGACTATCGCTGATGGGCTCGGCCTTGGCTGGCGGTGGGTCCATCTTACAGCCGGCTGGTGTTGGCTCTGTCGGACATGGGGGAAGCTTCCAGCAGCTTCTCACAGAAGCCGCCCCTGTAACCCCCACCGCTACCAAAACCTTGCCACAGAAACCTAGTACACCCTGCCAGTAAACTCATATCTAGAAGAAAAATTATGTAACTATGTTATACTCATACAACATAGCATTCATCCCACCTAACTTTGGCCAACTATCCTAAAAGAAGCTGTTCGGATTGCCCTTCATGGGCAATGGTGAGAAATTTTGCCTGATCCTAATCCTAATTCTTCTCTTTATAAAAAAAAAGAAAAAAGATATTAAAAGTTCAGATTGATCAATCACTAAATTGTCCCATCAATTGTAAAGGAAAAGAGGATGAATAACTAAAATGTAGTTGGTCTAGATTAGGTGAAGTATTTTACCACTAACCACTCTGGAACCACTATATACTTTCCTTTGTTTTACTATTTGATTTCCAATCAAGATCACAACGTGAAGCTTGAATATTTTTTTTAATTAAAAAATTAAATTAAAAAAATATTTGAAAATTATTGCAGAATTTGTTTAGAATCACACACTCACCAGCCACTTGTAAGTTAAACTGTGAGCAGAAAAGATTAAATGAATCCTGTTAGACATACTGAGGGAAACAAAAATTAAGTTGTAAAACAGAAACAGTAGGGAAAAGCAGTTTATGCACTGGCATCAATATCTTCAGAGGAAAATTTCTGCTACTTAAAAGTAGCAGAAAATATGTTGCTTTTTCATAAAATTACATAGTACTTCTATGGTAGAGAGGGACTGTGAAAATTAAGGACGATATTGGGAAAGTAAAATCCAGTGACATGTTTAAAAAAAAAAAAAAGACACCAACCACTCTATGAAGTAAATGCAGTAAGTGGAAAAAGAATTGTTAGAAGCCTATACCAGAATCATTTACTCCTCTGCAAGTTCGTGGATACATCCCTGGCCTCTCAATAGGTGCAAAGGAAGGCAAAAAATACAAGACAGAGTAAAATAGTGAGGTGACCAGAGGAGGACATCTTTTAGACTTTTGCAGTTCTAATAGTGGGAGTGAAAATCAGCTACCAAATAAGGTTTGTGTCATGGAGGATGTGAATCCAGTGGCAGAAAAATTTGTTCTTGGAAAGGAAATTATGTTGATCCTATAAATAAAGAAAATGTCAATGAGCCTGAGCTGATGTTCATATCTGCAGCGGAAAGCCACGAATGCCAATATGAGACCAGGGAACCTTAACAGAAGACAAATCAAGGTCATCCAAGTAGCAAAGCAGAAATAATGAAGCGAAAATCCCTCATCTATTGACAAGCTCACCCACAGGGTTTATTTAACTGATAAACACTTAAAAACTATGAAATATACTTTAATGGACTGGCTTGTGAATTAATGAACCAGCACATTTCCTCTAGATAGGATCAGAACAGCTTGGCTGACATTCCTAAGCTGTGATGGTTTTCTTCGACTCATGTGCCAGATGCCTATACTTGCGGGCCAGGTATTCTTGCTGTTTCTCTGAACTTTTTGCACAGTAACAATTTGTAATTTCCAAGAATCAACTTTTTTTCTTTCTGACTTCTGATTCTTTTTTACAAAAAAAGGTGGTTTTTTAGCTCTGTTTTGCCTCACAACCTCACGGCCTTGCTCTGTTCAGTGTTTTTTCTCTAATAAAAATGCATAATTTGTTAATAATGTAGCTCTTTCTGCAATTAGGGAGAGTGATATTATACTGCAGTTTGTCTTCCAGACTGCAGTATGATGTTTCTACATGCTTCTCTGTAAGCCTTACCCCATACAGAATTTAATTCAGCAAAACTTTTCTGCTCAGGGTGACTTGACTGAAGAATCACCTTTTGGTGCACACAGATACACCGTGCTCAAAGAGTGCTCAGAAGCGGAGCTCATCCTGTGGGTTGGGCCATAAAAGGACAGCCCTTAGCTGCCCAGCCTGTGCTCTGCTCCTGGTGGCCTTTTCCACAGGACAGGTCTTCAGAGTCCTAAATGCCATCATGGCAGCATCAGCAACCTACCATAGCCCTCAAGGTTGTTTGGCTTCCTTTACGACTTCTTTGAGGATGCCCTTGATTTAAATGGGAACACGTAGCCGAGCCCACAATGCTCCCAGGTCAGCAACAGAAATGAGTCCAGGCTGCATCTCCTGGTCACAGATCCAGCTTCCTGGAGTCCTTCTGAGCCCCTCCTGTACACATGGATATATAACTGCTATGGAGAGGAAGGACTTCAAGAAAATGTGTCATAACAAAAAGAGGAAGGCAAATGCCTTCCCTTAACCTTAGAGATGTTACCCCTACTGTAACTTCAGTGTTCATGCAGGAACACCTGACTGCCTGCTTGCTCCTGTGCCAGATGTAGAAAGTCTCTCAGGCTTTCTTCACAATTTAAAGAGAGTGCTAACACCAGCCAGGAGACACTGCCAGATGCAGAAAGTTTCAAGGGAAACTAATGGTGTTGGATACTCTCCTGCTCTAATCTCAATTTAAATTAGTAACTAGAGGCAACACACCAGGAGCTTTTCTAGTCTACTTCCTCAAGAAGTAAATCAAATCTCAAATAAAATATTCAACATTTGGAGGCTGAGCACAGAATGCTGCAAGTCTCAGCACAGCCCTTAGTGCACACTGAGGAAGCACTTTTCCTAAGATGCTGGAAATATAGGCAGCTCAGTTTGACACTACGTCCAGTTTTATTTGTTTTTAGAATATATGATCCTCTGGAGGCATGCAAAATGATCCAGGGTGCTGCGGGGTATTTCACTGCTACCTCTCTTCACCTTTGTACTTCTTTTTTATCTGTTGCTATCCACCTCCTAGGGCTGACCTCATATGCTGTATAAACCACTATCTGATCCATCTTCTCCTATCCTGTTGGTCACAGCCAGCCCATCCCACTACACCCAAACTGCCTATACTGTGATAGGTCCTAAGACAACACTTCATAAGCCAGCAGCTTTTATCAGGAGATAGGAACTCCAGCACCAGCAGCAGTACCAGTCCTGGCAAACAAAGATGTTTTTAGAATGATATTCTTGGTGCCTTGCGGCATCTTTAACAAAGCTGAAAACCTGCCAGGTAGATTTGCCCAGAAGAAGGAAATGGGATGTGGTAGGGTGTGGTGGTGAAGAGAAGAGAATATTTCAGAGCATATTCACATTTTCTCACACATATTTCTCACCCCTTAACATCTGGGAAGGGAAGGACATTACTTTGAGGTCATGCCGCATTCAGACAAACAAGAGAGTGATAACAAGCCAGAGATCTATCAGCGTTGTAAAAACGACCTCTTTCCCAAGTCTGACCTGACAGATCAGTGCAATACTTAGGGGCACAAGGCCTGTCTAAATCAATACTCTGTAAGCTCGTAGCGAGGACAAAATGAATTGTGTACAAATGAAGGTTCAGACAAAAGATCTGGGTTTTGTATCAAGATCTTCTGCTCACCAGCCACACAGGTTCAGATATGTATTTGTAATGCTCTGTGCAAGTAAAGCCAGAAGAACACATAGCTACAAGATTAAAGCTCTATTATACTTTAAAACTACATGCTCACTCCAGTAAAGACTAAAACGTAAATGTAAAGTCTAAAGACACTCATACTGCAGCTACTTGCTGAAACTCAGTGATGCTCAGATAAAAATACTTAAGGGGACATATCGATACAACCATTAATTTCAGCTCCTGCTCTCTGTAAAATGTGGAGAACCATCACTTTCTCTCCTGGATACTGTGAAGTACAGTGTTTTAACATTTGTCAAGTGTTTTGTGGTCCTCATGCAGCAAGAAGTGCTGCTTTGGGTACTATGTTATTCTACTAGTCAAAATAGTTGGCTCTCACTGCCAGGGTGGTTAAATTTCTCTGGGGTAAGTGAAAGCAAATAATATAAATTAAAATGAAAAACCAAACTAGAGGCTTATTTCAGTTATTTCAGATGGGAAAACAAATATAACTTTGTGAAAAAGATCAAAACCATCTCTGTAAAAAAAAAAAAAAAAAAGCAAACAACAACAAAAAAAACCCTCTTCATACTGTAACATTCCCCTGCATTCCTGGTTGCAGCTGGTACATTTACAGAAATACTTGGCAAAACACCTACGGTCCTAGTGTTATTGACTGGACAAGACAAAGGGAGCCGGGGCCGAACCACAAAACAGCCCATTTTCATGTGTTCTCCATACCAAAATGACATTCAAATAAATTTCATCAAGAAGGCCATCCAAGTTCTTATAATCACATTTACCATCACAGGAAAACTGGAACTGAATCCAGAGATTGTTTTAGCTACAGAATTCATTTCTGTAAATCCCATGAAGTCTGCAGAGCCTGGTGTACCAAACACAAGCTTTAGGTTTATACTCCCCTCCACCCCTCTTGCATAGCAGTAAGGACCCTCTTCCATGCAGAACAACCGGCCATGCCCAGGGAACCAGTTACAATGTGGTAACACATTGACTCAGCAGAACTCATTGACATTGACTTCGCAGAACTTTTTTCTGCAAAGTAAAGGAAAACTAAATGGTTTATAGCTTTGCTTCTGGAAAATACTGCCTCATGTGCCACTTGCTTTTTAGGCCAAGGGCAACAGCATGAATTGCAGGCATGGTTAGAGCACAGTTGTGTCTGTTCTGCAAAGTACACCTAGTTTCTCCAGTAGCTGGGACTGGGTCCAAAGGACACAGTTACTTACACACCACCACCTTCTGCAGCTTCTGGTAGGCACAGTCACACTGGAGAACTATCTAGGACTGCCTGACTTTTTGCCCCAGATTTGGACTCTGTTAGCACAGTGCATGCAAGGATCACCAAGTTAGTCATCCTCTTTTTCTGTATTGACTACTATGGCAATGATACACAAAAGCAGTTTGGTTATTCCATTTCAGAATAACCCCATCGGAATAACCAAGATTACCTCATGGTCTCCAACCAAGGAGATGCCTGATTTCATAGTGGGCAACAACGGTGTCAGCTGGGAGCACTGTGTCTGTATGCCTGACTTGCCCCTAATGTGCATCACACAAACCATTAGGGATATTCAGAGGATTTCACAAAGCCCTTCAACATTGGCCACTGGGCCACATGACTGCATTTACATTCAAGGCAATTGAATGTTTTTTAATTATTTGTTTCACACTCCTGGGGAAAAACTCATTGGAAGTGTCCATCTGTGTCCGGGAGCTGACTGTGCAGAAGCTGGGGGAGCACCTACATGGGGGTGACTAACCTCTCGCCTGGCTGGCGAGGCTGTGGCATAGCAGTTCCCACTGTCACCTTGCAGAGTGCATGCGGTTGCTGCCTTCTGTTGAGAGGAGCTGAGCAAGGAAAGAGACGACACTGTGAGAGAGAGGGGGGAAACACCCAACAAAAGAGAATGAAATGAAGTAATTAGCTTCTTCCTATGCAATCTCCAGCACACTGCCAAACCTTCTCACTGCCACACGACAGGCGGACAAAAGCCTTTTTCAGCTGTAACACGTTACACAGCCCCAGCCAACAATGGCAGCTATCTCCTAGTGCCTTTTAGGGACTCGCACGCATGTGCTGCTCTATTTGCAGGCCAAGGGAAAACCAGCCTTAGCACTTACCAGGCGTACAGATACAAAATGCTTGTTGCAGTACTCCTGGCACTCAGCATATGGATAGCCTGATTTATTTCTGTTGAAACAGAAGACAGTGTTTCTTCATGCTGAGTCCTGCCATGGTAAAAATAAGGGGCAGTCTGTGTCCTGGAGAGTTTAATTCGGCGGTAAAGATGACATTTTCTCCTTACCCTTTTCCATCGTTTCTGGATGCAGGCACTTGAATAAAAGGAAGCCAAATTACTGTATATTATCCCTCGTGCATTTCATTTCCTAGGAACTAAGCAGCAAGTGTTGCTTATGCAGTCTTAAAATGAAAGCATGCTACAGGAACAGACTGTCCATTTTTGTGTTTATACTGCTCAGGAAAAGCATTCAAAAGGTTTCACCCAGCAGCAAGACATTTTTCCCGCAGGACTACCAGGACATTAGGTTTCTATTCTGTCCATATGCATGTCTGTATTTCTCACAGACACTCATGGGAGCTATGGTTTTTAACTATGTGCAGAGGCAGCAAGGGCAAATTAGCATAAAATTAACATGCCATGCTTTGGATTGTAATCCACATGAGGAGAATGACAAACCCACGCTCCGTCTCCAAATTCTGACTAGATCCCCAAACCAGATTTCATTTAATGACAAGCAGGAACAGCATAGGAGAAGCAAGGCTGTGACCAGAGCCAAGGGATGGGGCTCACCTCTAGGTCATCAGGGCTGGTCCTGCCCTGCTAGACACAATCCCGTCAGAGAGAGAGAAAACCAACGGTTAGCTATGATGGTGTCAGCTGCCTGCACACACAGCTCAAATAAGCCTGTGCCATTCCTGAGCCAGGCAATGGGGACAAGGCAGCCATCTCCCAAGGCAACATACATCTTAGAGCTTCGTCCCCTCAGGCACCCGCTACCATAAACCCACTGCTTCAACTCTGGCCACTCCTGCCGGTGTGTTATTGCAACAGCTTCTACCTGTGCTACATGCAAATACTTCTTGATAATTCATAAGGACATTGTTCGAAGCAGTATTTGGCCAAAGTATTGGGCCGAATTATATATAATACATTGCCTCATGTACTCCTGCAGTTTAAACCACTAAAGCATTACTCTCTGCTGCCTGTCCTGAAGAGTTACTGTGCAACGTGAAACAACTGCTGCATCGCACCCTTACAGAGATGAACTGTTCCCAATATATACAACATTTGAATGCCTGAGACCAATTGGGATATAAGACATTATAGAAATAGAAGTGATTAATAACAATGGGGTGATATGTAAAATTCAGTGACTCATTGTCAGGATGTATCTCACAATACCAGTCAAGTTATAAAATTTAAACATAATTACATGCTAGCTGAATATATTTGCCTTATTTTGCAATCTACTGTGTATTAAACTCCCCCTTTCATATTTGCGTAGTAAATCTGAATGGAGCTTTCTATTGCATTCACACTTGGATGATTGCTTTTGGTTATTCTATAGCACATGCTTTGCATAGGGGAGAGAGTAAAATTAAGTTTTTATTACAAAACTGTAACCCAAAATTAAATGTGAATGGTTTCCCACTGTAGAAAGGTGATTAACATACTTCAGGTTAACTCACAGGTGGCACTTTTTATCACTGACATGCAACCACTGATCATATTATTGTTATTGTTGCCATTATTATTACTTTGCGGTATGTTTTGGTACCAAAACATAGAACAAAATATGGTTCCACAGTTTCATTTTGCTGGAGGTACACATGCTATGGTGAAGCTGCCAGCCACAACTATCCCCTGTGACTTGCCCACATGACTCAGTTGTGGTGGTGACTCTCAGGAGGGGTGAATTCCCACCTTCTTATTTCTATTCCCAAATTTTGCAAGCTTTGAGATACAATTCCAAATACAGCTGACTCAGCTGCCACAATGTCACCCAAACAGTGAATGAGGAAAGAAAAATTGGGTTTTTTTCACCCTTGCAAAACAGAAGAACCTGCTCTTTGCTGAGGGTCAAACAGATCTTTTGAAGCCTTTTGCCAACCCACAGATTAACACACCCCAAAATATACATCACTTGGGGAAAAAAAACCCCAAACCAACAACCAGCATTAAAGCAACTCCGTCCCACCTCCCCCAGAGAAAAGCTGTCACAGTAAACTGCAGAATAAAGAAGGTATCAAAAGTAAAACATTACACCTGAAAACACAGAAGTCTTGTACAAACAAGAAAACTGAAGAAAGGCGTAAACAATCATAATAAGGTTTGGGGAAAAGAGAGTCTTAAAGAACAATTGAATAAAGGCATAAAACTTGATGTAAATGTTGCCACACATACCAGGAACAAGGAATGTGAAAGGCAGTCCACAGAACCAGTAGAAGATCAAGAAATACAGAAAAACATGAAACTGCTACACTAGAAGCAAAGGTCCATCCAGCTGAGGGTCCTGTCTCTAGCAGTGATCAGTGTCTGGTAACATGAAAAACAGTTAGGAGAAGGACCAGTATACTTCTTCTCACCTTCTGGCAATCTGCTAGTTAGAGATTCTCTAAAATAAAGCTTGCATCTGCATCTCCCCAGTTTTGTACACTATTGTCATATATCCTAGTCACCTTTTTTCCAAACTGAAAGCACCAAGGATGAGGAAAAGTATGAAAAGTGTGAGGATTAAGTAACTAGGATTCTTCAAGTAACAAAAAAAATTGGCCTGTGGGCTTCTGGCAGACATGTCTGTATGGTCTCAGGCAGGATGGAGGTGAGCAAGTGATGTCTGGTCACTCTTTCTTAGAATGCAAGAAGTAGGGAGCATTAAAAAGAAATAGCACATACATGTTTTAGAAGCAAGGAAGGGCAGTATTTTTTCAAGTCATGCATGCACTGGGGAACTCACTGCCACAGGATGTGCAGATATACAAAATATAAATGTGTTCCAAAAGACAAACTCACAAAAGAAAAACCTGTCAGTTATTGAAGGCTCCATTTCTTAATAAAATCCCAAAAGCCATAGATAGCTGAAAGCAGGGAATTTGTGTCCAGGGGGGAATGTCTTTAGATACCCTGGGTTTACATTGTTTCTCTAAACAACTACTACTGACAATGGGCTGGAGGGCTCCTTGGCCATTCTCAACACCCCTAGATTTACATGGGAGTAAGACTGTCCCATTAAAACACACATAAATGAAATACCACAGAGCTGTGGCGTTATGAAATGAGCTTGTGGATTATAGCTAGGTCTCAGGCTCTATTGTCCATATTCCAACTTTCACGCACATATAAATATTAAAATACCAAAACAATGCACTTGAATTTGTAAAATGTAGGCTCATGACCATTCAGAAATGTACCTTTTGTTAGTATGATACTGTGTTATCTGACAAAAATCATTTATTTGTTCATCAGCCCATCATGATTTATGCAAGCCCAGTAAAAGCTGTCATGCCATTATTTCAAACAAGCCCTAATCTCAGTGTGCAGTTCTTGGTTTTATACAGATGCTTATTATTATAACTGCAAGGCAAATCAGCACAACATGACCAAAGAAATAAATTTTGCTGGATACATAAAACACCCACACCCTGTATTGGTTGGTTCTCCAGAATCACAGTTGCACAACGTTAATACTGTACTCATGATCTTAATAGAAAATAATCCCTTGAAAATTAATTGCCACTAGACATTAATAAGCACTTTGTTAATTAAGCCAGTAAGCCAATTAGGCCCAAGGTGAACTTGAGGGCAATCAACTCTATAAACAATGTGAGCTAAGTCTTAGAAGTGAACTTTAATTTTTAAAAAGCCTGGTTTTGGAGACTGGATAGCTTGTGGGATTGCTCATTACAGAACAAAGCAACTGCCCAAATTCAGCCCAGGTCAGGAGCAGCCAAGAGCCATTATCACCCGGCAGCTTATCTATGTCTTCGGAGCAGCTGGTCCAGACCTCATTTGAGGCCTTAACAACTTGTAATTAATAGCTTCTCTAAGTAAACTAAATCAGAAAGCCAGCAAAAAAGTAATTCAAAACTGCCTCCCAGGAAAGAGCCTTCTTAAGCTATAAACCAAGGCATGGTATAGAGAAAGCAATTTATAGCTGAATCCCTCTGACTCTGGGTAAGCATCAGGCAGCTAGCTATGCTCCTTCCACTAGCTTTTGAAGACCACGGGGCATTCACAAAACCCACGGGAGTCAACCAAAATGGCTCAAGCCTTTCTGAGGAGATGCAATAGTTAGCAGCTCTTCCATCTCCAAAAGTCCATATTGCGCAACCTTCTTTATTCACTGTGAGCAGAGACAGCACAAGCAGAAGTGTGGATACCTCAGAAACCACCATTTCTGCCTTTCCTTTACAGCTGAGAGGAAAAGAACCATTCCTGGGTTTCTATTCCTGCTGAGAAACCTGAACACTGTGAGAAATACTGCAAACAGGAAAGTTGATGCAGAGCATTTTGCTGAAACCACTCCTCTGTGGGCATGACTGAAGATCTTGCTCCCCCTCAAACTCAATCTGTTGTGGTTTTATTCTATGTCTCTTCACAGGTCCCAGCAAGCTCAAATGCTTCAAGCCAAAAGCATCAAACTTTCCTTTCTTCTTAGCTGAAATGAAGGGAGTTTGTCCATACAGCTAATTTGGCACACCCTGCAGAAAACTCATTCATTTCTCTAATGGATTGCATTTGAAAAAAGATGCCATTAATACTTGCACATTTGTTGACACTGATAAATCTACCCTAGGTTTTGAGCATGTATCAGAATATCTTACAGGTTGGAAACTCAGCTCTACGACTGCACACTTGCTCACTTTTTTCAGCAATAAGTTTCTGAAATTAAATTACCACATTTCCAAGAGCAATGGAGCAGTCCATTGGCTGGGCTCAGGTCCATTGTACATTCAAATCAAACAAAGAGGATGGGGAATCAGGTTTCACACCTAGAAGTTTCCAGAGGACTGGGTGCAGAATTTGGGTAGAATAGTGAACCCATCAAACAGTTGGTATATGCTGGAGGAATAGTGCCATGCCTTACACTTTTTCTGGGGCTAACCATGCCTGCATTACTTCATCTTTCCCATCAGAAGTATGGACTGCAAAGCAACATATATGAGAAAGTAATACGTATGTAGTTAAAGGGCCTTGAAATTCATAGGATGTAAATGAGCAGCCAATTATTCTGTGACTAACGACGAGCTGCTAAGTTGGAACATGTTCAGGTATGTGCGTAAGTCCCTGTAATAGTTTTTATTAATTTTTAAGAATGCTGGATCATCTCATCTGAAGCCAAAAACATTAATACTTGCATTAATTATTGTTCATAATACAGTATATCTTTTGAGTTTTACTGCAGTCATCTGACTCTTTCCTTACAATGACTTTCTAAAAAAGATCACCTTGATGAAGAGGGTTTAGGTTTGTTTTCAAGCCTGGTGAAAAATATTTTTTCTGGAACAGTGGTCTGGTTTCTGCCTTTGTTTTTCTTGTCTTTCTTTTCTGAGTGGTTTTTTGTCTCTTCCTGCTTTGGTAGAGTATGGGAATAATGATGTAGGCTTGACTATGCATATAAATTGAATAATTTGCAATAATGCTCTAAAACGCCACCAGGATGGAATTCAAAGGGCTGTTTGCAAAAACAATTGCTTTTAAAAAAAATTAATTTCTGAAAAATAAATGCAGAAAGTGGCTAGATGGCTCAGGGGATTGAAAATGGCATAGAGAGACTTTCATCTCCTGGTCACTGCTTCAGATCCTACGTAGGGCTGAAAAGCAACTGGAAGCCATTACTGTGAGAAAAATATTTTGGGTCTCTGCAAATTTTAACATAATAATCTGTGCTGAGGTTATGAGCAAGGTTGGAGTTCACTGAGAAGAACAGCGAAGGCTCAATTTTACTACATATTTTGGAGAGGTTTTGTGGGGTTTTTTTTAAGGCATTCCACTGATGAAATATAAATCTATCTTTGTTTTTAAATAGCAATCATTTAATCACAGACATTGTGAAACAAAACAGCATTCATATCCTTAGCCATAACTATAGCTGGTTACCGTTTCTCATACCTATATACATTTTTTTGCCAGTGTTATCAGTGCTGCTGATGTATTTTCATGAAAGTAAATCACATATGTCAAGTTGGTTCTGTAACAGGAGGAGGTAGAAGATATTTAAGCCACTTAAATCAGACTGGAAGAAAAAGGAAATTAAGTTTTCGGGATGAAGTTGTGGTTCAATGATATTAAGAACCTCAGGCAGTTTAAGAAAAACGCACAATCACTTCACACTCTTCATCTCTTTGTAAAAAGAAATCAACAAAGGCTTCTCCTACATAAAATTGCAATATTTAGATACATATTTCTGTCTGCTGATTTCTGATCAGGACCAGAACTAGCATTAGAAACTTTTAAATGATCCACCTGGCTTTATAAGTGATCAATCTCAATCAGGCATGAGGTCCATCCCTTCCACAGAGAAAATCAGATGCTGCAGAGAGATGCCTCACCAAAAGCAGGAATGCCTGAGAATGGAAGGACACCCAGGGTATTTTCATGGACAGGAATGACAGGCCATTGCTTACAATTTTCCATGTGCTATGCCTGAGTTTCACAACTAAACCCTGTGCTGATTTCCAAAACTTCCTATAAGGAGATTGAAAATATCTACAGGAACATGTACTTCAACATTCGCTAACATGCGTAGTAAACAGCTTCAGAATGCAGTTAGTTATTTCTGGTAATATCTACAATATCTGAAGAGATTTCCAACAGAAGAAGAGGCACAGACTGTGGCCTAAACGACAAACATTGAAGATTTAAAGAATGTGATACCTGAGTGTTCAAAAGCTGCCAGTAGCAGCTTTCTAGTAATGCAGACATGGTGAGTGGCTACTCTAATGTCAACAAAGAAAATGGTTATAGCATTGATTTTATTTTAGGCTTGAATAAACCTGTTCCCAGATATCACAGAACTGTGAATATCTATCTGCTATCTATCTGCTTATTTCCTACAGAGATGACCCTGCAGAGCTGCATCTTCAGGATTTCAATGAGGTGGCAGCAGGATTGGTCACAAAGGGAACAGGAATGTGAGCACATGAAAACATGGCAAACGGGCTGGCCTTCTAGGAAGAGTTGAGATGATTGGGTTGACCTTGAGTTAAATGACATCCAGATCTGAGCAGAGCCAGCATATTCCCAAGCTTTGCTCTGCAGTTGCTGCTCTGTGGAGGGTGGATGTCAGTATGCAACACTGTACATCCAGTGCTTCACACAAGTAAAGAGGAGAGAAGAGGTGGTGGGAACACCATTGCTGTCATCTCTTTTATAGAAAGGATATTAGCCTCTGCTGCTTCTGAGGAGGGGAGAGTGATTTACATAAGCTTCATAAATGACTTGGAAAGCAAGCTTCAGAACCACAGTTCTTGGCTGCTGCCAATGGAGCTGATCTTTCTGCCATGGGAATGGCAGCAAGACATAAACTGCATCTACATGGCCCTGACTACCCTCTGACCTCCCCCAGACAGAGCGATGCTGTGCTACAAAGATGGTATAGCAAACACAGAGAGAAACACAGCTGCTCAGGGGCAGGTAGGAGAAAAGGGCTCAGTTAGCTTTCCCGAATGCCCTTCACGATTAGGCAGTGAAACACTGCATGTTTAATCATGGTGAAGGATAATAGAGATCAGAGAACCAGGGAGGCAGCTCAACTAACTCCAGGCATGCTCTGTTAAACGCTATATGATATAAAAATGGTTTATAGCCCATGCAGCATACTTCCCCTGGATAAGGACCATCACACACTGAAATTAAAAGTAATTAGTGTCCCTTAAGGTCTTAAAGAGAATTGTTTTTATAAAGCATTTCCTTCAATCTTTATATTTAGCCCCCCCCCCAAAAAAAAAAAATTACAGGGAAGGCATTTTTATGCAGAATGGCATTTGTTTAGATTTTACACCTTAAGAGATTAGAGTTGACTTTCAGACCAGTTATTACAGCTACAAAGAAGTTGCTGTTAAACTCTCTAAACGATATCATTGAGACTGACTGATAGGCTCACGATGCATGAATGCAAAACACTTTGTAATCTGCTGCTCCCAGAGTGGTTTCAAAGTGAGCACAGAGGCTGGGGCTCACACCCGAGACTCCCACTGCTGCATTCGCGCAGAGAGAGTACGTAACCCTCACCTTGGCAGCCCAGCGCTGCTCAGACCTGGGAGGTGGCACAGTTGTGTGAGTGTGGGTTACCGCCTGCCTGTCCAAACTAGCAAGTGGGAACCACAGTGCTTGTTCTGGTAGTTACTGATGACTAGAAAACCAGTACAAGCAAAGTCTTCACTACAAAATGCAGGTGCCACTGCCCATAGGAGATATGAGATTTGGAGGAGGAAGGGATTACCCAAAGGGATGTACTTGTGAGGTCATGACCACCATCACCATCTGGTGATCCTTCACATGAACAAGAGCTGCCCCTTATAAGCCTCATTCCATGGTAGCGATACCAGAGGCTGGCACAGATGAAAGATTCCCCATGCTCGCACTGCAGAGGTGGTGGAAGCACAGGGGCATTACAACATGTTTCTCAAGGTTACTCCAAGTCACAGAAAGAAAAAAGCTAATATGAACAATACTACCAACAGTCTGAAGCGTGTTAGATTTCACTGAAGTTTCAAAACACTACAGTATGTCCATGTGCGCAGAGCAGCATTTTTTAAACTGCTGGATTACTCAGGAATTTCATGTTGACTGTTAATGAACTCTTTCCCTCCATCAAAGGTTTTGATTCAGCCACCTAAACACAGTATGTCATTCTCTGCTTGTTTGGTGATTAATCCGAAGAACCAAATTTCCATACTAATATTTAAACTAGCAGCTTGATGTGGAGAACACAATGGCCTACACTTTGCAACTCAAAGAATGGTTGCTGTGCTTCATTTACGAGCTATTGGTTTAGCAACTTATAAAAATATCCATCAGAAGCCACAGAGGTTAAACAACATTAAGAAATTAAGTACAACTTAATAAAAACAAAGGCACTGATTGATTCCCACCCACCATTAAACCTCACATCACCCCTGTAAAACCATGTCCTCAGATGAAGAAGAGTTTGAAAAGGTACTGAAATTTCTTTGCCCTCTTTTTAATGCTTTATTAGTTTAGATGCTACCACAAATTGCAGGATTTATGACCAAATGCTCCAGTGCTGTATAACAACAGTATGATGTCTTCTACTGCTCCATTCTCACAGAAACAATTTCTAATTGCTATGCTGTACGTACTGCCAAAGCGCTACAATGAATCGAGCTGGACCCCAACTTGCAAGGCTTTCCTACCATTACAGTAACATTTACTGATCTTTAAAATTGTTCAATACCCAGAATCTTTTCCAAGGTTAAACCTGAGGAGCTAGCCATGGGATAATGGCAGTTAGCATCTCTATAAATGGCACTAGATTTGTCAGTGTGGGAAATTGTACTTAATCACAAAATACCTCAAGGGCAACAGTAGTGACGTTTGCTTTACAGTAAATAAATGTGCTTCAACTTCATCTGATATTTCAGTTTACAAGCTTGTTTGATCCTTGAGCCTGCTATTGAGAAAAGCAATACAGCTGCCAAATTTGATGAGGTTTTTGAAGAAACAGACATGCAGCCATAATGCCAGACAGGAGCCTGAAAGCTTACATCCCCTGCCATTCCTCTCCAGGACATGATCAGCTGTGCCTGAGCTGTTCTCCAGGTGCCTGTCACATCGCGCCTCAGCAAGCACCAGCGACAGAGAGTATACAATCTCCCCTTGCCCATCTGTTTTACAATGCATAACTATCATTACTGTTTCAAAGCTTTTCATCCAACATCTAACTTTCATCTTCCTGTCTGCAATTTAGTCTATTAGCTCTTGTCTTATCAACAGTGTATACAGAGAAATACACACATGTGTGTTTCTTTAGAATTGTCTTTGGACAAAAATATTACTCTCAGGATTTTGAGACTACAATATTATTTAATCTTCTAAACACTCCTTCACATTGTTATGATTATTATGAGAACCCATTAGCTGACTGCATACACACATGCACACAAGAAAGAAAGAAAGAATTATAAGTACAACATTAAGTGGCATATGGTAAATCCATTTATGTCTGTCTTTCTACGGCAAGCCAGGTACTGAATGGGACTCATTTCCCAGCGTCATTGTTGGCAGTGTGGAGACTACATTGGTGGGTAATGGCTGGAATACTGAGTGCTCTGTGACTAATTGCATATTTGATATTCATGAGATAAATTAATTAGCTGCTTATTCCCAATGAATAGCCTGGATTCAAATAAAGCTGTCAGATGTGAGGTATGGTGGATGTACATGTGTTAAAAATAGCTCCTAAGATGTGTGGGGGTGTGTGCGTGTGTGCATGTGTGTGTGTGTATCAGTCTGCTACTACAAAATTTAATTTAGCTTTGCCCTCATCCAGGAGTTGCCTGGAGACTGGCTAATAACGAAAGCACTTAAGATATTTTTTTCTTTTTCCTTTTCTTTTCTTTTTTAACAGGTATATTTTACCCCTTCAGCCTTGATACAAAATAGCTATAAAAGCTGTTCAGCATGGCATTCATTTATGCAAAACCTAATCTAAATAATGGATGGGGGGGGGTGGAAATTGCTGTGGCTTTTACCTAGTGTAGGACTAAAACTGTTCCTGGTTTAAGTCCCACTGATGTGTTTTAGCTGGCTTAGGATGACAGTCTAACCTGGATTGGCTCCAAGGTTGCTTCTTTTTAAACTGGGAACAGTCCAGTACTGCTGGAGAGTCGGCCTGAAGTGGACTGAGTTCTCAGAGGCTTCAGAAATCCAGGTGGCTGCCCTCAACCTGCAAAATGCCTCTCCCTTTTCTACTGCCGTGCATCCGGGCTGTGGGTTAGAGTCACAGCTCCAGTGACACAGAAGGGCAAGCTGCTGCACCATGTGTCCCCAGCCACACGTAGGTCATGAGAGCATTTTGTTTGTTGTAGTTTTCCTGACAACCTGAAGTCCTACAGAAACAATGTGTGTACAGTTACTCCTTCTGTCTGTGTGCATTTCTGCTTGTATCTGTTGCCCAATAACTTCTAAGGCTTTTGCTCAGAAACAGGAAAATCTGACAGAGGATTACTGGTCTCAAAAGTGAACTAAATTCCTACATTTTTCCCCAAAATAAGTGGCCAGGCAAAGGATGGAGATCTTATTAATATTCTCACCCATGAAAAAAAAATGCAGCTGCACTAGCTTGATCCTTCGTAAATACTGGAGAGTACACATGAGACAGGCTGGTCAGCCCCTGCCAAACCAGAGGAAATATTCACAGAGGTTTTACCTTCTCAGGTACCAAACTACTGCAGTAAGATGTAAAAGTCCAAATGTAACATTTTGTTACAGAAGCCCCTGCACTAATTTCTCAAGTGTTCTTGTTGGTGAGACTCCACCATTGTCATCTGTATTTATCTTATAGTACCTGGAGTTCACACCCAAGGTGAGGGCCTCTGGCTTTGAAGTCAGAGGTGTGAAAAGGCTAGGAATTCCATCCAGCAAAAGTTTTTGAAATATTAAATACCAGAAACTGTTTCAATTGAAAAGAAAAGGGGGAAATGGGTGATCCTCTGAGAGAGACTTTTCTGGACTCTTTATGGACTGAAGTTTGCAGATTATAGGAAGAAGTCCTTCCAAAGTCTTTTTCTCAAAAGTAGAATATTTTATTCTGAAAGTGTGCCAGTAGAATACATCAACACAGAATAAGTATAGGATTTTTCCTCTGCAACTGAATTCTGCACCACTGACATTTCACAAAACATTTCAAGTTTAGCTATACTCCTTTTTCCAACCAAAAGTGTTTCTAGAATGGTTTCCCACAGCCCTACCTGCCTATGCAACTGATGAGCTTTGTACTGCCTCCTGTGACTTCACTTGGCTCCCACAAAGAAAGTACTGAATGGGGCAACACACCTGGACTTCAGCTGTGCTGCTTTGTGCCCAGCTAGGAGGATCTGAAAACAGCTGGAAACATTTGCAATGCTTAAAAATACCTCAGAATCTCAGTGGTCTGGGGGAGAATCTAGCTCTGCCAGCCTGTCACTGGTGTTTCGTACCAGTCTTCACAAATCCAGCAAACTTCTGTGTATGTGTGCTGGCATGAATGCTGTTGTAACACCCAACAACAACCTGATGTGCTCAAACCAGATGACACATGAAGAACAGAAACTTGCATGCCAGGATCTCCTCAATGAGCATGGCTGGCAACACCTCCTGCAGCTGTGTCCCAAGGAGAAATCTTCATTTAGCTGGGGCAGTGGGAGAAATGGGTATTACAATACACTAAAGTACAGCATCAGGGAATATTGGCTTGGCTAAGTGCTACTAGCGGTCTTTAAGGATTATGGTAAATGTAACAAACAGAAATAAAGATCATTACCACCATCACAAAAGGAAATCCTCAGATACATATTCTGCCTCAAAGCTAACCTTCAGGATGCAAGGAGGATATTGTATGGCTCACATCAAAGCAAAACCAATCTTGTAGCTATTCAACTTTTGAGAATAATCAACATTTAAGAGGAGGAAGAAGACAAAGGGATGCTATTTAAAATTACCCTGACCCAGAGCTTCCAGGTACGAGAGAGGAACTATAAGAGCTCAGGCTTGGGGGCTTTGCTTTTTTTGTTGGTGGGTTTTGTTTGTTCTTTTTATTTAAAAAAAACCAACCACTAATGATCTTAACTAAATCTTAAATTACATAGATGAATTACTTTCTAAGGAAAGTTTGAAATTATAAACAAATGGCTTTTTGATTACACTTTTATCTGGATAAAACTGCATCAATTACATACCTTGCACTTCAGAAAATAGTTCCCCTTAAGCTGATTATATCTTAACAGCTTTATCTGTGAGATTCGTAGCTGCAAATATATTCATCTACAGCATTTTCCAGGTGCAGCCAAAGAAAAGAAGAAATCATTGGCTTCTCCCTTCAGTAACAGCTTTTCATTGTAAAAAAACATTATATGTAAACAGAAATCAACTTTGCCTTCAAAGAAAAAACCTAAGGCTTTGTTTTCAAATTGTCTAATCCACAGGTTGCTAAAATAAAAAAACCTCTTCTATATTCATAGTTTAATAATTACCTTCACCTTCTCATTTGCTTTATTTTTTTAATACAGGATTAACATGCATAATATCTTTGTATAGACAGTGAATTTATAAAATAATAATAAAACCACAAAGGCTTGCTCAGAACATTAGATTACAGGACTAAGAACAGCAATATCAGAAAGTGCTAAAGTTAAGGCTGCGTTCATACTTTAACTGTGCCCTCCCCTCTCTTCAGTACAAGTTACAGGATAACGTTATAATCTGATTTGGCACATAGGGACTGCTCAATGCTCAACATTTTGAGTATTTTACAAATCAGATATTAAACTCTGATCTTGGATACATAACATGAAAGTTTCATTTCTTATAGCCCTGGCCTTCACAAACATAAATTGCATGCTATTCTTTGAGATACAGGTGTTCAATTCTTAAATCAGGGAGGCAGCAGAGTGGGTTGAGGTCATTCTAGTTCATGATTTTGTAAGATTCCCAGGCAAAATCCATTCTGGTCACCTCTTCTTTCCTAGCACAGGACCTACAGCACCTGCATAGGTGACAGTTGTTCTATATGTGAGGGAGGTCCAACACTGAAATAACCAAGATCAGGTCAGGAATGAAATAACACTGACAAACCTCCATGGAGGTGCCTGGGCTATGAGGTCACATGCAATTCTCCCTCTCACCAAACACAGAGACAGAACAAAAGTGAAACTAACTCGTCTTTGCGCACCTGAATCATCTGTGCAAAGAATGCTTGACTGAGGGCTTTGTGTTTCCTTAAAAGCTAATAATTATATGAGAAAGTTCTAAGAAGTATTTGGGAGGGTGTTTCTTACAAAAAAAATTACTTTTTGCCCAAGGATAATACACTATTCCTATGGTACACACTTGTGGAGCCTTAAAGACAGAAGAGTATTTAAATACCTTTTATGAAGTACCCTCCACTAACAGCATTTTCTGTTGCTGGTACTCTTCCAGATGCTTTCTGTGAATTGAAACACCTGAAACTGTTGCACTTGGTAGAATTGCAAGAATGGACTTGAGGTTTTTCTGTATGAAGCTACAGTTTGGGCAGTGAGGTCTACAAGGCAGAGGAGGTTGGATGAGGCTCTTGGAAGGGACACTGGAGGATCATGTTCTCTCCCAGTCCCACCAGATTTCCTGTGTAGCCCCATTTCTACTGTCATCTACTGTCCTCATCTTTATGAATAAACCTGTTATGTTACTCTGTTGCTTATGTACAAACTTCCCTGACTGTCAGCAAATCAGTAGGTTATCCAGAAATAATACAAGTCATTCTCTTTGGGAGTGCAGAATTGCAAACCTCTGTTTTAAGTATTGGCCAACCTTTTTTTTTTTCCCCTCTTTTTTTTGTTTTCCTTTTTTTTGTTGTTTTTTTTCTTCATAATATTAATTTCTTACTTTACTAAATACACTAATACAAACAATCTAGGCTCTTGGCAAATATATTGCTTTTATTATGCCAAGCAAAGAGATCAGCCTGTATTATTCTTACACTTTCCATCATCGTCATCTCATAAACAATACACAAACTGGGGACAAAGACTGGTCTGCCCATAACCTAACCAAGACATGGTTCACACATTCAGACATCTGACAAAAGGGGGACTTGACACTTTGCTCAACACACACTTGGGTTTCCTACTTTTCAGGCACTAACAGTAAATGCCACAGAGTTCTGTTTAATCAGCTATACCTCCTGTATCAGTGTTAGTGCTTGGCACTTCAGCGATTCTCTCATTTATCCCATGCTCCCTGGAAAGCTGTGGGTCTGCTGCTTTCCAAGCACAGGCTGTGGGGGAATGGTTTTGTGTGTGACATCTCAGCTGGAGGCTGACCCAAGAACAGAGCAAACGTTGGCCCAGATTAGATATTTTTCTCCCACAAGATTTTTCTGAAATGGCTCTGCTGAAGGTACACATCTCATTATTTGCTGGCTGTAGCTGGACTAAATTCAGAGATATCATCAGTGGTTCTGAAAGCTCTGGGATTTATTGAAGTTCAATTTAGGGAATTGAAGGGGCTTTTTACAGTGTTGCTCTCATATCACCAAACAGAGTCATTTTTCACTGTATTTAAATTTATCAATCCATAGTATTATTTGAACTACTGCTAAAATGAGGAGATCCTTGAAGCACAGACCAGACTTTATTTTAATATTGTCCATCTTGATATCTTGGCTAATGAGCTAGGGTCCAAGATATTCTCACAATAGAAGCATATAAATCAGAGCATTTTCTCCCTTTTTCTTCATTTTTGCAATCAGCCAAAATCATTCTTCCACTAAGCAAATATGTGGAAACGCAGAAGGAAGGACAATCAGTGGCCCAAAGAACGAGCGGTTTAGTTATGGTAGACTTAGTGCTCAGCTAGTCCTCACTGATGATGTGAATTTGAGCATACTTTCCCTACGGGATATGCAGGCATTTTACACACTTTGTATATTTATAGATTCACATATGTGTACAAGAATAAACCTTACAGATGAAAAGCAGCCACCTGTTGGGTGCAACACAGAAGTTGACAATTGCCACAGACCTTTTGCTTCTCCTCTGAATAAGCAGGAACACCCAGGGTGCTCCTGCAGGGACTGAGCTAATGCTCCATGCAGTCAGTGACAAAGCTGTCCCTCTCGTTGATGGGACTAAGAAGCAAAACTCTAACCCAAGTACAAAAAATAGGTTCAAGCAAAAATACACTGTGACCAATGCAAACTCTGTTGACCTCTGGGGATACTGGATGAAACTCTAGACACAGCATGGTGTTTTTTACTACTCCTGTTGATTTTTTTTTTCTACCATAGTTCCTTCAATACTTAAAATTGCTAATTCAATGAAATCTATCCCAGTAGTTTATATACCCAGCTAAAATACATTTTCCAAAATACAGAATTTCTTCATAAACCCCTCCTACAAGATCCTGAGATGAGGCAGAAGAGATGGTCTAGTTGTACAAAAGTTAGGATGTGACATTACCACGTCCCTAGGAGCAACTACATGAAAGCCTGAAGAAACTTTTCTAGGAAGATGTGGGATGTGCTACAGGGTATATGTCTTTTCTTAGGTCTAAAGAAACTCACAGCATTTAAAAAATATTGCAGGTAAGTTCATCCCACTTTCATAGCCTCACTGGGACCTACTCAACTGAGTATGAGTCACTTTTATTTCCAGAAGTGCTTCACAGTGTATCAGCATGAGCAGGCTTAGAAACTCTGAGTCACAACTGACTAATGACTTTTAACAGGTCAGTGAAATGGCATGACATTGGCAAGGAGCCTTTCCAGAAAACAATTATTAACAAACAGCCATTTGCACTTGTTATCCGAGTGATGGTATCACTGGAGAAAAAATAAAGGGTAGTTTAATGGGGGTGCGGTAGTGGTGGTGTAACCAAAGAAGGGTTAAAGGGGCACATAAGGGGACACTGACATATGCTATGCTAAACACGAACCTACATACTACCCAGGCTCCGTCCCTCTGATCAGACTATTTTACAAGAAACAATCTGTGGTACCTGGACTGTCAGCTTTGGTCTACCCATGTTGGCACCCCCCCGATCAACCCATATTAACTACCATAATGCATATGTTAAATAAGTCATATATGGGGTTACTATGTGGATGCATTTTTACAAGCACGTCTGTGTTATCCTTCAGCCTGTGATAAAAGTTTTAAGAAATGTCAGTATCCACACTGCCAAATCAAAACCTAATAGTCAAGTACAAATACCTGGCCTGGGAGCCTGACAAACCCATGTTTTGTTGCTGAAATTGCTACTTAGCAATGCTTACTATTTCAAAGGATAGTATTCTTCTTCCTCCTGCTATCATGGAGTGGTATCCTGGATACCTCAGCCACTTTCCAGCCACTCACAACAGGAAAACAACTGACAAACTGGAAAAGCATATCTTGGCAAGCATCAGCAAAAACTACTGTGTATTCCTACACATCCTTTTTACTTACACATTTGTTGATGCAAGTATCTACAAGTTAAACATGAATACTGCATGAGAAAGCCAACATTTTGAAATTACGCCAACTGGTCCATGCAAACCTATTTGTCTTAGGTCTATGTGTGCCATTAACTATTAATAACCAAGCATACAACATGGAAAATTCTAACAAAATCAATTGTTAAATCCACTAATTTAGGGCACCTATCAACCCATGCTAGTCCACTTATATTCAGATCTTTTTGTTAATTATGCACTTCTTTCAGTTCTTGGTCTAAAAAAGTAACTTAGTTTTTTTCCCTGGTAACTGAAAACGTCAATCCAGTTGAAACAACAAAAAAAAAGGGGGGGGGGGGATTTTTTTTCCAGGAGCTTGACTGAGCTGGCCTGATTGATGGTTCTGTTAAAGTGCTAGGTACGACAAGCAGTGCATGTTAAGATGTTAGCATCTATCGGATTCATCTGAGTAATTTTTTAAAAAAAATTTTTTTAAATAGTCTCATCCTTTATCATTATTTTTGTCCTGCATGAATAGGATCTGTGCAAGGTTTTAAAACTTTGACCTATCCACACAAAATGGAAAAACAGGAGTATAATGTAGAACAGTATGTGAAAATATCAGTGCTACTGTCCTAGGGGGAAAAAGAAACAGCAGCTACAGAAAGTATCTCCTCTCAAGGCTTATAGGAAAAGACAAAGAATCACATATGTTTATGTTTGTGTGTGTGTATATATATATATATGTAAACCCTCATATACATATACACTCCCACACGACATCTCTAATCATTACTGTCCTTTAAAGTGAGATGCAAATGAATCCAAACTGCTGTTGTCTTCTGAGCACAGTGAAATAAACAGAACAAACAGAAAATTATCACACAGACTGCAATTGTTGCATGAACAACAAGAACAAATAAAATTGTCAATAAATGTTTTTCTTTTTAATCACATAATGACTGCAACCAGAAGTTTTAATGCATTTATTTGAATTTATTTACCCAGTTGTTCCTAACTCATACACATCTCAGAATATGGATACTTGTGAACTGTATGCTATGAAAGTTTGATTTGCAGAACTAGGATGGTTCCATTTGTGTTGCAATTGCTTAAGCTGTCACTAGTTGAGTTTTGTCCCTTGACTGGAGAACATCAAAATGTTTGGTAAGTGGAAAAAGTGGTGGTCAGAAACACATAAGCAAATTTAGAATTCATTTTTGTCAGCACATGTGGGAACTGCACAAATCCTGCTTTAATATTTGCTTTATGTGATCACCCACACTGGCTGAATTTGATTGCTGAACTAAACATTAAAGGGGCAGAGGAGGATGAAAGCATAAAACCGTCAACAGCGTTTGCTGCTGGGAATCTAAGTTCAGCATCACTGGAGTCTGGATCAAACTTTAGAAAATGCATGGAGGTCCCTCCATCGACTTCAGTATGTCTGAGGTCAGATCTTTCTGGAACACAAATGTTAGAGATTAGCCCATTAAATACAAATAATCTTCCTTTGGGCAACTCCTCAAATCTGCTATTTACATAATGTAGTAAAGGCTGAGCTTGTTTTGCTTATCTGTATCAGCAGATTGTCCATTCCTCCTTTTGGAAAGGCTGGCTGACGCAAGTCAGTGTTAAACAAAAGCCAGTTAAAGCCCATTATGTGTTCAAGAAGATAACTGGAACAGGGACAGTGGAAGCTGAAGAAACACTCCCCAAAAATCAATAATTTGTTGGGAAGGTAATCCATACTCATGAGAAGTCTGGTACAACCAAACCGGACACATATATCAGCATTTGCAGACTCAAGATTTCTGGTGTCATTTGCCTTTGTGATGAATATGCATTAAAATTGGAACACCAAACTCACAAATTAAAGAAAAGATAGTTATTGTTTAACACCATTTATGTATAGGATAAATTAAATAAATGTTGTACAAATCCACTTTGGTCTCCAATGCAATAGTTTTGATGGAAGCTTAGGAGATAACCACCCAAGGCTTTTGAAAAAGCAAAGATATGCAGACTTCCTCCTGTATGTTTCTTGTGCAGCCTCCAGTATGAAAGCATATAGATCTATAAATGGTCTAGTCAAGGTGCTAACATAGTACAAGTTATTATGCTTACTGCAGTTAATTTTATTTTGATAATGTAATATAAACAACAATGATAAATAGAAAGGATGTTTGCCAGCTTTTTAAGTGCCTATGAAAATAAAAAATACTCACAGCAGCTTCCTACAGAAATTGAGCTGTGGCCTAATCCCACAGATTCCTGTGTGAGTTCCTGATGCTTCAATTTGCATTGGAAGGAGATGTATTCAGATGTGTCTGTTGTGTTAATAGATGACAATATAATCAACATGGCTCTTCTTTAGATAGTTCATATGCAACAGTAGCATACCCTGCTGCCTAAAAGAAAAGGCACAATTCTCAGATTAAAATCTCTTTTTACTTTTCTGTCATAAAAGCATGTTTTTTCTTGTATTACTTCACATGCAATGCAGTAGATGGGATCCCTAAAATTTTATCACAGATCATGTGCCAAGAATAGGAAGAAAAAAAGTGCTATCTTAATGAAAGCATATTGTTAGAGGACATCAAGTTCTTTAACTAGACATCAGTTAAAGCGATCTCAAGTCAGCTCAAAAGCCACAGCAGAAGACAGTTTGATGACCCACTTTTATGGTACAGATGCCAACATCAAAAGCTTCTTCATCTCCACAAATAGCTAAATGGGTCCCCCTGCCAGCACAGAGGGTAAAGTATTTACATAAACTGAGAAACTTTTGGGAGTATTCTTTCCAAACCAAATATGAGACCCATTTGCATCAGAGTAGAATAAGTTTGCTTCACAGCTCTACAGCTGCTCACAGAGTATGTAAAAATCAGCCCTGAAGGTCCAAGCTCACCTTCTGTTCCCAGGGTATGAGACAAAGGGAACTGGAGGATTTAGAGAAGCACACCGACAAATGCAGTATTTTACTCTCAAAACACACACACGCAAGCACACACGCTACAGCCGCAGCCAATGTGTACATAAAGTAAAACAAAACTACTGATTCCGGGCTCTTACTCTTTGCTGTTTTAACAGCATTTAGGCTTTCAGGCAGACCAAATACAAAAAGCTATGAAAGGGCCTGAGATGTTGGGAAACACACTGGCTACATTACCAAAACTCCTGTTTATATATTCAAGACCTTGGCCTGGCTCTGCAAGCATTTATACTCCTTGAAATAGCTTCCTAAGAGCAAGTGCAAGCATGTCTTTCATGCATTCACACTGCTCAGACACAACACGGTCGTGTCTGGACAAGAAAAGGCTTTACTTCCTTCTTGAGGGACTTGGTTACCAAAGGCTGTTGATGCCTGGTGTCATCCTGGGAAGGACACCTTATCCTCTACCATAATGGTTAGCGTAACCATCTCCCAGTGCTCACTGTGCACTCATAACCAGGTCTTTAAAAAGCTCAAACTGGAATGATGCTTTTTCTAGAACGCCCTGGTTCAGACTTAGGAGGAAGAGCTGGCAGCCCAAGTCACATGCAGATTTCTCGGACTCGTTCCTCAGACCACAATTAAGCCGCCTGCCCTTGTTTCCAGACTCAGGATGAGGATATTGTTCTAGTTCTGGCTTCTCATTGACCTTTGCCCAAAAGCACCACATGGCAAAAGGAGATTACTCGCACCTCGACCTGCAGCAGGGTGGTGGTGGGATGTACAGCTGGAAGGCTGGAGACAAGATTGCACACTGTACAATGTGTTTATGTGCCACTGTAGCAACAGCATTAATGTTATCCTGTTGTGGTTTGCTTTGCATGGTATCTAGAAGGGAAAGGGTAAGGATTTACTACTTTTTGAATCAGGAGCAGAGTTGAGACACTGCTGGTTTAGTAGCATCTGGAAGTGCATGCACCACAACATGGCTGGGAGCACAAAAGCCTGAGGCTAAGACTCATACTTCCATCATTGCTGGGCTGCCCTGGGGAATTGCACGCCGCAGCGAACTATATACAAATCTTTGGGCAATTGGATTTTAATGGAATTATGAGAACATTTGACACTACATTAATGCCTTCAAATACAACAGCTTGACCATTCCTTCTTTCTGAGTGACTTATACACTAACATGTATAACAACCAAAGCAATTCATTAGCAAATAAAATAGTATCTAGAATAGCACTTTAGAAGCACAGTAGGGACTCCAGCTGACAGTAAACAATGTGGGTTTTTTTAAAGACAAACGCAAATGAAACCTCTCTATGGGATAAAGAGAAAGCAGGCAAATCAGCCCAACCACAGAACTGGTTGTCAAAATGCACCTACTTGTTTTTCCACAAGGAAACACATACAGTTGAATGGAGGCTGCATGAATTTATCTATTCTGCTCCAGGAGGTGCTTTGCAGTCCAGCCAGCCACTGAATCAGAGGTGCCTGAGCTGAGCAGGACACAACAACACTAACCAGGTATTTCAGAGGAGAGTCTGGGGGTCCTGGCATCAGCTTTGAGGCCGATAGCAGAAACTGCAGCCTGGCTGACCACAGAAGTGGGTCATCTCCTTGCCTCTGTTCCAGTCTCCCAGGTCCTCAAGTTGTGGTGGGTGGTACCTCAAGGACATTTTCCCTGCTTCCCAGGTTCTTCTCTCCCTTTCCCTTCTTCCACAGGTCTCACCTGTGCAGGCCATCAGTAGCATTTCACACAGCTCTCTTCACTGCCATATCCCCTTTCTAGGGGTCACTTCTATGGCTGGGGTTCCCCACAGCATTCTTCTTGCTTTTCTACCTCTGCCTCAAAACCTAGAGCACCTTTGCTTGGCAGCCTGCCTTACAGGACTGCAGTTTCCGTTCTCAGGGCAGTATGGAGGACTCAGGCAGATTTTTACATTTACCACTTTTTATGGGGCTGAGGGATGCTCTTCAGGTTGTTTGTTTTGTTGTGTTTTTTTTTTTAAGCCCTATGCCTCAGCTTTTAGTTTGGTTTCCTCCCACCAGCTGTAAGACAGATCTTACAAAGGCAAATTAGAGTCTCTTCTACTATTGTGGTTTTTATTGTATTTACGTCAAATGATAACTAGATCCGTGATGAAATTCCCTGGCTAACTATTACCCTGTGGCACCACATTTTCTGGGCTTGTTTTGATGGTGTGAATCAAATATTGATTAAAGGGGACAGCCATTTGAAATTAAAACATACAGGTATGTAAATATGCACACACGCACCAACAAACATGCACTGTATACAAATCAGTATGTAGGTCTGATGTCAAGGTGATCACAGGTAAGTAGTAGGGGTGTGTGGGCTAGATCATGTAGGGGTTGTGCAAGGACACACAGGATTCATACAGCCTGGACTCCATTATCTATTGATGTTAAGGATGCCCTAATGAAAGTACCTAGACCAGACCCTACTGTAAAAAAGAAGCTTATGAATTAAATTACAACCTATCCTGTGTCGGCAAGCAAAGGTCATATCATTCATGGGACTGGTCTGAAGGCAGTTTAGGTTGAAAAAAGGTTGGGCTAAAACCAACCAGAAGTACAAAGATGACAAATATAAACGTAACGCAGAATGAAAGACGGGTATCTGTAGGGACTGAAGACTACTGAAATCCTCTCATTTCAGGATGTTTCAATCCCCATACATGGAATTATTCTGCCAGTAAATTTTAAAATATTCACAAGTGTTTGTTGGATTGGGGTCTTTAATAAACAAGATAAGGAACTGATCTAATTCCTAATGTTATGCCACCAAGAACCACAGTGCCATCAGCCATCAGGCTGGTGCATTGTGCCCAGCATATGATTCATTTAACAGTAACCAAACTTTATACATAATCGTATTTGATCACAGTGAGCTAGCTAAGGTTGAGAAAGAATAATTATGTCTTCTGCTATCAATCATCAACTCAAATTACCACAATTATTGGATTAACTTTGTTCATTGCTCTGAGCCCTGAGAAATATTTTTTCACTTCCTACAGTATGGGGGAGGGAATGAACAAGTGGTAAAGAGGGGGGAAAAGGAGTTATTATATTGTACTTCAGACAGATTACTGGCTATAAGCAGACCTCTGGGTATGGTTTGACTCACTCTCTGGAAAAAGAGGCCAGGGTGCACAGGCAGCCCTTGTTCTGCCATTTCCTGTATTTGGAGCATTTGACATGGGAACTTTTAATGTTCAGTTAGCATGAGATATAGTAGGTATTTCTGAAAATTGCCAATAGAAATTAAAAATAGAGAACTAGGTGAGGCCATCTGTCCTGAAATGCTTTCAAAGCCTACAGCAGTATGATAATACTATTTACACTCTACTGACTACTGATCAGTGTACACCACATACTGTGATGACCGAAACTAGGCAAAGAAATGTTTGCTGAGGGTAGGGTATAGCTTGGTAGCAAATGCTCACTCTGCAATGCCTGGGCATGTATATGTGCCTCAGCACACAGCCAACCATCATGCTTAATAGAGATCTTTTCCTGCACTTCACCTGCCTACTGCATCACTTCACAGCAAGTAAATGCACAGTCTCACATGAGAGGAGACAAATCATAAAATAATTATATGTAGTGAAAAGGCTTTAAAGAATCATTGCGCGATCCAGTAATTAGAGAGGTCATCTCAACATAGGTATAAAAGCAGCTGAATTAACCATAAATCTGCTATTTCCTACATTTTTAATGTTTAACTTGGATGTTCTTTTAGCAGAGTCTAGATATAGCATACAGCATTTTGGTTCCTAAATAATAGAGGTGAAGGTACACACAATTCAGGAGGGCTACCTTTCTTGAACAAAAAGGTGTAGTTTGAGCATGTATTTTGGGAAAGAAATAACTGTGCCACCCAATTGTTAAACCCCTCTTTAGAAAAGCCAAGTCAAGAAGCGATACTGAATTAATTTAGCATGACATTTAGTGCAAGGCTCAGCTAGGGATCCAGTCAAGGGTCCAAAAGACCTGTCTGTAGTCCTGTTTCAACATCTCAAATCCCCCTGATATTCTAAATAGCTTTTTCAAGAGGTTAATCACTCTCTATTTTCAGTAAAACACATGCAAGTTTAAATACTCTCCAATATACCCCAGGATCAGGCCCAGCAGAACTGAGATTACTCAAAAAAAGAGAGAGCTTATTTTAATGTAAGCATAGACAAAGAGATGTGGGCAACTGCTGTGTTTACATAAAAAGGATAAAAGGAAAAATATCCTGGCAGTAGGAACTATGATAGCTTAACTAGCGCATGGCATACTCGGAGGGACTAGCATGAACAGAGAAAATCAGAAACTGCTTATAATGGATGCTTTGCATGCCTAGTCATACCTCTGGTACATAAGCATATATCTACACATATTAAAGACACAAACAGGATGTGGTAGGGGCGCCAAAAGCTGAGAGAGGTTGTTAAAAGTAACTGTTGCAGATATTTTTGGCACATGGTATTTCTTGTTCTTGCCAAATCAAAATTCTCAAAGGAGAAATGGTGAAACCTGGATGATACATATCAATAGCTAACTGGGATATTCTCATGGACTCATTTATAGTGGAAACCTTAGCTGCAGAAAAAACATCTAACATTAAGTCAGGCCACAGTACTACTTCACAAAGCTTTGTTTATTTTTCATGAGGTGCAGAATGAAAGAAAATTAGACCAGGGGAGACTTCATATTCTAAGCAAATGCACTCATTAGTGGAACAAATACTTACAACTTTTAAAAAAAACAAAACAAACTGCATGGCATCTACCAGATTTCCATGAGGGAGGAGAATTCCTATAGCCTCTTGCTGTGAGCTAGGTAATAGCAGAAACCATTGCTGAACATTTAGCTCTGGGGTGTGCTGGCCCAGGTGAAAGGCAACCACATGCTCTGGCATGTTCAAGGTCTAAGGTTGGACTTGGAGGAAAAATTCAATGCCAAAACAGGCTGCTCTTAGCCTAATGCCTAATGCACATTATGGTCAGTTCTTACTGAGAAGCAGCTGAGGGGCAAAACTGCAGGAGCCATGTGATGCTCAGGGCCAGGGAAGCACGGACATATGAAGACAGCAGTAGGAGGGCACAAGAACACCACCTGTGTACAGCAGTCACCAGCAAGTATTCTCCTAAAGCACAAAGACTGCACCCTTTTACTCTCTCTGCAGCACAAACTCTAATGTGTTAATGAAGGTGAGCACCCACTCCCACCAGGCTGCTGGTGGGGAGGCAGGCAGCCAGCTACGCTTCCTCAAGGGCTACACTGAGACCCCTCACCGGGGCTGGGCATCACCTTGCTCAGTGATCCAAGCTCAGCCCCCTCCCGCACAGGGACCCACCAAGCTGAGCCTCAAGCAGACACCGGGTAGGTGAATATGGGCATGGACTGGTGGAAAGCTACTGTAGCCTGCTGTTACACTGAGAACCTGGTTGTGGCTGCAAGGAGGGATGGGCTCACTGGAAGCTGGTTGCTTCACTCACAGGTCTGCAGGGGCCATGCAGGGCTGCTGAGCACGGGGTGCTTGACAGCACGGTCCCTCCGAGGCTCAGCTGGGCAGCAGGGGTCTGTTACAGACAGCAAACCAAGATTTATTGCTTGTCACCAGTTCTGACATTATGCAGTACTTTCTTTGGAAATCCAGGTCTGTCTTTGCAGAAACAGTCTCATGTTTGCTTCAGCAAAAGACAACTTACAGTTTTTACCCACCTTTGTTTATTTCCAAAGGAGATCCTGACCATCAACTTCTTTTCATAATGGAAAAAAACAAGACTTAGATGAACAAGACAACACGCTTTGGACAAAAAGGGATAAAGGAATTCATTGACAACATAGATGGTTTGAGCCGCATTTTAAAGGGTAGCTGGTGTAACAAGAGACAGCACAGAGCGTGAGAGTTTTACAGTTCTGACAGTGTAGAGACCTACGAAGAAAAAAACAAAATCAAAGGGTCTTTCCATACATTATCAGACAGAGTAAACATATTAGTGCTTCTAATTATAATCGCAAATAAAACAAACAGCCCTGGGGAAAGTCCATTACTGTCACTGTTTTTCTATCTGCACTGAAAAAGATCAATTTGGGGACTGAAGGGATGGGGAATACAACTTTCTCTCCTTGGGCTAGACAGCGCAGCACTCCACAGGAAGCTGCTGCCTCCCACCAGCCTGACAAGCAGGGATGGTCCTGGCTGGCAATGCAGGGCAGACCCTGGGACAGGGCTGAAAACTGAGTCACACCAATTTCCCAATCTTCATTAAGATTTACTGCACTAGAAAATGGTAAAACACATATGCTGCTCCTCACTATCCCCACCTACCCTTCAGGAAAGGAAAATGGGACAGGACCTCTCAATATCAGCTTTAGTGGAACAGAAGGGCTGTCCCTTGCCTAATTCCTCCTTCAAGGGTGGCAAAAATCAAGTGCAAAACCCATATACTTATCAGTCAAAGTCTTTTTTTCATTACTTGTTTGGGAGATAAAGCATAAGGAAAGTTTTTTAGGAGACAGAGGACAAACATGCAATCACCTTTGGCTTGAAACAAGTGGAAAAGAATGTAAGAGAAAAAGAGTCAGGGTAGCAGAGGAAACAAATAATGTAACATATAGTTACAGCAAATCCATGTTTAAACTGCAGCAACATGGACTCTAGCACCAGCATATTGGATTAAAATGCACATGCTTCATATGCATGTCAGGGAGTATACCTCTGCAAAGGTGGTGGAGACTAGAGAATTTGATGTGGGAGATAGGGAGGTGGAGAGAGATGCAGGAGGCTCTGGGGTCTGATGGAAGTTGCAAAGAGCAGCCTGGGATGCTTTCAGATTGCACAGCCTGCCAGGCTAGGCTGTTTGGGTGCACTGAAGTTTTAAATACAACATGACTTGCCAGAGGCAGATTATAGTTAAATATTCTTCTTTTCTTCCTCCCCTCTTCTTGCATAAAATCTTTCCCCTTGACTTGGGGTGGGGGAGACCTCTCAACTGGAGCAACCATTACTGTGGAGTTCAAGATTTTACATGGAACAGACTTATTAAAAACCGTAGCCGTAACATCCATACTCATTGTCCTTTCTGGTAAAGTCTAAACAGCTTGATGTAGCTCAGGAGAGCAGAGAAAGGGCCATGCCTCAGACCCAATCGGTGAACATTTGTTTTGCTTGCTTTGCCATAACAGTCCAGGGATAAGATGTGCTCTGCACACTACTTTGTAAACAAAAAAAAAAAAAATCTCCTAAAATCGACCTTCTTTCTAACTGATTCTGCACATATACAAATAGCCTAGTGATATTTGAGGGGAATGTAATGCCATATTTGTTACAGTACAATGCCTTTCTGTATGCATTTTCTGATGGGCAAGGATGATAAACTGTTTAAAAACAAGGTAACCATGATTGCCAGTTGAAGGCCTCTCCAACAGCCTTAGTCCAAATCACTTTAACCTCTTCTCACCTCTGACCTCCGTTTAGTAAAGTAATGCAGGCCCTCCTTTTACAGCCCTTTGCAAACTCCATGTAGTAAGTGCAATAAAAAATAAGAACCATTATTACTATTTTGCTTCCTTGTTCTTACCAGAATACAGGTATATATCTAAGGTTGTACAATGCACAAGTCAGTTACTTGAAAAATGAGATACGACCATGTAGGTGTAAATCATAAGGCCTCTACAAAGACAAAGCAGATTTAGGGTTACCCAGACTAAGGTTACACACATGTTTACTCTCAGCTCCAATTGCCCGCCTGAGGGGAAGGTCAACGTGGGCAATTGGCACAGCACTTCAGAGCCATCTTGACAAATATACTAGGCAAGTTCTCCCCCCTCACCCCTTCCCCTCCAATTTGACCCACTCCAAACTGGTTCTCAGCTTTGGTCTATCACTTATATTGCTATGGACAGGATGAATAAAACTAGACAGTTAAGTGCTACCATTTCCTTTGTCAGAGGTACAAATGCCTACACAGACTCTAGGATGGTAAGGAAAAAAGTCAACTAAAATTTAAATTTAGCATGCCTAGTTTTTAGAAAAGTCACAATATTATGCAGTTACATTATCCCTGAGGGAATATAGAAAAGGTATCATAATCTCAATTTAGAATCTCATTTTCAGTCTTAATTTTCAGAGGGCCTTTAAAGTCAGGTTTACAGTTCTACTCTATTTGTAGAAATCCATAATTTCCATAAGCATGTGCTTGAAATATGGTAGATAGGTTGTAAACCAAATGTACCCAGCGAACACCTATGCAGGACTGTGCCCCTGCTCATCCACCTCCTGTAGTCTGGGAACTGCCCCTTTTCTGGAGAACCTCCTAAACTCCTGCCCATTCTGCCTGCCTTCCAGGATGAGGACAAAGCCAGAATAACACAAAAGGGAGGAAAGCTAATTTGAAAGTGCAGCTCCCTGCTTTCTGGGACCTGCCTGGCTGTGTGCCTTTTGTAAATGGCTCTGCTCAAGCACCATGATTTCCCTCAAGCTGCCACCTTCACAGGAGTGCAGTGCTTTGTCCTCCCAGCTGGGCAGCAGCCTTTCCAAACACAACCCTATTATTTCATGGGGTAAGTGGAATAGTTCATCTCATTTTCCAGCGGGGATGAAAATGAAAGGCTGCTTGCTGCTTCTGTGCCACACTTACTAGACCTTACATAACTGACAAAGACTGTCCTGGCTCTGGCTGAAAGGAAGCCGGGAGAAATCATCTGGATAGCAGGAATTATCCATTATAAATAAATCACATGCGTGCACACAAAGAGCAATTCTCACCCAGACTAAACACTTTTCTCCAAGCGAGGTGTCTGCTTTGTGCTCTGTGAACAGGAAAATCACATGTCCTGCACTCTAGATAAAAATGCTCTGCAGTAAAGGAGACGGGGTAATCACTTATTCCAGCTATCCCAGTGAAAGCCTTGAAAATTAGCCCAATGACCAAATTCATCTGTATTTCTGGGAGGTCTAATGCCCATGCACTTAGAAACAGAACGGCATTTTATAAAGCACCTTTTACGCTGTCTGTGCTTTATTTTAAAGGGCTCATTCACTCCAAATTACCTCACCACTGTTCTGGAAATCGTTGCACATCAGTTTCTGCGGTCATGGCTTCGCTCCTTTAGAGCACACGAGGACCCCATCCGGCAGCCATTCACACGTCTTCCACCACAGCCCAGCGGTAACGGTGCTCCTGAGCAGCGTGATCCCTGACAGTTTGGCTGCATATGAACTGTACTTGGGACTAAACACTGCTCAGTTTAAGCTTAACCACTGTGATTTTACTGAAGCAGCACCATTTTGACACAGCATTAGCAACAACAAAACCCAACCATCGATACAAATTTGTACTGAACCACACAACAACTCTGTGGCACCAGGCTTCAGCAGCTTACTCCCACCAAGAGGGCTTCCTACAGATTCAGCTTCTGATGCTAGTACAACATTTAATAATTCTCCCTCCAGAGAGAAAGCTATGCTTTTCTGAGAATGGTTCAGAGGCAACAGCGTTATTCCCAATTCCCCAGCCCAATTCATTTCCCTGGCCTGGCTCTCTGTGGCCTTGGGCATGTCACTTTGGCTATATCCGAACAGCAGAATGACAGCGTAGGTCGGTGCCTGCTTACTTGAACTCCCCTGTGTATCTGTAGAAGTGACAGCAGCTGGCACAGACTATCACATGCAGCTGGCATGGCCTTTAATACATACCATCTACCTAGGGCCCGCGGAGGGTCTGTGTGGTGCTCGCCAGCATGAGCTATTCTTACCTTTGCAAGTGTGGTACAATTAACACTGTAGCACGTCACATCTTTATTCTGCAGCATAACCAGGTCTCAGCCTCATCTATAAAATAGCAGTAACTGTACTTCCTACCCTGGAGGTTTACCTGGGGTTATATTTGTCAAGGGTTGTGCAAGGCTCAGATAATATGGTAACTGGGGCCATGGGACTGCCTACAAAAGACAGGTTCTCTTCGCAAATAATCTAGTTCATAGATGCAGAGACCCACTGTATAAAGAGCAGATATAAACCAGCCTGGCAGTGGCGACGTTGCTGCTATTTAAACTAGTTGTCCTTTAAATAAAGTCTTTGTTGGAATTCATCAGCCTTTCTGTTTCTGATAGCATCACAATTTTTACAACTCAAGGAACGGATCAGCATGAAAAGAAATGTTTTAAGTAAGAGTCCAAAGGACAACTCACTATACAGGGAAGAGGACCTTTCAATACACACACATAGTATCAGCTGTGAGCCCCCCCATCTCCTCTGGGCACATCAGATTAAGACCTGAAAGCAAGGATCTGGAAACTGACTCTTAACTTTTCTTTGTGACTGCATCATCCCAGGAAAAATGAAGAGTTTCTCTGAGACATCATTATACATCTGAACAGCTTTCAGAAATTAGTCACAAAGGAAACAGCAGTGTAATGGGAACCATAAGGCCAGGCTTGTGCTGGGCAACACTGAATTCAAGACCAGGTCTTCTGGTTAGCCAGGGGCTGTCTGCAGAGATGCCTTCAGGTAGCAAAGCTCCAGGGCAGGCAAAGGGAAAACTTACCAAACTTAGGCACGCTTTCATTATGCATTAGCTTACTGAGACAAAATACTGAATTTTGCCATGGTTGTTGCTGCTCTAGCTTTACTAGCAAGAAAATACACATTATGTTATTATCCAGCACATAAGAGTGTTTATCAGTGTAATTTTATCTCTGAATTTCCTAAAAAAAAAAAAAGAAACAAAACATAACCACCCAAGGAGGAAGGGGAAATAGAGACACATATTAGTCTAAAAGGATATAATCTTTAAAACAAATGGCTCAGTACCTATTGTGAAATCCATTCAGAAGCTCAACAAAGTCCATGCCAGAGCTCAGGTCAGTGCTCAGAACTGCTTGGCTTCTGTTCCTGTGTCCTCTCCTCCAGAGGAGGAGGATTGCATTCCTGGGTATCAATGTCTGATCCAGCCTCATTTCTAGACCAAAGAGATACTTGGAATGGTTTCATAGTTAATTTTGGGTAAAGATCCAATAAACATCTGAAGCTGTTGGTTTCCCTCCTGCTAATAAAACAGCAGCAAAAAATAGTGCCTAATGCTGCTACTTTGAAGTAAATTACACTTAATGTCAAGTAAGTCCACTTACCATCACAATAACTTATTAGCATGATCTTCATTAAACAATTATTACACTTATCAGCTTTAAGTTCTTTCATTTCTACCACTGGAGTGATGCTCTCATTTCTTTAAACACTCTCTGGGATTCACAGCCATATTTCCCCATGCCTTCCTTTAAAACATAATTTCACTGTCATCCTCAACATATCAATCAGCTCAGGAATCAGAAAAGAGACAAGTTATTCTACATGAAAGTAGTAAAAATGAAACACTGGCTGATGTTGAACTGCCAGGAGATGAATAAAGTCAGAGATGCTACTAACTCACAGGGTAAATTTCATGGGCATTCCCTTCCTTGTAAATCAGATTAACTGGTAGCCTCCAAAGAGAATTGACACTAAAAAGATGAAAGTATTTAATTATATCACAAAGTCCATTTTCCAACCCAAGTGCCCTAGGCTTCTGACATACATGTGGAGGAATGGGAAAAGATCAATGGAAAGCCCTCAATAAGACTGGAAAGAGAAGAGCCTATTGTGGGAAACAAAAGCCAAACAAAAAAAGAAGCAGCTGGAGGGGTACATTGGCCCTTTTCTGCTTTGCTTTCTGTTTGCTGGGAGACTCCTCCCTTTTAGCACCTCCTAACACAGAAGGAAGCTTTTGCTGGTCTCTAGCAGCTTTTGCCCTGCTGCTGTTCCCACATGCCCTTCAGTTATCCCCTGGGCAGCAGACGCCAGTCAGGTAGAAGTGGAAGATTTATCTCTGAGAGGCTTCATCTATCGCATCCCCTGAAACACTGCCTTTTGGTAAGCACCAAGGAGAAAGCTGCTTCCCCCCCTCAAAAGAAACAAACATTTCCATTTGGGATTTGTCTTTCTCTCTACTACATCCTTGGAAAATGTTGTTCTTCTGTGACCATTATGATATTTTTGTAAGACAAGCAGCCCAGATGGAGTCCTCTGCTAAGGTCTCGTTTGTTATGCAATGCAGTTGCATGGAACAGATTCACCACAACACACTGGCTGTTTCACATTGTCTAAATGGTGTAAAAAAGATGGAAGCACATGAATGAGTTACACTGAACATCAAGAAATACTCTAAGTCAGTATTATGGCTGCTTTGTAATAAGGGAGAAGCAAAAGTCAGCTTGGAATAGAGATGTGCAAAGGAAAGGACGGGGGGGAAAGAGAGAGGCTCAATGGCAGAATCAAAAAGAGGGAAAAAGTTGTCACTGTTGAAATAGTTTGTTCAGTCCAAACCCAAAAGCTGCATTTAGTTTTTGTGTTCCTCAAAACTTTTTGCCCAATTTAATTTATTTTTTAATGTTCTTTTCAAACAAAAATGTTTCATTTTTAAAAATCCTTCTAAATGAAACATTTTTGCTTTTTAAATAATTCTTCCATCCCAGCCTAAAAAAACTCATTGTTGAACTAGACCCATATGAATAAATATTTTTAACAACTCTGAAATACATAGCCTGGATTCACTAGAAAGTATACTTCTTTCAACAAGGAAAACAGACATTAGGAGAGAAGTGTCCCGGGATAAGTTTGATACAGAAAAAACATCATTGCCACAGAAGAACTACTGAGCTGGTAGGGATGAAATAAACTACGAGAAAGTTACTCAAAACTTTTAATTAGACTGACTGTTAACAGCCTTTCTTTGTGCCCAGTGTGATTCGGCACATACCATTGTAGTACAGTAAGGGAAATTCTGAAGTCTTCTTAAATTTTTAAGGCAGGACCTATACAAAAATCACCAAGCACTACTGGCAGCAACAACAGCTATTTATTTTGTAATATTTTACAAGAAGAAGGTCCAAGTAACCAGAAGCAGATGACAAGATGAAGATGCGAGTGGCTGGAAACAGCAAGCATCAGGAAATTGGCAACCACAGCATCTGAGATAGCAGCCTTATTTCCTAACACATGAAGTGGGATGTAATGGTAGCACTTATGGAGTTACAATGCAGCAGCTCATAGCAAACATTTAACTCTTTCACAGCAATCTCCACATAAAAGGTGCCAACCACAGATTTGATTTTTTAAAGGATTAGATGATCACAGCCCATACCATCTGTTCACATTTTTCAAAAGACTTGTCCCCTGAAAGAAAAGCACTGGGGCCAACAAAGCCAGAAAGCAAACATCTTCCCACCTTCCCTGAGGGTACCTCAGAAGTACTGCAGCAGTGAAGCTTCTGCTGCAACCCAAGCAGAATTTTATGCCTATTTAAACCCTATCCACAGCTTTATATTCAAGCTGCTCATATGGTACAAGTGAAAAAAAAGAAAGCAGAGGAAAACCTACCTCTGCTAATTGCTCCAAACTCAAGAAAATATGTACCTGAGGTCAGTAGACAGTTGCCACTCAACCAGCAACACAACACCTCTGGGTGGTTTAATGTGCTGGCCACTGCTGGTGTAGTCCATATGAGCAGACCTTACATAGACCTCCACTACCCATATTTACACACACATAGAGATTGGTCATGTATTTGAACAGTGTATGAAGAACAATACAGGATTTAACCGGGGGAAATATTAATGAGTGCACACAACTCAACTGGTTCAGCAGCTAAACCAAGACCCACTGCTCTTACAGGGCAAACTAGAGGGATACCAGCTGCACTGCACTCCAGTGACACAGCACTCCTCCAGACACCAGAGCTGAGATCAGTATCAGAATCCACCAGTAAGGAAAGAAAATTCATAGGTAATTGAATTAAATGCAAATAGTCTGTGTAATAGATCAGATAATTCCTTGGCTGCTATTTGATATAATGTTACTGTATTTTCTAATGCCAATGTTATTTTATTCATTTGCATTTTCAAAGCACTGTGTTCCTATTTAACAAATTACCAGATAGTTTCTCGGTTTCCCATCCGACTGTGTGAAGAAATTACAGTAGAGTTTTTTGGGTTTTTTTTTTATCAGGTTGGCAGTATCAGAGGAGATAATATAATGCCCCTGGCACCATAAAATATTCAACATTGTGAATAAAGTTCTTGATAAAAGAGCAGCAGAAAGTAGCATGTTATTAAAGCAGCACACTTTAAAAAAGCATGCTTTTAAATGATTTAATTTAAAAATTAAATTGCATTTGAATAATTTGATTACTGTTTAATAACGATGCATAATTTATATCTGACTGCTTAAAAAAAGAAAGAAAGAAATCAGATTCTGCTCTGCTATGCCAATAAAAAAAGGATTAGGAATTAGAAATTTTCCCCTCCAACCAGCCAATTCTAATACTCTATCTTCGTCCTGGAGAGCTCCTTTCTTGAGTTGCATCTTAAAAAGTCAGAACTTTTGCAGTTCTAAAAGGAAGTTGTAGTTGAGCACCATGACCAACCTCCTGCCCTGTAGCGCTCAGCTGTACACCTCACCGGGTAACAAGCTCCTGCCTCTGCAATTGGCAGCAGTGGCTCGGCTACCTTGAAGGGCAACAAGAAAGTCCTGACTATCAGGAACATGAGAACAAGCCAACACTTTCAGTGTTTCACAGCAGCAGGTGTTTGATGACCAGTCAGACACTCTGCACCCGAGACCACACTGCATTTTGTGGCTGCTGGTGAGAACGGATGCTTTCCAGGGACAAGCATCTTTCACTTAGACTAAAAAGAGCTTTCCTTGCCTTAGTTGCAGTAGTGCAAGATATTTATATTTAGGACAGTTGCCCATCTTCCACCTGCAGGGCAGGTTAGATGTCCCAAGCAGAGAATTGTGTCAATGTCTGTGCACCATTCTAAGGGAATTGCTTCAGCTTCCCACAAGGAGCAAGTCTGCCCTGGGTAACCAGAAAGAACCAGGAAAAGAAAAAGGATGCTTGAAAAACTGTATTCTATTTCCCTTCCTCTCATTTTTTATACCAAGTTCACCTGACAGTGACAAATGTGATTATTTTAACCTATGTTAAAATTAGTCCCTTTCTTTTTGTCACAGGACAAAGATAAACAGGTGGTAGAAAAGAAAAAGATGTGGAGCTCAAAAAAACTAGGCAGAGACATTCACCGCTTGGTATCTGTTTCCCAGAGGCAAAGAGCTGTCAGACTTGCTTCACAAGAGCCACCGCAAGACTTCTGTTACAACCTTTTAAAGAACAATTTGTATTCATAGATAATATTTAAAACCAATCCAAAGCAAAGTGCTGTATGAAGAGTTTCTTTGATAAAATTTCATATAAAGTTTTGAAATACTACCATCTTAAAACAGGAAATAAACCTTGCGTTTGTTCTTTTCCCTGTTCCTACAGGCTGCCACTTTCTCTCTATTTCAAAAAAAAAACAAACAAAACAAAAAACAAAAAAGAGAAAGTGGCAGAAAGGAAGAAAAAGACATGATTAAAATACAAAAACTCAGAGGTGTAGAGGGAAGAAGAAACTTGATTTTTGAATGGTCCATCTGCCTTCTAATGGAAAAAGTATTAAAAAACCCCTATAAATACTTTTGTTGGGGACATAACAACACAAACACGCCATTCAATCCTAGAAAACTATCCCACTGTTATATGAACTAAATTAGACTGTTTCCTTTCCGACAAATATCAGTGTCTTAAACTCACTGCTTGCAAACTTGAACCATAGTTTATCTTTTAGAGGCAAGCTGCTACAGAACATAACTTCATAGTTCCCACCAAGGGAACAACATCTCCAAGTCACATAATGCAGAAATAGCTATGCCTCCAGGCACTTGATAATAAATATTGTTAAATATTAGCCAGCCAGTGTTATATAAAACTTCACATATAGTTTTCCCTCCACTGAACTAAACCTTATGTAATTCTATAACTGAAAGTACAACTTAGGTCTCTTTCAGGTTAACTAGAAGAACTGCTCTATAACCAGACCAGCTGTCTCACAATTAAATTTCTGTCCAAAAAAATTGTATAAATCTGTGGGGAAAAGCTGTCCCACAAAGTAAAAACACATGCAAAGAGCATTACTCAGCAGACTGTCAAATAACAACAAATGCTTGGGAAGGCCTTTAGTTTAATCCATTTCTTGTAAATACGCAGACAATGAAAATATTGTAAACTCAGAGTATGAAATTTAAAGCAAGCCTTTGACTGAAGGAGCTTCTGGGCACTGAGGATATTTGAAGACTAAGGTCATCCACTCTGTTCAGCTTCTACAGTTGGTTGGTCTACGTGTGTTTTACAGTCACATCTTTGGAAGAACTCAGAAAAATTAAATGGGGATATAGACTATGCATTACAGATCCTTCTTTTTTTTTTTTTTCCTCTCATGGAAAACAGTTTCTTGCCCTCAGTAGATATTGGCTGATTTATGCCAGTCAGGATTCAGGCTTTTCATATTTCTCTGCCCCAGAAGACAGTCATACACTTAAAGAGGTTTGGTGCCATGTTATAAGTTCTTTAATTTATGGAAGTTTCTGCTGTATTTTCTTTATATTTTCCACTTGACATCATTTTTATGAAGAAAACATCATTTTGGATGGTTCCATATGATTTTTAATTCTACTTCTTAAATAATCTCATAAAGGCACACAGAGCATAAGGGTGTTCACCTCCTCTGTTAATTAATTTTTAATGCTAAAAAATTTCAGTTTTCAAAGAAATCAATTAAAATTATTAATCCCCAAAAACCCTCAGCAACGCCCCTTCAGGATGACTCAACCACTTGCATTTATTATATTAGCTCAAGTCAGTGAGGGGAAATTATTTCTGAAGCTGAAAGTCAAGCAGTTAAGAAACAGAAAGGGGATACCATCCCAAAACAGCCCACCTGCTCAGCATTTTTAGAACTAAGAGAAAGAGTGGCCAAGGCGTGACATTCAAATTACAAAGAAAGCTAAGGGATCACTGAGAAGGCAATAAGCAAGGACAGGCATAGACACATGGGAGCCACAGTGGAAATGAGGCAGAGGCAAAGGGATAAGCCAGTATTTTGATACTTCCTCAGGCAAGCTGAAACCAGGAAGCTTTCCTCGGATATCCATCCTCACTGCCCCTCTCAGTGGGCTCTCTGGGCACTAACTGGACTGCTCCTGCCTAGCTGCTGCTTGTGTTGCAGTGTCTAGCTGAGAAGGATGCTCACACCAACTCCTATGCTGCTTCAGGCACTGCAAAGTTCAGTCCCTCTTGGGTCTGAATCCTTGCTTTTCCTTCAAGGACCAAAATGCACTGTGGGGAAAATCCTAGATTTGGGGAGCTCTTTGGTTCTGCCTTTCTTCTCCTTGCCCTTTATTTCCTCCCTCCTCTCTATCCTTTTCCATTTTTAAAAAATGGGATTGTTCACTTGTCTAGTTTCACAGTTAAGTGTAGCTAATCAAGTGTGTGATAAGGACAGACTGGATGAAGGGGTTCCTTGAAGGTCAGCTAAAAATGGTCCATGTAAAAGAATACTGTACCCATTTGAATCCCTATAAAGTTAATCCAAGCAATCAGAGGTAATTTCAAAAAGCCAGAGCTTGGCCAAAATATGACATCATGTTGTGCCACTGGTTCAGTGCCAACTTCAGGCAAAGCTGCCACCTACTGAATGATCAAAAATAATTCTGGTATTTTCATTGTGTCTCCTTAATCACTATCCCCTTTAGACTTCAATGGGATGCCCAGAACAGAACTGAAAGCAATCCCAAAGATTACCATATATCCCACTTACATACAGTCACTTGAGTCCTTATTTTTAATAGAGAATAGCTTCATTTTTCTAGGCTCTTTTTGAACCAGTATGTTATCAAAAATCACTAGTGAAATCTTTCATCTGTGGTGGACTCGTGATTTTAGGATAAAATCATATGATCTCGCAAAGAATTACAGCACTCCCTCTTCAAGCCCCACTTACATAAAAAAAGAAGCCCTAATACGTTTACGTAGTTCCCCAAAGATATCTAGCTGAAAGTAGCTTAATGAGAAAAGGAGTGGCAGCCACCAAAAGAAGGGTCACCTTCAATATAATGATTGGGACTCACAGTGTCCTCACACTCTCAGTGGAAGAAAACGGATGTTCACTCTTCAGTACTGGCAAGCTAAAAATCTCACATGATGTCAATTCTTATGTTTTGGGCAAGCAGCAAACCATAGTTCTCACAATGCAACTATTCCACAATAATTTACACATACATGGCAATAAGTAAGTGACAGCATATGACTAAAGAGGACAAAATATCCTGAAACAGAAAAAAAGCCTGGCACAAAGAAGAAAAAAAAAATAAAATCCAGATTTGTTTAGAAGAGCAACATGCTGCTTTGATATTATGCTTCTATTCCAACCTGTTCTGTTTAGTTATATCAAGGAGAACATGCAGCTAAAAAGATTTCATATAGAACACATTGAAAAAAAACCATGGCATAATGGCCAAAGTATTAAAAGTTTTCTGACTTATTAAAAAAAATGCATCATTGCTAAATTCTTCTAGAGCAATGTGCAACAGAACCAATTCCAAAGTCTTAGTGAAGATGACTGCTCAGTTCATTCATCACCACTTTTCCTTTCATTCTGAAGGAGAATACAAAGTTAGCAGAGGCTGGAAGATTTTGCTTAGTTCCTATACACAGCCATGGCCAAGTAAAGTACTCTTCAGACTTGGTATATGGTTCACAAACTTTCTTTGATCCTTAGTTTATCTGATTATAATTTTTAGAGAAAACTTATTTGGATACTTAACATATATTCAGGTCCAGAGCTTGGGTCTAGGACTATACCAATGAGATAAAAAAAAAAAATAAATCTTATTTTGCATTGCATGGTTACAAATTGTTGTTAGCAAGCATTAAATTATCCTGTTTAATTAAGCAGTTATTTTAATTGCAATATGGATGTCAATTCTTGGTGCTCATTAATATTCTACTCTTTAAATAAGCATCACTGTAAGGAAAGTAGTATTCAATGGGGCATCAGAGTCATTAGAAGAATTTTCTAAATATAGGTATAACTGTCACCTAAGTGGCCAAATTCCTACATCAGTTTCATCAGCATGATCCAAGATAGATCTGTAAGCTAAATATAGAAGCAATGAAAATAAAGCATAGGAATGAGTAGGCTGCAATGTTAGTGGAAGGGGAAAGCAATACGACTATCTTTGAAACACATAGCTCATATTTTACTGAAATTGATTAATACACCAGGAAAGGAAACAGATATGCAATGTAGTTTTACAAGCCACGTATTTTCAAGAAATCCACACTGTTACAATGCACATACATGTAATACATGCACACACGCAAAGACAATATCATCACTTCAATTTTAGTTCCTCTCAGAGCCAAAGAATGATAAATAGCAGAAATGACAATACATACAGCTTCTCAGAACTTCAGAAAAGTTGCAAGAATTACAGTAGAGACTCTTCTCCACTAGCTTTGGCAATATTATCTGCCTGGGAGCAGGGTCACCTACCTGGTAGTTGCAGTTGTTCATTGCAGTGAAACAAGCGCTTTAAGTGATGACAACTATGGTAGCAGGAGCTATAGGAAGACTAGAAGGGTGATATTTCACCATCATCCTTCCTTGCCCATCCGCAATTGCCACAGGCTGTTTTTTCCCTCATCCCAAGCACTCTGCTATGAAGGAGTTGCATTTAAGGCAATTCCAGAAGGATTTCAAAAGCCTGTGGATCAAGTCTTAACAGAGAAAGGAATGAGGCCCCGTTCGTCTGATCATCTGCCCTAGGTATGCAAACAGCTCTGCCCATTGCCATATTATCATAGCATATCACATGCTCTTATGGGCATCCCTTCCCACAACAGCTTTTGTTGTAAATAGGGGTTTACTCAGGTGCTTTTATAAATGCTGAGGCTCAGAGAGACTGAGGTAAAGGCAGCAACCCTGTGATGCATCATCAGCATGAACCTCCTGAGAACTAGGCTAGAAACTTGGAATGTGCTTGTGGAATCTCATCAGTAACTGGCAGACAAGGACAGCATATCTCTCAGCAATTGATATCAAAGTGCATGTAATATCTTTAGCCAGATATATTTAGCACAATGGAAATTAGGAAGTCTAGAAAGCCCATATAATACCTATCCCAGTACTTCACCGGACTACAAAATCCCAGGTAGCCACTTATGAGCAACTAAGACAAAAGACTAGAAGTTGCAAATGACAGCACATCACAGGAAGATAAGAGAGACCATGAGTATCTCCAGAGATGCCTCACTTGCACATTTCTGTGCAAGCTGTACACATGCCAGGAAGCTGTTTACTGTCCCTGTCACAGAAGTTGGCAGAAGTAGCCCACAGTGTTTGGCAATCTGAAAATTCCTCCTTTGAGCAACACCTGAGACCAAAACTAAGCTGAAAGCTTGAAAGAATTAGAATTATTTCATTAATACAGGGGCTGAATTTTGAAATTAGATCCAAACTGAACCCTCTACTCTATCCCCACTGAGAGTGCTTGGATTTGATGTTTGAACTCAGGGCCAAGTCCAATTAGAAAACATTTGCTGTCCCACAAAATACCTATTGCTCTGAGCTCATAGTTTTGTGGCACCTGGCAAGGGGAAGAAAAAGGGAATGTAGATATAAAAGGAAAACATTTTCCATTTAGGACACTCAGGCATAGAAGTATTTCATTCTGAGTAAAAACATGAAGATATTTTCTTTTCCAGTGATGTGCAGAATAGAGTTATGGTGAAATCTCTCATAGTCATTCAATTCCTGACACACATTTGTTTTCAAGAGAAGCAGCAGAAAAATCAGAAAATCAGAACTCCAGTGCTATATATATATATCTCTCTATCTAAGACATGTCACAACTAGCACATGGGGAGCTCTCTTACCCTGCTCTACAAAACTCAGTGTTAGGCAAGGGGACAAATGGCAACTGGTGCTACACACAAACCACTGCCCAATGCTGGCAGATAGTCTCAAATAAGCTGGCTGCTCTTGTCTTTCAGGGTCGGTTGCAAAATTCAGAACCAGGTCCAAATCTTAAACTCTCCAACCCTCCCCTACCTGGCTCGAGGGGAACTTTTTCCATTTGAGCATCTATACTATCTCAGGAAGAGATAATACCACAGACACCTGCTCAAGAGCTAGCACATATCCATGAAGATGTAGAAGTTGATCTCCATGTACTTTCAACTCATTTATACAATGAATAATGAATAGTCTTAACAAAAAGTTGTGCTGATATCTTCAGGGATGTAGTCAGAGTCCCTCGTTTCAGAGAAGCTGGGGAGGGAGCACTCAACTGTGCTGCATCCATTCTTGGGTCACTATTCTGTCCTGGCAATAGTAGGAGTGGTTGGCTGATTGGCTGATTAGCTTTAAGTTCGGACCTATATATGACATAAGCAGATAAAAATGAAGTAATATATTAAGTTACTTCAATTAAAAAGATTACTATTATTAAGAATTAATTATTAAAACTTATTCTTTCTCTAGCTTTAACAGATCTCTGAAGCCTCTCCTCTCCCAGTGTGCAGCATCCTAGGTGACAAGCTGGGCATACAGGTAACAGCAAAGTGCCAACATACTAGCTGAAAAAAAAAAAGCAAAACAAGGCTACTTTGATCCCAGGTCACTTACATGTTGTAAGCGTTACCCAATGCGCCAGATGCTGCTGGTTAGGGTAAAGATCAAGCCAAGCCACTACACAGGATGTGGCTTACACAGGGGAGACAGCTCCACAAACCTGCAGGGCACAGGCCCACTTGCAAAGGAGCACAAGGTGAGAACCAACTGCATGGGTCTACTTCCATACCTTTCCAAAGTGTCAGGGGTTTACAGTTCAGCTGAAACCACTCGTTTCAGTTAAGTGCAGTTTTATTTACCTTGTCCTGGCAAGATTCTGTAGTACTGGTAGTAGTTTCTGTAGTACAGAAACAGTGATTGAGAGCTTGAAGCAATCTCCACAAAAATCATTTATGGGAAGTCCCCCATGACATTAGAGCCCACAAACTGCTCTAGTCTCAGTCCTTATCAAAGGCATCCCCATGATGCTGTACAAACAGCACATAATGGTGCAGAAAGTAGCCTAGTTACTAACAGAAAGCAATACTGGTAGTAACAGCGTAAAAAATATTACTGGGATTAACATAACATAGCACAACATAAAAGCAAGCTCAGTTTCATACCAAATTATTGATGCTATTCTGGATAGCATCTCTGACAGTAACTCTCTTAATTTCAGAAGCCAACAGCAGATGACCACTTCAGCATAATGCTGACTTCCTCACAGACTAGCATCTGGCCACAACAGGAAAAATCCTGGCGTGATCAGACACATAATCAGCTTTGGTAACATCACACATTTTATGACCTGTCCTAGTGCATACTGTCCACTCAGACTGGCTTAATCAGCTCTACAGGCTCAAAGGGAAACCCTCCAAAACACTCATTACCCCCTTTTTGCACTCTGCAGTGCAGTACCTTTCATCTTCCTTTGAGCGAAGATGTCAGTCACCACATTGAGAGTTAATACCAACTCTGTCTAGGAGCTTCCTATCACTCAATTAAGGGCATACCTGTAATACCAAACATGCACCCAGCTGTCAGCATGGAGAAAGAGGTCTTTGTATTAGCAGTTCATTTGGCATCTGCCCAAACTTCAAGCAACATCTACCAATACCATTTTCCTGTTACGAAGCATTCCTTATCTGTAGATCCCAAAGTGCACAAAGGGGAGACCCTTCCCATTTCATAAACTATCCCAGATATGGTTACTAAGGCATGGGCCAGGGGAAGAACTGAGATTATACCTCAGATATTCCACTACTCCTCCAGTAACTAGGTATCATTGTCCTCTTCATCTCTCATTTACTGAAAGTAGGCTCAGAAACATATTAATTAGTATGGATAGAGGGCCTGTCTCAGAAAAAAAAAAAAAAAAAGTGGCACTTCTCTGTTGGCTTTGTATTTTGCTTAAATATAGCTCTTTCTTACCTCTGATGTACAGATGCTCAGTAAAGGCAAGCTAAGAGAGGAACTGCCTCTAAACAAGTCCTTAACTATCAAGGTACACAACATGGGAAGACTTGCAAGCTGTAGAAGAAACTATGCTAAGAAAGCAAGGCTCTGTCCATTGCGGG
>JANZLQ010000025.1:9438452-9465342 GCA_026212715.1 Elanus axillaris | reverse complement strand
GGCTCTGTCCATTGCGGGGGGGGGGGGGGGGGGGTAAGTTGTCTGAATTTTATTTACAGCTTTAGCATTTGTTTTACAGGGCAGGAAAGAAATTTATGTAGTGCTAAAACCCTCAAGGAGACAAAATCTGTACTATTGGCTTCTGTAACATTGGCTTTGGTTTTGTCTTTTAGCTTAACTGTTTTCATGTTCCTTATTTAAGTATATTAAACTAGGAAAAAAAGTAGAAAGGGTGGGGTTTTAAATAAACTGAAACACACAAAGCACATAACAGACTCTGAAATCCCTCCTGCTGGAACCGCAGTTTCTTTTTGTAGGAGAGGAAAACTGCATGTGTTTCCACAGCAGCTATACCAGTTCTCCTAGCTTACGGCACTCAGCACAGCATGTTAAAGGGAATACTGAAATAAAGCCAAAAAAGCCGTGGTCTGCTCATACCCAGTTTCTCTTGGCCAGCAGAACAACTTACAGGCACTGCTAGAAGGCAGTGGGCTTGGCCTGGCATTGCACTCCCATACTGCCCTGCAGCTCCTCAGGATGCTAAGTGTGGGTACCATGCTCATTGCATCACTCCAGGCTTGTGAGCAGTTTGTCAGCAACGGGACATCATGACACACCGTGCCTCAGAAGGACAGTTCCTTCAGGAGTTTAGTTGTGTAGGTCTGTCTAGCCAAACATGGCCTTACACTACTGCTTCTTCTAGCACTGAAGGAATCATTTACTAAATGGGTCACACACAGAGATTTATAGTTGCATTTCCTGACCCTATAAGCGTTAGGGGAAAAGATAAACAGCTTAGACTTTTCTTGGGAGTAAGTAAAGGTCATTTATCCCATGAGATTTCATCCCTTAATAGCATGCCTCTTCCTTCAAGGAAATTTTTAATTGTTCCTCAACAATTTCAGTCTTTTGCTTCAGTAACACTACTGAGCAGTTATGCTATAGCTTTTATGAGCCTCTTCAGGAAAAAGTCCCTAGTTTACTCTGAACAAATTCAAAGAGTAACCCAAACAAGAGGAGACTCTCAACATGCATCATTTGCCATTGAAATACATGTCAAATACCTAAGATGAAGACTGTGAAGACAACATATGTACAATGACATGCTACTACAGCATGTGATGCATCTCTCACAGCATGGGGAAAAGTACACATGATATATTAGATAACACAATCCATAATTTCTAGAGAAAAGTCTCTGGATATAAAATTGTTGATTTCAATTATTTGGCCTCTTGCTCCATAAATCAAGCTCCTCCCTTACACATCAGTATTCATCTACTCTACAGAGTCTAAGCTCTTGCAGGGCTTTCTGCAGCCAAAGGCAAAAGAGAAAAGATGTTTACTCATGAGCTGAGCTACCACAAGCCAGTGCATCCCACAATCTACTCTTTCTTTCTAGAGAGGGAGAATTTGGTTTTATTGCATATCTTTGCCAGTAGAGTGCCAAAGCCTTATCTCAGTAAAAAGCCCAGTACTCACAATGAAGAGGCAAGCACTCACCTGACTCCACAAATAGCCACTCACTCAGGTGCTCCACTTCAGTGCAACACCCTGGGTTGGGTTAAAGAGTAAAATGATTCAAATGTTTAGGTGAGCTATCTGAGTAAGTGTCTACAAGACATCACTTGATCGCCTACAAAATGTAACCTAATGCCTGTAAGACACCATGGCAAGTAATACCTGCTACTTCACAGGCACTGTATTACAGAAACCTCTCTCTATCCTTAAATTAAAAAAACTGCCAGGGGAAGAAAATACCTTTTTTTACCACAGTAAGACTTCTGTACCTGCCTATCATAAAGGATTCAATGGAAAGAAAGGTGCATACCCTGCAGAATATTTGATTAATTTTACCCAGCATTCATCTTTAATTATAGGACAGCCTAAAGGCTAGTAAAATAATCAGGTCCTCACTGTGGTAGACTCTGGATAATCATATGTTATGTTCTGGTGGTTCTGCCTATCCAGCAATGGGGACAAGATGCCATTATGAACATCTCTTCTTTACACATACTTCACACATGTATGTCACCGCCATGGCCAACAAAGCTAGGAATACAATGACTGTGTGTAGGATAAGGTGCATGGCTGCTGAACTTCATGCATTTCTCTGCCAAGACAAAGGCAGCAGGCTGGGCAGAGCTGCCTTGTGACTCCCTTCTGCAGTTACACAACTGCATGTTTGCTCTTTGGGAAAGCTCACCAGGCTGAACAGATACAACCAGAAGAGCAGCTGAGCAGGAGATTAAGCAGTCCACCCAAAGCCAGCACCAGGGCTATGAACACAATCCACGTTTGCTGCCTGCACGCTCCCCAGTGTCCACACTGATGCTTCAAGAAATTTTATCCTTTCAATTGAATGATTTGACATTTATGGTAAATATATCCTTGCCTTACCTATAGGCATTTGCTAATGCATGAAAATCAGTTTTCCTCTTTGGAAAAGACTGGCTGGCTTCATTTCAATCCAGCAGCCTCTTGACCTTAGCCCCTTTGCTGCAAGAGCCCACTCTATCTGTACATACACAATGTATATGTCAGAAGTGCTTTAAATGTCAGTGCTCATCTTTTGTAAGGACTTTCAGGCAAGTCTATGATTAAAACTAGATATTCAAGCAGAAGATGAATATATTCATGTCCTCAGGCTTCTTAAGTCATGATCCATACTTATAATGCAAGACTATGGCTTCTTAGTCTTAATTACATCTTTTGCCTGCCCATTCTTCCACCCCCCCATCCCCATGTGTATACACACAGGCACAAATGCATATATAGCATTTAAAGTGACCAATTATTCACCCCAAAGACAGAATAACTTCTTTGAGTATATGCATGTTAGAGAGTTTAATTCTGTAATTATCTTGCAGTAGCAAACCTAGTTGAGATTGAGACACCTTCCCTTTACTTAGCATGACTAAAGGTGAGAACAGCTTGTTCCAGAGGGGCTAGAGCACTCTGTAGTTAAAGCCAATCCTGAGGAAAAGGACTGTAGTAGCCACACTCATTCCAACTCCAGGTAAATACTTTCCTTCCAGGCAGACATCTCCAATTTGAAATTCCCGAGATCCTACTTGGTCAGTGCTTCAGAGTGGAAGATGCTTCTTTATGAATGAATGAAAGCCACTTGAAAACATTTGGCAGCCACTGAATTCAGAAATTATATGAAAAAAATACAACAGGATCTCAGATATTACTTTTCAACTAATGTTGGTCTCCCCTCTTTTATTTTAAGTCATCTTTCTCAGGAATAAGCAATGCCACTGGATGACACAAAGTCAGACTGCAAGAATCAGCTTGCCATTGAAGTCATAAATTTGATTAGAAGGAGCATTTGGACCAGTATCCTAGAAGCTTAAACCTGTATTTCTTCATGCATCCTCCTAAGGGATACAGTTTTCTTTACAGAAGAGGGAGAGTACCGGTGGCACTAAGAAGGATACCATAGAACAAAACAGACAAGCACTGCATTCATTACAGCTAGCTGGGAAATGCAGCTTTCATGCACACATCCATATATGTGCATGTACATGCATGCACACACTTCAAATTCATCAGAAAATTATAAGCTTTTTTCAGTAAATTGAACACTCTCCATCTTTAGTAATCCAGTTTTGGAAGTGGAAATGCTGTCAGCAACATCAAAATAACATGCTGTGAACAAAAACGTTTCTTGACAGGACCCTGTGTTTTGCCAAAAAAACTTTATTAAAAAATTCCTAGCAGCTCTCATCACTCCTTTCACCTTCCCTAAAATTTGCCTTCCAATATGCAAAATGAGCAGAAATCACATCTGCATACAGTGCTCTGTCATGGTCTCCAGTTACCCAAGAGCAACTTCTATGGCAAATTTGTCACCGTAGACCTAGTCTCAGATAATCAAACACAGTCAATGAAATGTATTTGGCTGAGATACCTCAGATGAGATTATTTTAAAATCCAAATCCCTTAGTCAGGCAGAAGTATAAATCATAGTGACACTGGTCCACTAGAAAAAAAAAAAAAGGAAAAAAAAAGTCACAGCTGCAGCAATAGCTATCACGTATTTTGGTTGTTGACAGAGCCAGACAAGAGGAACACCCATGGAGCAGTCCTTCATTTGAAAATTAAGCACTCCCGCACTGAGCAGGTCATCAAGACATCACTCAAAGTAGAAGTATGGGAAATGCAAGTAATATCATGTTGCACAGGGGAGGGGGGGGGAGTATCATGGAAGAAGCTACTGGCTTCTTGCTTTATTCATACCATTGCTCAAAAAGACAAATGAAAAAACTCCTGCCTTGTCCCCATTGTCTTGCTTGTGGCTTAGCAGTATCAAAGTGATTTGTCTTTCCTCTTTCTCCCATCCACCTCCAAAAGAGATAAAGTGTTGCTTCTCCTTGTAAGGGGTAGACCAGGATTTTACTGTATGCCCTGAGCAAGAAACAGGGTATAACCAAGCTACCCCTGAGCTGTCCTCCCATCTCTCATGTCAGCACAGAGAAATGCAGAGAAACACAGAGACTTATTGGTCTTGACCTGCAACAAATTAGCTCAGCTCAGCACTGTAGCAGATGGAGGTAGTCAAGGCTACACCTGCAGCCTCTGTAAAGGAAAGATAAATAAGTATTCCTGAGACTATAGCCTAATTTCTCCCTGAAAGATTTTTTTGTTAAACCAGAGAGGCTCCAGTTTTCCATCCAAGCATTTGTGTCTGCCAGTAGGGCGTACACGCCACAAAGAGAAGTTGGGCTGTTGAAATTTTACAGGGTAAAGTTAGGCCCCTAGAATATTTAGTTCCTCACCAGCAGGATTAGTATATACAAATAAGATGGATGTATTGTCTTTCACTGTGATCCAAATAGCGTAAGGTCTATCCTGCATCACTTAGCACCCTGCAGTATTTTATACCAAGGATGTCTCGTTTCTACCGCTCACTGCAATTACAGCTGAAGAATTCTGTTTCTAACCACAATTCAGAAGACAATAAGAATAAAATAAAATTTTAGTAACCAGTGTGCATTTGTTATGATATTTGTACCTTATCTCAGAAATCAGGCTAAATTCCTGGGATATTTTAATATATTTTGCTGCTGGAAAAAATCCACCACAAAATGCAGTAATTACATTTCTGTTACACATGTCCTCTTGTTTAGTCCTGAATATGATTGCATTTGTCATCTCATCACACACAGGACATGTGCTCTGCATTTCATTAATTCTGCCAGCTACTTATAGTTTTATGTTGCAGGATTCCTTACTGCTGCGTGTGTCTAGTTCTTAGAGCATCAGTTAAGACTAGTCTTTATTTGGTGTGGCACATACAGGATGCAATCCCATTAAGATACAGAAGAGCATCTGTATCTGAGACTTGTTTCTGCTTTGTCATTATGAATATATAATACCACAGCCTTGGGAAGGAAGAAAACAGTAGTATCTTTGCAAGTATGTTTGAAGGGGCAGGTAAATCCTGCTTATAACAATAATTAAGAAGCTGATGTACTTACAGCATACTAGTATTAATTTCTGGAGACAGTGTAGCATTCACAAAAAGTCAGATAAGGTGGGGTAGAAGCTTACCTCGCCAAGTCAGTGAGTGCAACGTGGTGACAGCTAAGTTAGTGTGCTAAATTGAACAAAACATTTGGAAATCACCTCTTAATAACTTAATCACATCCAGGCTATCATCACAAAAACATGAGTGATAACTGTGGTCCCGTTCTTGCCAGCTGGCTCATCTATGCATTTCTTAAGAGTCCCATTGCTCACAAACCAACCACATGTTGACTTAACTGGCTAGGAGCAACTTGTCCGATGTCTCCAGGATTGTCCTCAAAGAAAAGGATTTGTTCAGCCATTCAGGTCTCTCCCTTGGGAAAGCCTTAGGCAGCCCTGAAGAGGAGCTTCTTTAAGGGTGCTACTGCTTTTGCTATCTACCACTGTGAGGCCCAGTGCTGCCATGAACCAAGCCTTGCTCCCGCACCCTCATCCCAGCACAGGTCTATTCACCTGAAATGCAAAGTTGGGGGCTGAACGTGCCTCTGGCAGAGGCTCCCCGCAGCTGCCAGCACCTTTGTTCTCATTAGAGCAACTCTGCTGCCATATGGAGCACACACGTGCTTTACAAGAGGACACAGAAATACACACCCAGAAACATATGCCACAAAAGAGTAGAAGGAAAGCATACACAGGTAATGCACAGAATGCTTACTGAGGGTTCATACCAAACATCAGCTCCTTACATACACGAAGCTGTCAGTGCATGAAGCATTTCAGACTCTATGTTTCCCTGCCCAGATTCGGTCCTAGCTGGCAAATACAGAGAAGTATGCATCTTGCGCACACACAGCAAGCCCATTAGATGAGCATAGTGAAAGTCTACAAAGCGTCCATATCCCAAAAGAAAGTTTGACAGTTGTAAGGACTGTTTGACTTCAAACTCCAAAAATACAAATTTAAGTGCAAACAAACCTTAAAATGCCTCAAATACACCTAGAGAAGTTTTAGCAGCACCTATATTAGCTCACCATTTAGTAAAGACAAACTAGCTCAGCTACAATAGAAATAAAGCTCCAAAACCAACCTGGGATTTAAGTCTTAAACCCCACTTTTACTCATGAAATGGCCAGTCCTGTTCTGACTGATTAGAGTAACAGGATACCCTGAGAAAGACTGCTTATGTATTTCCTGGACTTCAGCAAATCAAAATCCTATCAGGAGTTTCACTGAGATTTCACGCTCCTTCCCTAAGTGAGAAGATGAAACTCCAGTTAAAAAAAAAAAAATAATTCCAGCTACAAACACACAAATTATTATTTCAATACTTAAATTAACCCATAGAAACTGTATACTGCTTTAGGAAGCTTTATGTTTTTGCCATTTTTTTTTTTTTAAATTTGCTTTTTTACCATATCGACTCCTCCAGAGGCACCATCGAGAAGGGAGAAATCCATTCTGGAGAGTTGATGGGTTTTCTCACCATATATCAAGATGTATGCAATAAGTGACCTTGTGTGATGTCTGCATCATGCTTCTAGCAGAAAATTGACCCGAGTGATCTAGCACACCATGACATCACATTCACCGTGACATCAGAGCATGGTAATACCTTTGCCAACACAGCTTATTTTACCACACACTGTAGTAACCTAGCACAGTCCTTTACCTATGAGGATAGTCTTTATATCTCAAAGATAATCTAACTTTTGATATGTTGACTTAAAATGTACTTCTCTGAGTTTTGGTTTGTTTCGGCAATTTGGCTCTAAATACTGCTTCATAAAATTATTTTTCCCTAGTTCAATTATATATTTATTAAAACAGACTCAAACCTATTTTAGAGTAAAATAATTTAGTAATCTATAACTTTTCAGAGTCAAAAACATTATTTTAAAATAATCTGAACCACAAGGTTAGACTATTCGCTGAATCACATATTAAGATGCAGCCAGAAGACTCAAAGTTAACTTTTGAGAGTACCTGGGCAAATCTAACCTTCATCTCTTTATGAGCTTACTCTTCACGATACCATTTAGCTAAAACTCCTCTAATCACCTAAAGACTTGTCAATGCACTTTATCAAGCTTCCTACAAGTCTCATTTTTTTTGCCTTAGACAGACATTACCCAAGTCAGTGTCCCTGAAGCCCTTCTCCATGCACACTGATGCATTCTTTTTGCAGCTGTTTGTCAACACTCATGTTTTGCAGTGTTAAATATATGCTAGGGAGGTGCTCCTCATTTGCCTAACCCAACACTCATCAACCCCCTCAGAGTCCAGGTGAAGGCTGAAATGGATCTCTCAGAACCAACCTCCTCACCCTGCAGCTGGATCCCCCCAGGAGCAGGGATTTTCAGATTTGCATGGCAAGGACGGGGTTCCCTGTAATCTCTTCTCCGAATGAGAAAATGACAAGGGTGCCATTCTCTTACTATAAAACCACAATCTGAGGGATGTTTCTGATAGTGGTACAGTGTTTGCTGGGGAAGTATTTTTAAGGGTCTGAGTTTGAGATCTTTGATTTTGCTGTCCTTCCACATGAAACTGCTTCTGCATCTGTTCTTCATATGCTCAAAAGACTCGTTTCACAGCAGCGCAAGCATCACAGAGAAGAGCTACATACAGACCACAAGACCTACTATCAGAGGCTTTGGCAAGAAAGGGGAAAAAAGTTTCTGTAACCAGTCTACTGCACTTTGGCCAACTGAAGCTGGAAGGGAAGTTCACATACTTCCGCATGGGCAGCATAGAAACAGCTTCGGAGCTGGGGAGCAGCCCTCCTTCCTGCTTCAGGCTGCCTGCACAGGTCCCAGTTGTGCGATAGCAGCCAGCAACTGGCAGCTCGCAGAAGTGAGGAGTGCTACACTATGCAGTGAGTGCAGGATTGCCTTTCTGCACACAGCAGCCAGTTCCAGAGTCAAACAAAGTACTGCTCTGCCTGCAGAAAATAAAAGATTCTCTAGCAAAGGAAGAACAGAGCTATCTTTGAAAAGACCATGCATGTGCAAGGCTATTGGCATCACAGTTCCTTTAATATTCATTCCTTTAGTTGAAGGCCTCACACAGAAATCTTGTAGAAATTAGTACTTTGCCTCGATGTTTTTCCAATGGCCTCTGCATCAGCCTTTGATTAGCAAATCAATCTTTTTAAAAGCTACTACACTGTCCAGGCAGAGCAGCCCAGATTTCTCTGCCTTTTGTTTCTTGCAATTGCTAGTAGAAACTCAGGAAGCAGGTGTGCAGGCCTCAGCAACGTCCTCAGGACAGAGGGAGCTCAGATTGTTGTTCTGCACTCTGGTCTACTCTAGCTGGAACACTGAAGTATTTTGTCAGTAAAAAGCCAGACATAGTATCAGAGGCCTCATTTCCTAGCTATGCAACAAGCATAGTGACATCAGACTTGATGGGCATCCAGGGTTCAACTGCTAATGAACTGTGAGTGCAACCTGGATAAACAGCAGCTGATGCTGCTATAGGACTACGCTTGCAAACAAATACGGTCAAAAGCCTCTGATTTTGCAATCATCATATCTACACTGAAAATGTCTTTTAAAAAAGCAAACAAACATTTTTAGGTGTTGGGAGTACTTAAAGTATTTTTAATGAGGATTTTTTATTATTTAAGAAACACAGGTGCAATACAAAAAAGCCTGTACCAAGTTTGAGAAAGTGGTTACCGTCTTTTTGCCATTTGCATGACTACCTTTTTCTGGGTTGACAGACATATCTTGGTTTAAAATAAAGATGTTTAAACATCAGCTTCTTTGTTTCTACCTGGCACTACAAAAATCCAGTATGTGCAGCATGGCAATATTCACATGGGATTCAATACCTGAGTATTACTTTACTGGTAACAAAGGGAGAAAACTTTAATCCAATAGGCTCAAAAACTGTTTTTCAGTTGCATTATTGATTCCAAAGAGACAAACAGCACTTCATTTGTTCCACAGATACTAATGTAATTTCAGGATGTCTTTGATCTTGTCCAGACCAAGATAAAAGGTATCCTTTAAATTATACTCATTAAAGTGGTTTAACCCACTTTTAAACAAAAGGCAGGTTTTGCACAACCTAACTTTAAGCATCTAAGGTATGTCTCTAAATTAGAAGGACAACACCCTTAGCTACCTCCTCCAGAAGCTGTCCTCACTGGACTGAGGAGACTGGAGACAAACATCTCCTTACTTAACTTGAATCTTCTGGTCATTTAAGCACCCGTAGCAGGCCAAAGGGGAAGCCCCTCCAGAGAATGATTCCTCTTATGTTACAACAGGTATCTGTGAAATTACTTGCCCATCAACTAATGGCTAACGAGAGGACAGAGAAAACTCCAGGAATTATAATTAGGAGAGATTAATCCCACTGCATTGATTACAGGAGGAGAGACATCCACCTAAGAACCACTTGGTTCTTAACTTTTTGACAACTAAACTTCGGGGAGATTAAGCCAGCTCTGGCTTTTTAATACAGGCACTTATATTTGACCAAAGTTGACTCGACTCCCCTCCTGCTGCCAATGCTTGGTCTACACACATTTCAGGAATTATGCATTAAGCTATGCGTCAGATAAGTGTGGAGATAGGAGAAGAAGGAGCAGGACCCAGCATTCCAGTTCCCAGTTTGGAAGGTCAGCTTTGGAAGAGAGACACTGTGTAACCAAGGGCTGCACTTGATCACATGCAGTCAGATTTCCCACTGGCACTTCTATCTTCCATTGCAACATGCAAATGCTCCTTTTCAAAAAAAAACCTGAAAAAACAGCCACTTGTTTTGGAGTCTACATGGATGTTTGACACAAGCCAAACAAACTGCAGTTGTATCAAGAACCTAGATTGCAGAACAAATGAAGAACAGCCTTTAGCTCTTCCACTATGCACAGAAAACTTAATATTAAAGCACTTAACACCAACTTCCTATAGAGTACTCTGTCTCCAGAGACTTAGCAAGATAGAATCCACCACCTCTCGCAACATATCCTCGCCCAGAATCAGGGCACCTACATTTTAAGCAAAAAGCACAGAATAGCTCATCCTAAATGCCTAATAGAAGCTTGACAGTTAGAAAACTCTCCTGAGGTGGGAGATAGGGTTCAAATCCACCTCACCAAGATTAGAAGAATTTCATCCATACATGCTACATGCCAGATGAATGTTGCAACCTCAGAGCTCTCAGATAAGAGAGGGAAGAGCACTGCTTCCTCCTCCTCCTCCTCTGTTTCAGGAACCTAGCCTTGAAGCTATATTTCTTTTCCCAGCTGACACTACTGAGCAAAGTCACAAACAGTTTGAGGACAATCAGACTGCAGCTTGCAGCAATTTATCCTATGGTCCATTATTTAAAGTGTCAGCCCATTGTAGAGGTAGATGGCATTACTGATCACAGGAGATGAGATCCTCAGTTTTGCATCACACTGAGATGCATCCTCTTCCATGGTACAATCCTCCATACAGCTGTGCTGTGTCTTTGATCAGATACCAAGGCAGACAAATCCCTCCAGAAGCACAGAGACCAGCAGGGAGGACACTGAGGGGTGGGCACGTGCAAAATCGCCAGCTGCAGAGACGAGAAGTCTCAGGGTCAGCTGCTTGCCCCGCAGCCTCACGCCACATGCCCTGAGCCCAGGTCCAGCACTTGGAGCTGATGCCCATTGTTCACTTGCACTTCATGATTGTTCCTCAGGCATAGGGCTACGAAAAGTTGAAGCATGCGTAAACGTGGCAGCATGTCATCAATAGAACAGTCAATAAAGGAATCTATACACAACACACCCTACCAATGCACTAATCTGACCGAAAACTGTCTTTTTTTGAAGGAGGAGGGACAATTACTGCCACTTAATGTAACACAACCAGGTTTCATACATTTTGTAGCTCATATTCATGTCAAGAGGTATAAAAACTATAAGCATCCATAAGCAATTACTGAGAATTTAGCCACACTGTTTGCATAGGTTTATATTTTACCAAACAAATGTATTACACTATTACTGTGTGAAATCTACAAGAATGCAATTTACTGAAGCAGCAGTCACAAAGAGTAGAGGCTATCTTATTGCCTACAACAAAAGCCTTTCCCCTCCTCCAGCCATGAGAAGGTCAAGCGCCTCCCCCATTTTAAATAACTGCTAAATAATCTCCCTTTAAAGAATAGAACTGTATCAGACTTCAACTCCTTTTAAAAGGAACAAAACCAAACACACAGCAGTTTCCCAATTCCCCTCTGGATTATTCTAGGTACAACGATGCAAGACAGTTATGCCAATGTTGCATTTGGAAGCTTTCCAGAAATACGTATGACTGAGAACACCAGGTTATCTTTTCAAAGTATATTTAAGTAAATAGCATTATAACATTAGTCACACAATGAATTATGTTCTGAAGCACACAGAAAAAAACCGTGCCCATACAAAACCTCAACTGTATAAAAATCATATAGTGGTTTAACCTGCTTCCAAGGCTCAAACATTCAAACAGCCTCTATTATTCTTATATTGATCTCACCATTTTCTGCAGTGCCATAAATGCAGCTGTCAGACTTGCAACTTGCTGATTCAAGCGCTGGTTCCCCTCTTGTACTTGTTCCAGCATGACTTGGTCAGTGTGTAATCTCATTTGTAGCTTGTGAAACTGGAATAAATAAACAAACACACATACATGAGGGACTTGCCAAGCAAAGCAAGCTGTATAATTACCAGAGTGGAAACCAAATGCCAGCATTGATTATATGATGAGCCACACCTCAGCTGGCAAATTTCAAACACACAGCATGATGAGAGGGAAGAAGTGGCTCCAAATTTCTCTATATTAGCAGTGACTGTGGGAGACAAAAGTCTCATTAAAAACAAGCCTGGAAAGCATTTAAGGAGTAACACGTGTGCACACATTTGTTTGGATTTCCCTTTACACTGCAGTGCATTTTATCAGAAACGCTTTCAGCAATTTAATTCTCTTAATAGAGCTTCTAATTAAACAGTATTACTACTATGTTTCCCTTATAATACATGAAACTTTCACATATGTAGCATTTATTTCACTTTCATTTCTTCTTCTTCCAATATGTTTTACCATCAACACAAGATTTGAGCAGAATAGTGAGCTGTACTATCAGTAAAGCAACACACTGAATATTGATTATGATGGGTTTCACTATTTTCTCTGTATACAAAGAGCAACTACAACTGCCAGTCTCAAAGATTTATTTTATATTAAGGACAACATCAAAGGAAATAAAGACAAAGATGGCATGTGAGAATAAAGTAAGCAAGATATACTTCATATCAGCTAAGGGATTTGTTCCACAGGTACAAAAGCCATCCAGGGAAAGGATGCAGAGGTAGACTGAAAACATAGGTGGCAGGCAAGGGAGGAACAGTCCCAAGCAAATCCTTGGGAACCTAAGAAGAAAGCATTTTTCAATTGAAGTCAGCAGCATTGCTGGAGGAATACTCTGGGATGTTTGCATGCTACTCATATTTGAGATGGTAATTATTAGTTTTAAGGCTTTTTTACAACTACACACATATGGATACATAGACAACTAGAAAATTACTTTTTATAGGACAAGCCAAAGCCATAATATTCAATCCTTGTACCATTCAATTCATTAAAAAAAATCTCAACCCAGTACTGGTACACCTACATAAAAAAGAAAAGCTACAAGTAAATCATCTTCTTATTAACATGCTGTAGGTAACAAAATTTTAACTTGTTAATAAAACTGTGCAATGATGATGAACAAAGTCCATTTTGGACTTAAGAACAGTTTTTTAAGGGAATCCAGTAGGCCAGCCTTTAACTATCCCTCCTAACTGGTTAGAGATTATACCTCAGAAATCATTAGGACTAAGCAGACTTCTTATGATACTTTCAGACCTATGAAACACCCAAACCTTGAAAACCTGAGTTTAAGACACAGCTGAGAAGCACACAGATGTTGCATTGGGCTCCTGCCCCAGCATGAATTTCAAATCCTTGTTTGTATTTCTGCCAGCATGCCCAAACATCACACTGAGTGTCTCATTTCTTGAGTAACCAGTCTGAGGTGACAAGGACCCAATGTGCTGAGAAGTCTTGAAACCACCTGGAAGCAAGCAGAACCTGCAAACCATTTGTCATTCAGTAACATGCAGGATATCACCCTGTTGGCACCCAAAAATAAAGGCACTCAAAATGGAGACGTGAAATCAGAGAACACATTCAAAGAGTGTCTGAACAGTTCCAGCTGCCCCACAATCAAGCTTTTTCCACAGAAAAAGCTTTTTTTTTTTGCAACAAGACATGCTCTGATAAGTTACTAGCTGCCCTAACCTTCCTCAAGTCATTTTACAACATTCCCCAGTTTGGTTAGCTTTTGAATTAATTTCAGCAGTAAGAGGAAGATGAGGTGAATGCTAGCCGATTAGCTCATTTTAAGGCAACATAGCTGCCTGGTTAGACGAGTCAGTTGTGTCCCTGTGCTATGTACTTTAATTGGGTGCTGTCCCAAGAAATGGTAGGGTGAGTTTGAAGGTTTTGTCTACGTACAAAAATACTTGACCTCAAAAATCAGAGCATCAGCTGACAAAACCAGGTGGCAGTAGTCCTCGTATGTTGAATTCTTCAGATTTAACAGCACTGAAATCTGAAGTTTCAGACAACCAAGACTGCCACTGTGAATGCTAGAAACTTGGGGTTTGCTCCAACCAGGAGGAAAAAAACAGTCTGCCTGGAAAGCAACAGACATGTCATCACAGAGCTAGAGCCATAGCTGGAGCTGCAGAGTACTGTTAAAGGTCTGAGGAACACCAGTCCAGCAGCTCCAGAAACAAATCCAGGATCAAATTACTTCCAGCTTCTCTCTGCTGCTCTTTTGGGGCTATAGATAACACCAGACCCTATTCTCAACTCCTACACTCTCACCACAATGCTTTTCTCCTCTCTATCCACCAGGAAACAGATAGGATGGCAGAAAGAGGTGCGAAGGGGTGAAGCAGAGGACTGTGGTTGAATATATTATGCTATAACTTATCTGCTTCCAAAGACCCACAGGCACATAGAAAGTTAAATGGCAATCAGCTTTTAAATTGCTCTTTGATGTGCTATGAGCCATGCAAGCTCCCAGCTGTCCCCCGATACAGGGACCACAGAAGACAGCTTAACACCATTTTTCATCCTCTCAACTCTCACTTCCTGCTCCACATGTAGGAGAGGAACAGCTGAGATTGGAGCCTTCAAAAAGGACAAGAAATGGCCAGTCCCTGTATGAGTAACAAGCACACTAAAAATGCCAAATACCAGGGAACTGTTGGCCCCAGTAAGACCTAGGCTTGTATAAAACCAGTAAATAAAGCTTCAAGTGAATTAAAATATAGTAAGGGATTTAGCATCCAGTCAAAACAGCGTTTGCTCAGGACCTACTTTTGGGAGGTGGAGAGTGAAGAGCATTAGGTGCTGCTGTTTTAGAAGGTCATCTATTCCCCAGAACTAGAAAAGGTTGTATGTTCTTTGAATGTTGTTTTTTAAAGGCTGGAAATATTTTTGCCAGCAGTGTTACTGGTCTGAGGACTATATGACCACCAAGGTAAGATAAAATAAGAACCAAAATGTTAAAATTTAAACCAACAAAAATATTGAGACTTTTTAGTCTGCACTCTTGCACAGAAAAAAAAAATCAGAAGTAAAATAAAGACTTCAAATCAAATGTTAGGTGTTTGAGGATAGGTAAGCAGTCTGTGGGTTACAGAAGCAAATGAACAACCCAACTCAAAGCCCTTGCAGCTGCTGATCCAGCTACTTGAAGCCATTCCTGGCTGTGTGTCCCAGCAGTGCCATGTGCGCACTGCAGAGCATGCAGCAGGCTGTGCCTTGGATTAATGATTTGAACGAAAGGACCATACACTGTTACCTCTCCCAGAGAAGCCGGCCATAATGGCAGTGGTGCTTACACACCACCTTCATCCTTTGATTTAAAAACATGGAGAAAGTGAAAGGTATTATTATTCTACGATGTCATATCCAATAAATTATTGTAAAGTTCAAAATTAAGGCCTGAAGAAATTCATCTACAGAACAATTTTCTCTCCACTAAAAAAAGCATTGCTGCTTCTCACACATTTGAATTAGTAACACCTTCTCCAGCCATGCACCCTGGTCAAAATTTAAGCTCCTTTCTGTCTAAAAGAAGTCATTTACTGAACTTTATGAGAAGAATGCTGTTACTGACTGATTCTAGAAACTAATAAACAATATTCTAAGTGATAGCCTCCTGGATTTATCAGGGGGGTGGGGGTGGGTTGGTACTCTGGGGGAAAAATGTTAAGTTACAGGAATAGGGTTGTTTTATACTGCTGCTTAAAAAAACCAAATTCCCCCCACAGTGGGAGGATCTTTTACTGTATGCAAGATGCACAGTGCCATTAAGACTCTAGTCTTCCCATATTATAATGGTCTCAGCCACACCATAACCTGTTACATGTTACCTTTAGTGGCTTTGCATGATGTAAACTCATTGTGTATGAGGAACGTCACTCACATTAACTAGGCAATGTGTTTAAAAATTTATAGTTAAAAGCAGCGATGCTGTTAGAGTAAAATGAAGAGGAATACCAGGGATCTGTTTCCATACAGTACTGACTGAGCTAAATCCTGCAAATCAAATTTAATCTTCCTCACAGAACTGCGCTCAGACTTAGTACAGTCATTATGAAAATTAATACTTCTATATATAAAAATACACACACTTTGAGAAGCAAAAATATACATAAAACTAAATTGCTTTCAAACCTGGGGTGATAGTTCACTTTTAATGCTTAGTTATTGCAATTTAAAATGGAAACCTATAGATTTAATTTGAGAAAGCTTGCCCAATTCTCCAATTCAGTCAAGGAACATTTAACATTTAAAAAAATAATTCATTTATGTCTTCTGGATTTGTGTCTTTTAAGCAAGATTTTTGATTACAGAGTCTAGCTGAGCTCTATCTCTCCCTACTAAAAGTCAGGGCAACTGACAGGCCCAGAACAAGCCTGAAGGTGCTGAAAAACCCAAGAAGGTAAACTGATGCTAGATTTTTCACTGGGTGCATCCCTGATGCTGACAGCCTAGAAAAGTGAGTGGCATGGGAGCTACCGCGGCAGCCTTACCAGGCATAGGATCCTCCAACACCAGGAGATACTCTCCAGTGATTGCTTGATCTACTGTAAAGCCATTTTGTACTTTCGGAGTGCTAAAGAACAGCTTTAATATACTGGTGAATCAGACCGAGAAGCTATTTAACTGCCGAGAGTACTGGAAAGCACATATAAATTCCTTTTTCCCAGGGAAACACACTCTCAGATTCTCTATTTCCCCCCCAACAGAGGGATGTTTTCAATACCATCTTGGTGGTTGTTACACAAAAAGCTCCTGAGCACCATCAGCATTTGAAACAATCATAAAGGAAATAAAACACAGACAACTCGTAACAGACTGCTAGTCTATATATCAATAAGGTTTGTGGATAAGCTACAAGCTAGCCAAGACCATACTGCTAAGGTTCAATCCAGTTCCATTACAGCACAGGAACTGGGTGAGGGATGGCAGAGTGGCTGACCTTGGCTTGGGTTATGGAGACCACACAGCAGTTTCTATATCTGCTTGTTCCTGAAGTGAAGTCAGTCTTGTGTTGATAACATCACTGGTTGCTATGGAAGCAATACAACTTCACAGCTGATGGTATGCAGTGAGCATTGAGCACTTTAGAGATCCTTACTAAGGATTTACAGATTGAAGGGAGCACACCCTTGGGGGCCTTTCATCCCTGGGAAAAGAAAAAAAACCACCAAACAAAGCCCAACAAAAAACCAGGGGGTTGTAAGGGGGAGAAAGAGAAAACTCAAACATGTCTGACCCTTCAGAGAATTTACCACAATTTTTAATTGATATTGAATTGACATCAGGAGTATTCAGTCCCAGGGTAACACTTGGCATACAGCCTCTCAACTGCACAAACTGCCTCTTGGGTAAGCCTGTTTTACTGGGCATGGGCAAAGCAAGCTAAAAAGGTGGGATGAGTGACATTGCCCTCCCTAGCTGCTTGCCCATCATCATGGCTGATCCCCTCCTCCGAGCAGTCAAGTCAATCTCTACCCTGTAGGAAGAGGTGGCTGTAAATCCCTCTTTGCCCTTGTCACAGGTGTGCCAGGGGGAGATTCTGCTGCTGTGCAGTCCACGTGCGCCACAGCAGCAAGGGGAGCCATGCTCTAGAGGCATTCACAGCACCTCCAAAAGTAAAATTTGTCCTGAGGGTTTGAATCCTCAACAAGACCTAAATCAGAAGAAAAACAGTTTGACTTTCAACACCCAAGGAGAATATATGGAGTCAGCAGTTAGGGAAAAACATCTCTGCAGATACATGGAACAATTTTGTTCTGAAGGTCCCTGAAAGTCAATAAACATGGCACCCTGGGATGCACTTTCTAAAGAGTTTCTCTTCAGGGAAGAGGGGAAGTGACTCACAAGCTCTAAAGGAAGGGCCAGAACAGAAAGAGGCTTCAGAGAGAGCAGTCACCAGCAGTTAACCAGCTTGCTGCTCATGTGTTCCTCATCAGGAGCACAACTTTCAACTGCCAGCATCTCAGCACTGTGCCTGTTTGTTGCTGTATGTTATTGGCATCAGTCTTGTTGACAGTAAGCGTGTTAGTTATGCTACAGGAATTTGAATTGCTGTACTTTTTGCTTAACAGTTACTTTATATCCTTTACATTATTAGATCTGCTTCACATAAAGCTCTACATTTGAGTTTTCTTAGGTCCAGAACTAGTAGGGAAACACTCAGTAAAGGTAGGGAATTAAACAGAACTATCACACACGGGGTATATGTCAGGGCAGGGGGAGCAGGGACAGAAATACAGCAGATTTCCCTTAGAATTAGTCAAAGAAATAAAATACCTATTTTTAAAACCAACAAAGCACCATTTCTCATACGCACACACCAAGCATCTCTATTTTCTTCCCAGCTCTAGGAGGTCCACAAATGTATGTATATTTCTGCTTACACAGCATTTTTGACCCTTTGCCAGCATACAGATGACAAGAAAACACATTCCCCATGAAAATCGGTTCCCTACAGGCACATGTACACTGCATAATGCAGCAGTAGTCAGAGGGCCCTGAGCTACTCCACGAGATCTGGTCCACCTTATTGCACACAGTGGTACCAGATAGAACATCACATTTGAATCCTGGAAGTAGTTATAGTGGGGGTGAACCACACCACGGACTCAACTGGCACAACCAGAGCATCCAGTGACATAGCTTGCGTGCTCCAGGTGTCCAAGCTGGGTCACTTTGCCCTAGCTCCAATGCCTCTGCCCAGTTCTGCACCAGGCAGCGCAGAGAATCCCCAGGGCACGAGACAAGGCACACCTAAATTTAGAGGCCACACAATGGAGGGTTATTTTTTTAAATAAATTCCCTAAACATTAAAAAAAAACACCTGCCACAACCACCCCACCCCCAAACTATCAATTGCCTAGGCAGGGGAGCAGTTTTTTCAAAAAGAAAAAAAAAAGCTCCATTCTTATTGGTATAGACCCAGGGTAGGAACTCTTCAGTATAAGGAGCTGGGACTCTCTTCCTGTCTTATGTCACTGTTTGCAGTTCAGAACAGTAACAAGGGCATATTTTCCTACCTGTCATATCTAAAGTTATGAGACTACTCAGACATAGGTGGGTCCCAATAACTTATTAACTGCATACAAGTATGCCACATATCTATCTGTATGAGCCTCTGCTCAGGGCCCAGGGAGCCACCATAGAAAGTGGGAAGAGCCTGGAGAAGAGATATGCCTTGTGATGGCTGTATTTTTCTGTGATGGGCTGTACCTTTTGCCTCCAGCAAAGGGTGGTACAAACAGTAGTATGATGATGAACTGGGCTCAGACTGAAAAGTAGTAAAAGTTGAGAGAATGACATAAGAGAGGAGTAGGAGAAGGAAGGGCAACATGACCAGGCTCTGAAAAACCTACAGAAGCCTTACTGTAAGGTGCTTAGTCAGAAGTGGTTACTTTCAACATACAAAGATGTTAATGTTTTGGGTTTGGAGTAACTAAGGAATTTCTTCTCTCCTGTAGGAATGGGAACATATATCTCTCCAATAAGCATCGTGAAAAGCCCCAGATTTGTTCATTCCGAGGAAGGAGCTCCAGAGCAAACACTTCTTTTTTGCACCTCCAGATTCTCATCTTCAGTCTGAGAACATTTAATGACCTACAGGATATGTTGCAAGCTCTCCCTGTTTTTAGGAAATCACCTCATACGTACACTACTTAGAAAAAGAAAATTCATTAATGGCTTATTTTGGTCTGGACAGTCACAATCAACTGGATTTATATCTTTTAATAATGCACTTAAAATACTTGGAGACTAGCTTAGTACCTAGATTTTTACAACAGAGACATGCAAGACCCTTGGATTGCATCTTAGCCTTTGACTTCACAAAGGAAGATATTGACAGGGTAGGAGAATGGAAACTCATTTAAAAGCAATGATTTAAAAGATCTGTCTGCTTTTGTTGCCTTTTTTTTTTTTTGAGGAAAAGAGCCATGAATAGTGAATGAGAAGCCATCAGCTGAGATTGAAAAAGGCAGTATATTTAAAATCTGTTGCACAATTAACCTATAGAGCCCACCATTACAGGTGACAATTAAGATATACAAACAGCCATGAAAACAGTATTAAAGCAAAATAAACATAATTAAGTACAGAAGGGGTAAGTCCTCACATCTCAGTGTGGATCCAACCTCCAGCTATCATAGAGTAGAGGAGCTTTCCCTGAGGCCTTTTATTCAACCAGTGCCGCCCGTAGGGTCTCTGTCATTTCCCACTGAAGCAGCTGGTAGGGGCCATGCGCAGAGGCCATGGTCCAAGGTCAACAGACCATTGCTCCAGCCAGTTACAGAAAGCCTTATCCATCACAACTGAGAGATGCTAGTCATGGAAGTGGAGTATTTATTTTCTCAAGGAAAGCCCCCCCACTTAAGATAGCATAAGCCAAATTCCTTTCTCCTATACCAGTGTTAGCCAAGAGAAACACTATTATAAGTCCTTCTAGCTTGACACTTGGAAAATCTAACACAGGGTCAGAATGAGCTGCTGTAGTGGAAGGTAACAGTGAAAAAAAGTGACAATTACTGACTTGCAATAACAAATGCACTGGCATGCAAAGCAGACTCCTAGAGAAAGTCAAAAGCTCTATATAACTGATAAATAGAGGCAGCAATAAATTACTTCTTTTTTTTCCCTTATACATTATCACTGAAGGAATAATTGGACAAAATCAAGAGGACAAGACCATAATCTTCCTAGAATAATACTTGTAAAGAAACATATTGAAATACATTGTCTTTTGAATAGCAGAGCTACAGGTCACTGATACAGATGCTGGATTTAAGTAGAGATTTAAGTTAGAACAGGTAAGAACCTGAGTCTTACCTAGACTACTTCTTAAACTGTATTTGGGAATACAGGAGTGTAAATACACAGCATTAAGTGCTTGTCTTAAAGAAATCCCTACTGGTACTATTTGGGGTAACATATTGCTATAAACATTTCCTTCATTCATGTCAAGCAGGGCAGATAAAAACATCACAGTGCTTCTGACTCAGCAATTTATTTATCTTCCAAATATTGAGCATGCACGTAACTTTGTTAAAAGTCAGATGGGATTATCCCCTAGCTTTAAGTAACATTAGGCTTCAACGCCTCTCCAAACCAGGATTATTATAGTATTATAAACAGAAAAGTTATACAAAATATTCTCTGTATCTGATTTAAAGAAAATTTGAACAAATTGAGAAAGAATCAGTCCATCAGTAGTTTCTGAACAGTGACCCAGAAACAACTTCCACCTCAGGAAGGCCCAAAGCAACAGCTTACTAGAAAGAAGGAAGGTATTCAAGGGAAAGTTTAGCATGCCCTCTTGCTTTAGCCTTTGCTAAGCGTCAGCTAGTTGGCAACACCAGGAGAGAGTTCTGACATTTAATTTCATCTGAATCATTAATCATTTCTCTAGCATCTCTGGAAAAATGTATATTCCATGTAGTTTATCTCCCTATCTCTCCATGATCAGAAATTCTTACAAAAACACCATTAAACAGAAATAATTTCTGTTTCAGCAAACAAGTATTTTCCAACAAGATGAGCTGCTGAAGGCGTGCTGACTTGCTCTGACAGAGGAAACAAAATATTGCAGCTTATATTACCTCAGTCACCCCAAACCAATGGTGGCAGGTGCCTCATCACAACAAAAGAGACAAACTACAATAATCAGCAGGTAATAAAGACAAACAACAGCTGCATTTTTAGATTTTGTGACTAGCAGGAACAAACAAAGTAGAAGCAAAGGGGAAAGGTTATCAGCTGCTGCCAAAAAACAAGCCTTCAGCCATGTGCCTGGATGGTGGAATACAAGAACACGACTTTGCTATTTTTTCTTCTCTTTGCTATTGCCTAGAGATATTGAAAGCATAGCAGGTGGGAGATTCAAAGAAAACATGTGATTTCTTTCCTTACTGTTTATATGTTAATTCCTAGCTCTAACAAACAATTACTTAGCTCTGTCTTGGCTACAGGGCAAAAAAAAAAAATTCACTTGTTATTCCTCAGTAGAGTGCTTTTCAATTATTTCTGCACTTCTTTCTTTACTTGACCTCTGTAAAGTGAGGTGGATGCAAAGAAAGAATATCATTGAATGGAGCAAATTGACTACAGAAAAGAGAACTGCTTGAATGTTAAAGCCTTTTCATCTTTCTCTTAAGTCCTCCATAAAATAATATTATGGAAGTCAAATGCAAGTTTAATTTTCTTCCCCCTGTACCCTTTAAACTTACTCTATTCAAAGCTCAAATTAGGTATTTTTACTCCAAATTTCTGCCCTTTCTCTCTGTCTCACATGGGCATCTGACATCCATACCTTCCCCTTCAGACTGCAGGAAACCTAGTTTACCACTATAATACCAGAGCAGAGTGCAGGTTTTAAAACAGCAACTACATTCTAGGGGGGTGGGAAATGACCCAAAACAAACACAAACCAAGTCCCCACTTTTTTATATTTAAAACAGGTCTGGTGTATTTATAGCCACCAGCAGAGTATACAGGAGCTTCAGGAGCTGCATCACCTTTGGAAACAGCCCTGTGAGTTTTTTCTTGCTGTCAGGAAGACTACCAGGATAGAAAAAGTCAGTCCAACTGGGAAGCTACTTGGGGAAAATCCCAGAAGATTTTTGCTGCTGGACTCATGGGTACTTCATACGCCTTGAGTCAAAGACAGAGAGACACAAGACTGTTTAAAACAACTTTAAGGGTGGATTTCTTTACCCTCCATTTGTTTCACATTTTCTTACTCTCCCACCTTTACCCCTCTCTTCTACTTCAAATGGTTTCCTCGCTTCAGACAGATAGCTGAGACACTTATATATAACTCTCCCACAAATCCTTTTCTAGTGCTACTGTCCCCAGTGCAGAGCACCTTTCTTCCGAGACCTCAGAGAGATGGCCTGAAGGCAGCCTCAAAGTTATCTCAGCAGAAGATACGCAGTAGCAGCGCTTATCTTCTTCTTTGGGCAAGTCTCTTTAGAGAGCTGCAAAGATTTCAGTTTTCTTGCCCTTTTGTTTTAGTTATTTGGTTCTGTTGCTGTGGCCCAGCTGTTCCTCTGGGGAGCCTGGATGCTCAGGGGATTTGTGCTGCCAGCTTCCACACTGAAGCACAGGGTGTAAACACAGCTTAGCTTGGTAGCAACGGCAAGTCCTTACCACCAGCAGCTGCACTGGAGCTGCGCTGAAGGAGCTGGTGGTAGTCAGGCTTGTTGATACATATCAGAATAAGCCTTTACAAGTGGTATGCATTAGTGGTTTTGCTAGTGGCCCCAGCAAGGCCAAGGATTAAACAAGAATCAGCAGCAGTCTGGTCCCACAGAAGGCCACCCTGGAGGGTCAGGACTGAGCTGGAGCAGAGAGGAAGCCTCTGGTACTCATGCCTGGCTGTAGATTAAACATATCTTCAGAGCTGTCGGCAGACCCCTTTTCACCAGCACTAAACCCACTAATATGCTAATTTAGTGTAGCAATTGGGAGCATGCAATGAGAAGGTGAGTAAGGACTCTAAGGGGAATCCCTAAATAATAGCATTTCTAGAGTGGGCTGAAAACTGATGCAAAAATCCTTGTCATAAGGAATAACAGCCTCAGTGCTGCTTTAAATTGCAGAAACTATCACACTTGCAAACAGTACGTGTTCTTGTTTGGATACACCTTCTCCCATCGCTCCTTTTATTCAGGCCTGTTTTTGGAGATTCTCACAGAGGTGAATTAAAATGCACGAGTGGAAGGAGGTTCTCAATGCAGGCCTCAGCAGCTGCACGGTATTTACCATTTGATCACAGACAAGTCTCAGTTTGCCAGCTGGTAGCTTCCAAAATACATTACAAGTGTGCCAGAAAAGAATGTTATCACAGACAGACAAAGCATCATTTATTGCTTAGATAGCTCTCCCTCTCACTTTGGTGAAGAATTAGTTATGGGCTGCACCTTCATGCCACCCATTACAAAACAGCATTTGCCACTCTGCACTCTTTACTATAAACATACTGCCCTCAGAGATACTACGGACCTAACTGAGCCTGAGGGGAAGGCTGACTCCTTTCACATTAACAAGTCAAGAGTAATTTTATTTGTAATGAAGAGGAGTAACTCCAGTGTAAAGTAAATGCAGACAGGAGTAGAATCATTTTTCGTTTCAACCTGTATTACTAGGTTTAGTCTTACTTAGTCTTAACCACTGATTAACCTGGTTTATAGAAATATTAAAGTGTATTTATCAGAAAGAGTCTCATGGGTCAGTAGTTAAACTAGCCTATCAGTAACATCCTTATAAAAATCTCTGAATCACATAATCATCTTTTAATTTAAAGACCTCAGCACACAGCATTCCTGTACTACTTTACAGATGTAATTACTGCATCACATTACCAAGTTCTTAGAAATATTCCCCTTTTCTCTCTTGAGACAGATTTAATCATTCTGTGATTTCCTTTCACTCAAATGCACAAGTGTGCTGGAAAGCATTCTTATCTTCTTACGGTATTTGATATAGTTTATAATTTCCCACTTTTAGCTAAATGATCTTTCCATGGACTATTAGTTTCTCATCAGGCCTGTTTCCAAAAAAATGAGGCTGTTCCTGCCAGCGATGTCAAATGAATAAGTAGTATTGACCATCATTTGTCAGTCTTTCAGACAATGGCAACCCATGGCTGGCTCACCAGCCCTCACACAACCTACCTGGGAAGCAGCCTGGCTCTGGCTGGCAGGGGAGGAAGAACCAGCTGCAAACACCAAATGCAAAAGTTGACCCTCTCCCAACCCCATAGGTGCCAAGCTCCTACCATCCCTTAAATGCACTTAGCAATTCTCAGACCAGTTTAAACATTTGCGGCCAGTAATTAAAGCCTGTTCTCATCCCTTTTACCCTGAAAGAAATGAATTACTGCACACCTCTAGAAGAGCAGCCACATGATTCAGCGGCACAAATCTGGCTGAAGAGGTTTGTGCTTTTTCCCCATCTCCCTCCTCATAAACACATACTGTTCCAGCTACTGATTCTTACCCCTACACTTACTGTTTACTGCTTCCAAAACTGACAAATAACCCAGGCCAAAAAAAAGCCCAAGACTCCTCAAATATCTCTTTTACAGTATAGTACCAAACTGTCACACTGTAAAAAAACAAGAGGTCAGTGACACACCACATAGGGTCAGGAACACTGCAGACCCACTGCAGCTAGTGCTGTACCTGCTCCCAAACAACCTGGGGCCTCTTTGAATCACTGCAGAACCCAGCAGAAGTCAAGACCCACCATTTGGGACATACTAGCTTAGGTTTAACAGTACTGTTAGGGCCCTCCTCTTTTCTGCCCCACACCACCTTAAAGCATCCAAGGTCCTGACACGTTTATGGCAGACCTCTAAACATCTGCCTGAGGGGTCACAACCCACCACTTGTGTTCAACACCAATATCAAGCCAAACAGAACACTGCAGTGCTCTGGGATGCTCCAAACACCACCATGACTGCTCACTAAATGCTTGCACGTTCCCAAGACACATACATGCACATTCATTTTTCTCATGCTCACCATTATCCTCTTATTTAGGCAGCAAACATCCATTTGACAACTTGTCATCTCTGCAGTTGCTCACAATGCACATTTGGGAAGCGCACACTCTCCGTTCCTGTAGGGATACTGGTGAAACACCATTTGCTTGGAACTAATCCCTCCTGCAGCATTAAAACAGCTGACTGCTGCTACGAGGGAGCTGCCATTTACCTGGGAGCCTTATCCACTCTACAGTGAGGTCAACAGAGAAGCTTCTGTCAGTTAAAGCGAGCTTTGGATCAGGTGCCTTGCTCCCTACTGTAAGTACACTGTCATTTCCACAGCGAGCTCTTGTTACTACTGCAGAGACGCCAGTGTCATTAACTAGGCTCAGCAGTTAAACTGCATCTAGCCTGCTGAATTTCATAACCATAAAAGTATAAATCCAGAGAAACAGGAATTCAGATGTTACAAAACTAACAGTCAACAGCACTGGCAGAGTTGCTATTGCAAATCTCTTACACTCTCAAAGAGAGGACAAGGAGAGGAGTGACACCCAAAAGGACATATTCATTTTCTCCTCCTGAGCGGATGAGCAGGTGGACAGCTACAGGAAGCACTGAGGGATCTCTCCTCTCAGTATTCCACAGGCAAGAAAGGGGACATTCAAAAGATAATACCCTTCACCCTGCTGCAAGGAGATGACAGTGCCCCACCAGCGTTCACTTCTTTGCTTTAGTTCTTCAGGCTCCAGTTCACACTTATAACAGAGTGTTAAAAGCCTGGACCTTCTCTGGATCCTAGAAAAGTAGAAACACTTTCTCCTCTTTGAGGAAGAATTGGAGGTTACAGAGGGTGGAGAATGACAACACACATACAGACGTATTCATCATGGTTGATCAGTGTTTTAGGAAAGTGATAACATCATAAAAGTATCTGTAAATGTTTTAATAAAGGTTCTTTTACACTGAAAAAATATCACTTTTTTTTTTTTAAATACAGAGTAATGTTTGAAGTGTTCTGATCTTACCAGGGAAACTGTTGACTTTGGATGTTAATAGCTAATATAATATTAAGTACACATTTGCAGCTCATCAGGAGAAGCACACCCGCTGATCAGAAACATGATGTAAAAGAAGAGTTGTTGATGAACTGTGGTCATTTACCTCCTCAAATTTCCCCACTGACGCACAGCATCAGAGCCCCTGCAAAGAGAGCCAAGGCTCCTTCCCCTGAATCAAACAGCAAAGGGAATTTTATTTGAGAAAGCTAACCAACTTGGGAGCACAAGCCTTGCGGCCTGGG
>JANZLQ010000025.1:9384086-9422841 GCA_026212715.1 Elanus axillaris | reverse complement strand
ATAAGGAAAAATAAACTGAAGTTGGTTTTGTTTGGGCTTGGGGGGTGGGGTGTTTTTTGGGTTTGCGGTTCTTTTTCAGTGAATCGGTTCCAGTGGGTACTGTTGTAAAAGCACAAATCACTAGCATTGGGAGGTGGGGGTAAAGAAGGTATTGACATTTTGTGTGATCTGTGTTGCTTTGTCTCTCAGAGACCCTAAATTGGGTCTGTTCAGTAGCAGCCATGGTGGCAAGGGGGCAGAGTCATCAGGACAAACACATTCTCTGGTCACCATCTTGCATCCCTGCTTCTCCCAGTGCCTTTTGCAGCATGTGCCACTGATGGTGGTAAAAGCAGGATTTCACTCAACAGGGTTTTCCACAACAGACTTCTGTGAACCTTTAGGGGGTCAAGATAGCCAGTACAAGTCTGTTAGCCTGTAGGTTAGTTTTGATGATTTACAGAATAGATGTGATAGAGAAGCAGTAGGTTTTGTTGGTCTTTTAAAATGCACCAATTTGACCATGCAAAGAGACAAAGAGAAACCAAGTGGGTGCAAACAGACTTAGATCCTCCCTTCTTTGTTTCTTAACAAGTCTATTGGAAGCACTCACTTGGGTGATAGGAAAATAGTTATTTGCATTAGGACCCTGTTAGTCACCACTTCTTCACTCTGAATAGATCATGAGCCATTGTTTTCCTCCTCTCTTTTAAACTAGTACTGGGGGCCAATTTTGCTAAAGTCACTGATTGTGGAGGAGGCTTTTGAATTACTGGCTCAACTTCTGGCAAGCAAACTACTTGCTGCAGGGTGGTAGCCTCAGGTAGATACCAGTGTAAACTTTGTGTAGATAAGAAATGTAATTAGAGTGAATCCTGATTCAGCACGAGCTTAAAGAGCCCTCCCTTACCAGATTCAAGCTCTTCTTTCTGGGATTAGTAGAGGGACAGAGTGTAAACAAGTCACACATTGTCACTGAAGAAGATTAAAAACTGCTGCTTGTTTATTTTTAACTTTAATGAGTGGAAACTTTAAAAAAAAAAAAAAGCTATGTAAAACATTAGCCTGAGGATCACAGAATCTGGCCCAAGATCTTTCTGAATTTCACTGGCATGGTTGAATACACGCTCCAAAAAGACAACTACGTCATATAACATAGCCCATTGCTATATAGAATATCTAACCGAAGGAATGATTCAGATGCTGAAGGCACTACAGAGGCAAATAATGTTCACTAAGTAGGACTTGCTTAAATCCTTATTATGCTTCTTTTTCTGAAGGGGAAAAAGTGTTTTCAAGTAAGGAAACATCATTCTCAGAATGCATCTGGTTTCCTCAAACACATTTGGAAAAAAAACTCTGCTTTGTAAACCATAATCATAATTTTTCTTCCACTGAGTTATGTTGTAGGAGAACTTCTTTCTAGCCTTGTTCTTGAATTGCTGTTTGGATTGGCCTCAGACGTGACTTGTGTCCTCGCTTTTCCCTGGGGTTCACTGGACTGTGGACAGGACCTGTCGCTATCACTGCCCCTGCTCTGCTCACAAAGCTCAGATCCAATGGGTCTGTGCCCTGTGGCACGGGGAGCATGTGGTTCTACGGTCACCCTTGGCTCTCTGCTTGCCCTCACTGCATGGAGCAGGTCCCATGGGCTGCTCCCCGATGCTGTTCATCACACTACTTTGCCCTTTTCTTGATCAAGGAGATTTCATGCTGCTGTTTGATAATTGTATGACCAAGATGTTACACAGTTGTGTATTAGGTTTTTCACTGGTAAAACAGAGGCAGAATACTTAGCAGAGGGCTGGTCATCTCAAGAGGTTACAGCAAAGAATTCAGAATTCTTGATTGCTGTTATTCATAACACTGTATTCACACCAAACTAAATTCTTCATTTTCCTGGTATCTCACTCTTACTGTCTCTTGGTAGGAGTAACATTGCTTATCTACTTGTTGGCTTGTCACAAAGCTTAAATATATTTTACATTCTTTCAAGGTTTCTGGATGAAATGAAACATTGTCATTGTGAAAATAATTATTTATACCTGCTGCAGTGCCATTACAGAGCCAAATTGCTGTTATTAAACACAAACACCAGGGTATATTCACATCTGATGTCTATAGTTGAGGATGTGTAGAAATGCCTGGGGTTATGCTGACACTGGATGCTTCAACACCCTGCTCAATGTTCTTGAAGTCCCAGGACATTCAGCAAATAGTGATACCTGGAGGCAACTCTTGATGGCTTGTTGGCAAGGAGAGGGCTTATGAGCTTCATGAGGCTTTTGCTCTTTTCTTTTTCTTTCTTTTTTTTTTTTTTTAAGAAGTATGCAAGGAACAAAAAGCCAAGCTGACAGAATTTTATATTTACCTAGAAACGCAGAATAGCTACAAGGCAACTCCAAGCCAAGACTGCTGTTGCCACAGCTCAGGTGATGGCCGGTGTCTCAGATGAGTGACATTTTGTACCACACCAATGCTGTTGACTCAACAGGAGCTAAACTGAATTCTCCATGTGTCACTCAGACTAAATGCCCCTTGACTCCAGAGCAAAAGCTGTGTGATCAATGCCTGAAGGATGTGGCCCTAAGGATACAGTTCATTGCTACTGCCAATTAATTGAGAATACCATCCCCATCACTGACTGGGGACCGTTTCCACTGTGTTGTTATTAACCTTTACAGGTTTTACCAGTGCCTAGAAGGCTTAACTGAGTTTGGAGAGACAATGTGCTGGGCAGGGTCTCAGGAAAGAGATGGCATCTGTCTCCAGGAGTCAAAGGGCAATACCTCTAGGAGCATGGCAAAGAATAATATGCAAGTCCTCTCACTTTCTGCCCTAGGTCTTACGCGTCAGGATGCATTATCTTCCCCAAACTCAAACCAAAAAATAAGGTGACTAGCTCTATCTCCCTCTGTTTGACATGGAAACTGCTATCATCATCAAAGTCCAGTCTGATACAATCACAGAAAATTCTATTTAGTCAAGCTGGTCCCACAACATATGCAATAGGTATAAGCTCTTCTTGGCATTCCAGCACGGAAAAGACAGAAAGTCAGAAATAGAAGGGGAAATAGGTTGTAGTAAATTCCTACATTGCTAAAACCAAATTTTTAAGATTTTGCTTCCAGCCCTGGAGAACTGCCAGGTTGCTTTACAATGCAGTGTTTTCCTTGGTGTTTTGCTTTCCTATTACCAGGTGCTAAACTGGCTAGGCTTCATGCTTCCCTCTCATAGACCAATCTTGGATCTTTGAAGTAATAATACTTGTGTTCAGATATTGCACAAATAACCATGTCGTGTCTGCCAGTTATACTCTGCTTGTCTGTTGTTAACAAACCATGCAATTTCTAGTTTCCTGTAATACGTTCAGGCATAATTATCTTGTAATCTTACAGGTATAAACATAATTAAACCAGGGAAACATGGTAATAATTACCAGGTAGATACCAAAGACACTATGTTGATCCTAAATGCTTCTGTATGATGCTAATCATGTCACATGGTATTTGTATTTCTTTGGTACTTTCCTTAGTATCTTTGTGAACAGCTGTGTGAAATGGATTCTCTTGTACATTATTAACTGGGGCCTTCAATTTATATTGACTTTCCAGCTTGCAAGGCAATCACAAATCTTACATGGGACAGAGATGTGACAATTTCATTCCTATATAACAATGCAAATGTGAGACTAAGCTATGAATAACAATTGTAGTTGCTCACATCAAAGTAGTTTCATGTTAAATTGCATTGCTTGGTGAGTTTTTTGAGATAGCAGAAATTCCTATGCCCTGTGTTGACTTCCTGACAGGAAACATCATCTGCCAAACTTCCTGCTTGCCACAGTGGGGAAGAAGACAATAAACATTTTCTCTACCTGGGCCTTTGCATGGCACAGGACATCTGTGGGGAACTGCTCCCAGCTGGGCAGGAAGAACCATGAACAAACAGCAAAAAGGGATGAGAAGAGACAAGTACAGTGAGGAGAACAAGTTCAAAACAAGTGGGACCTCTGAAAACAATTCACCTGGACACCTCTCCATTTTCTAACACAGTATGGAGCTGAGACCAGCGTGATTTTGTGGGTGTGCCTGTACTTTCTGAAGACATAGAATAGTTCAACAAATAATAGTTTTTATACCCACAGAGGTACTCATGTTCTACAGGGAAAAATAAGGACTTCTCAAACACACCATAAGGTACAGTAGTAATATGTCTTCCTTATAGGCAAAGCCAAAAGATCAGAGTTGTTAGGTCATGTATGCCTCTCTATAGAGAAAGGACAGAAAATGAAGACCCAGTGCATCAAAAAGCTATTGCTCATGCAAATGCATACTTGAAGGCAGCCGTTTTGTCTAACTGTTAACAGAAGCTCTGCTAGCTTTTCATCTCCCTGGAGCTCATTCCCACTTCATCTACTAATATAGCAAGTTATATTGAATTGATTTTCATCAAAGTTTGCTGATCAGGATCCAGACTGTCAAGCTGGCAGCAAGCCTTGAGTATGGATTTGTCACAATCATAAGCAAGGCTGGGATATTTTGAATAAACATGGGCTCCCCTGGTGCAGGGCCAATTTGTCATCTGAATATGAGAAGTGTAGTTATGGGTAGTAAATGCCAGAACACTGAAAGCTTGGAGACTCCTGAGAATCCTACTATGAGTCAGCTTCCCTATCCTGTGAGCCTAAGCAAAGCAAAAGAGAGAAAAACCCTGGACGGTATTTGCATTTCAAAAGCATTTACAATTAATTTAATAATATTTGTAATACATTCAGTGAATAAGCTGCAGTGAATTTCAACAAACAACTCTTTTATACCTAAGCAAACCTGAGTTCCCAAAGAGGCTGCTGACTTGAGTTAAAAGCCCAGGCAAAGCAGACATTTACATGAGGCAGGAGACTGCTGGGGGCAATGGCATGGTCCTGCTGCCCACTGCTTGCAATGCCAGGCTGCTGCCTGCTGCTGCCCACAAAGAGGGCTCCATGTGTACGGAGCAGCTCTTACTGCTGCCTGGGAAAAGTCAGAGGAGGGGGATTCCTTCTTCAGGGGGAGTAGCCATCCTCTCACACTCCCAGGGTGAGAAGGAAAAGCAAACCCGGCTTTCAGAGACTTCTCTTTGCATCCTCCCCTGTCTCCGTATCCCACGGTGGCTTCGTTGGCCCCTCTCCCAGACCATGCCTCTCATCCCCCAGGCAGCAGAATTCACTGCTACCTGAGCAGCCAAACAGGAGGACAACTCTTTAAAGGTCCAAGGCCCTCACACTGGCATAGGTGCTGTTCACAGAGCCATGCAAGTAAGATTGAGCCTATACAGTCAGTGAGAAGTGCATTAGGCCCAGGCTCCAGTTGCTCCAGTTGCTCTGTTGGCAGCCAGACAGCCAGCTGGTTTTTAAGGGCAGTGGACGCCATGGCAGCATGGCTGATGCAGGGTCTAGGACAAAGGCAGAAAAGGGGCTCTTTAGCTAGCCAGCATGCTGAGCACAGGGGAGAGGAGGCTGAACATCCCACATTTGACAGCGCCTTGCCCATTAGCAGCTTTCTGTAAACACCCCAGACCTGAGAAACCTACATGCCTTTTTCCGAAAACCCAGCTTTGTTTCTTACCTTCTTTGAGGCATCACGATGTGCATATTTCCCTGCTTAATCCCTTTCCTGGTGAGACCCAGTGGCATGGAGGTCCTCTTTGGGCCCATGGCCTCTGCAGGTTTCCCTCCTCCTGCACCGAGGGCACTGACAGGCACCTCAACTCTTCATCGCTCACCAGAGCTCCAGTGCTGACCTCCTCTCTGCATATGCACAAAACCCAGCTTTATCTAGTAATGGGCTAGTTTTTTTTCTCAGGCATAGGGACGCCATTTAGCCCTCACAAAAAGAGCCCCTCCTGCTCCCTGAGAGTTGCTCTTTACCTGGGGCTATTGCCTAGGCCTGACTGGAGCCGTGCTGCAGCCATGTCACAGGCCGGGCCCTGCCTGTCTCTGTGCCCGCTGCCCGGGACCTGCCCCTGCCCCACAGACAGACAGACCCTGGCTGAGCCGCTGCACCCCAGGGTGTCCCCTCACCTCATGGGGCCGTGGGCCTGGTGTGGTCAGGGAGGGCCTGCCCTTATCATCGCTCTGCTTAGCGAAGAGAAGCGACTTCTCCTTTGGGGGAGGAAAGAAGTGATTTTCTTTAGGAAAAGTGGCTTTTCCTCTGTAAAGGCAGCAGAGAACAAACCTAGTTTGGCACATGATTTCCCCCCGGGCTTTGTTGCTGCTGCTAATGGCTTTTCCCCTCTGGATGCTTGCCACAGGTAACTGCTTTTTGTCAGGATCAGCAACCGTCTCATCTTCTAAATGGCGAGCAGTGGATGAAGGATTCGTCTGCCTGACAAAAGTGAGAATATGTGACCATTCGTCAATCCTAGAGGATAACTAAGTGAAGGTAGGCTACCAAGATATCAACTGTTGCTTTCACAGCGCCTCAGACACGGCCCTGCAATGGCAAGTCTCTGACTTACCAGGTGTAAGATCTAGCTCCCCTTTGTCTCCTGATATCTAAACTATCCAAACTGTAAAATTTTATCTTTCGTTGCATGACCTTGCCACAGCCTTCACATGCTTGGCCCCAAACAGTCATATGCTCCCTGATTCAAGACTGCAGACTGGTCTGTCACCCTGTCTCAGGATGACAGACTGCTGAAAGCTCAGAGACCTCTGTGAGCGAAGAAAGCTCACAGAAGCTTTCTTCTTATCCCCAAAGCAATCTGCTCTTGCTCTTCCTTCCCATGTGGGGAAAGGCTATCTCTCCCTAGCACTTCAAAAGCTCATTTATTAATCTCATTGAATAAGCACAGCACAAAGCCTGCAATATGAACTTTCACTAACGTAATGCAATCATTTCTAGCAGTAACTAGCCATACCTAAAGCACATCATGTTCCCCATAATCATCAAGAACAGCTCTCTGCTGTGAGACAGAGTCTTGTTCCACTTTGAACAAAATCCTACCTCACTTCTAATATGGGACTCTCCAGAGGAGGGAAGGCAGAGCTTTCTCTGATGTAGAACAGCTGGTCCAACTCATTGATTCATGTGAGGCACCCAGAAACCTGCACAATGGTGGTTTGTTACAGATGCTGTAACACAGACTGTTAAAAGCAGTTGCAACATGGCATTAGCACCTCAAAGCTTCTACCAGGATCCAGGCAGTGTAGTGAGCAGGCTGGTAAAACACACTTTAAGAGAGAAACTCTTCTCTGAACAAATGACAAACTACATATGCAAGGCAGACATTGTAGGGAGTTTTTTGATGTTTAACTGGAGGACAACTGTGGTAGAGTGAAGAAAGGTTTTCCACAGGAACACATGTAATTAATTCTGTTGCATGTACCTGAGTCTTTAGTTAATGCACACTGATGCAGCTCTTGTGAATTAAATGCAAGATGCAAGCCTACTTTCACCTGAAAAAGAAGCATATGGAACAAAACCTATGTCTTCAAGCAATGTTACTGAATGTTGTTACCCTGATGTCCCTGACTTCAGTGCTACAGCAAGCATGGTTGACTCAAAAAGTACTGGTGTCAGTGCCTCATATATAGGTAAGAGGGTGAAATTCACCCTTAAGCAGAAAGGTCTGGGTATCATGTCTCACTTAAGCCTTCAAAAGACACTTCAGCTTCTACATAGGCGTCACGAATGAATTGCACCCCAAGACAACAGTGTATCAGTACGAAAATCTTGATCTAACAACTTCATTTGTCCAAAGGAACCCCAAAACCCAAGAGGTTAAGCAGCAGCTCTCTTTCTTGGCTAGGTGTAGCTATGAGCATTAGAACATGATGACAAATCTAAATCCTGATGAAAAATTGCCAGAAGCCCATAAATCTGCCAAAGTACGGTAGGCAGTCTTACACATAATTGCAAGTCTTCCTTTCTCAAATGCCCAACCTGATTGACCAATTAAAGTGTTTAATTCTCTGAAAAAGAGTCTATCATTAACTGTAATTTGTTCTAGTCTCACCGGTCCTTTCATGGCTGCCTCTGGTGAAAGAACCATTATGTAAGCTCTCAGTCTCCATATTATAATGTGGAATTTTTGATAGTTTGCTATAAATAGGAATTGATTCATAAGGAGAATAATGAATTCATTGCCAGTCCTTTACCAACTACTTAATGACTGTCAGGATACATTAAACATCCTTTGCTCTACACTGAGGCCTGAGCTTATTCTTGGCTAACATACCTGACTGTATTCTGCACTCAGTGCATTAATGCTAAGTGAAAAATATTCTCAGTGACTATGAATAAATTTTAGAGTGCTTTATTTCATCATATATATTGACACTGATCATTATAAATGCCTTCCAAAAGAGGTGATCATATTGACTAGATAATCTATCATCACTGAAAATAAAGTGAAAAAGAAAAAAAAACAAGCCACCCAACCCAGTCCAACTTATTATATTTTCACCAAGTTCTCCTGGTTATTCTCAACTAAAAGAGCTTGTCACTGTGCTAGTCCCCGTACAAGTTAAAGGAGCTTTTAAAGCTGTACTTTATCTGGGCTAGCTGATTAGCGCAATAGTATAAATCTATTTGTATCTTTACTTTCCTCAAACCTCACTTTCATCCCATGTCCATGTGTCAGTGTAATTACCAAAGTGTATTGACCATTGCATTTAACTTCAGAATGAAGCAGGACTTGCTTGCAGGTCACAGACCACATCCCCTGCTCTTGCCCAGCCTCTCCTTGCAGAACCAGCTGCAAAGATTGTGCCCGGGGTCTGAGAGGACACACAAGCTCCTTGATCTTCTGTGTTACCCAGGTGCTCCCTTATGGCAGGCTCATGAGTCCCCAGGGAAAGGTGCTGCAAAGGTATCCAAACAAAGCCTGAAATCTGGCTGCTGGGATGAGGAGAGCCAAGGGGACAGGAAAAATATTGTTGAAAGTTGTGTGGCTCACACCAGTGTTCATTTCCAGCTCCAGGATTTACAGGGCCCAAGGAGGTTTATCTGTTGTCCTACAAGAACATAAATCCATAGTATGTATTTTTAAAGAAAACCAAGTAGAGCTAGGCAATATGGTCTACAGGGGAGGTCTATGATATACAATTACACTACAGAACATTAGCCTGCATAATGTATATTGGTACTGGAAACAACCTGGAGGCTTCTCTGTGATTATTTATGAATTCAGCAGAAACCTCATTATTTGTTATGTGCACTGGGTACATACAGAGTGTTAATTCAATAGCATGTTGCCAGGGAGTGCAGAGAGGATGGATGACTACAGTCCAGACTAGTCTCTCAATACACCTCCAGGATTACTAAATCGCTACCTTTTCTTTTTCCTTTCTCCAATCACTTTAAGTAGTCCAAGAAAGCACAGAAGAATTTTAAAGTTTGTGGATAGCTTCAAAGATATTTCCTAAGAGAAAAGGGAACAAACCCAACTTTGGAGTCTAGACTAAATAGGAAGTTAGAGCCATCTAAAGAAGCCACCCTCAGAAAGGAGATGACAGTGACAATTGACCTGTGCCTCCTTTGCTGGTAGCTGACCACTTGCCCAGTTCCTAACAACACACAGTGGAACCTGGTTCCTCATGTTTCTCCTAAGGTCCCACCTCATCAGGTAATAACAGCATCAGGTCCGGGCAAAGAGGAACATCTGTTTGTGACATCCATATACTCATGCTAATAATCCCTGCAATACATTTTCTGCTATGGTACCTAGCCTTGCACTGATTGGATCAATGTCAAATTAAACTTATCCTTGCAACTTTTAATTAAATTCATCCATGACATTTGAACATGGTACTGACACTTGAAGCTTTACTTCGCTTAGTTCTTCAATAAAACATGAAGAGATGGAAATAACAAGCCTTGTAACCTGGAGAATACCAATTACCAAAGTGAAAGTCTTTAGTCAATATCCCTGAGGCAAAAGCATTAAAAATATGTATTAACTTGTATAAATTGTATTATATACAATAAGGACCTGACACAGCTTGCTGGCAAGTAACACTAAAAACATGTATGTTAAGAGCTACTTTCTCAGTTTATTGAAATACTCACCTTTCCCTGGATGCATTCACTAAACAGTGACAATCCAAGAACTGTAATGCTAGTAAATTAACACTATTTGCTAAACTGGAGAGTACCACATTCAAAATATGTTCTTTTCTAACTATAACAGGCCCCATGACCTACAAAAGCTGCTTGCATATAACAGCAGTACAAACAGGAAGAAAAGACTAGAAATCAAACTATTTAAATCCTGATTCAAACGAGGCTGAGGAAGCCACAGTAATAAGTCCTCTCAAAGTACAAAATACACTTTTATGGAAAATCTGGAGTAGGTGAAGAAGCAGCAGACAGTGTGAAAAGAGACCCTTCCTAGTGCCCCCAAAGCAGAAATTTATGCAATAGACAGATAGGGTCTAATGTTTACACAGGTACTGAAGCATGATATATTCCAATTAAGCCCAACCACTGTTTAAAATGTCCAGTGACTGTTAGTGTAACAAAGACTCTGATTGCCAAGTGCTGTTTATCTGAGAGGGGGATACATAAGCTTCAGTAACATCATTTACATTTCCCTCTCCTTTGTATCCCTTCTTAAAGGAAGTGTTCAGTAGGCAGTAGCAGAAGAAGGACATATGACCCTAAATAATATTCCTTGCAATTGCAATGCCTCAGTCTGCAGCAGAATCTTTCCAGAGGATGCTTAAATGCAATAATGTCAGCATTTATCAGCAGATACACTATTATCAGGCCAGTTCTCTATTCCGCAAATAAAGAGTATTCCCAATATTGCAGCTGTCTCGGGAGCACCGATGAATGTCTTTCTTCCTGCAGAGGGGTGGGAATGGAGAACAGGCTCAGGCATGAGAGTGGGTATGGGGAATAGGACTCTTCTGGACTCTGCCAACAGCCTACTGTGGCACCCAGTGCAAAACACTTCATTTGTCTAAGCCTCAGATGCCTTAATGATATGACACAGATAAGAATTAGAGCTGCCTGAAAGCTTATGAAGCCAAAAAGAAGCCTTGGGTAGAACAGATGCTGTTTGCAAGAAAATTCCTATTTTTGTATAAATGTTTTGGCTGTTTGTAATAAAAAATCACACACGCCAGCTTTTTTTTCTTCTTCTTCTTCTCATTTTGGCAATGAAAATAGAAAGCTTTTCAATGAAGTCCAATGGAAAAATGAAAACTACTTTTCTTCCCCAAAACCTTATTTTAGTTCTGTGAAAAAATGACAACAATAGGAAAGTAAATTTTTGACTCGCCTTATTGAATCTTACTCATCATAGAAAAACACTTTGGCTGGAAGGCAGCATTTAAGAGCCAAATACTGTTACAGATCAACTTTCTCTTGATAGTACAGTTATGCTCAAGTCATAGTCCAGGTGACTTGCACAGGTCAGGTTGGTCACACAGGTAGAGATAAGTTGTGTTGAAAGCACATTAAAGTCCCATGCTGAACCATTTTGCTCCCACTTCCACAGACAAGATTAAACTGAGTTATGTCAAGGTTAAATCACTATTTTGTTTGAGCCAGTGACTCAGACATTAAATAAAATGGAGAGTTGATGGTACCTAAAATGTCTTTTTCGTGATGGTCAAGGAAACCATGCCAAACCCCTGCTTATTAAATCCTTGTTTAAACACAGTTGTTACTAGCTTCAGTGTCAGGCACAGTGAAGGCTCTGAAAAGAGCAAGGAACCCAGGGCTGTCTCAACAGCCCATTAAAACATGCAAACATAATCACATTTTAAACTCCTTTCCTATTCCCACACAGAAGAGTAGCCTTGTCAAATTAAATATCACAGCAATGGCTACAACTACACACCATTAAGAACATACAGCATCTGCATGTTCGAACACCCAGCAGCACTGAAAACCTATTAGCAGCATTGGGAAGGAAAGACAAAGGGATCTTCAGAACATGAACACATTTATTTCACAGCACTTTCCCAAAATAGTTTTAATGGACATGGTGGTTAGGTGTTCTTCCCCCTCAGGGATTTAATTTTGGTTGCCCAGGGTAAATGATTCTGATAATGTTGCCCCTGCTTTCTGTGGTTTGTAATAGAGCTATTATTTGCAAATGGACTTTCCAAGTAACAGTGGAGATGAAAGCTCATCTAGCAAACATCTGCTGTAAGCCTTGGGGATGCTAACCAGAAACGGTGTCAGAGGCGTTGTTTGAATAGGCAGTCAAGAAAAATACCCATTTTGATGAATGTGTACAGGCATTAGTCTCAATCATAATTTCCTACCAAAATAAAAACCTTGGAAATTAAGCACTTGAACCCAGCTGTATACACTGCTTTGAACATGTTCAAAATGTCTCTTTCAAAACAGATCTTGCTGGGCTACTTTCCTTGACCTGTCAGAAGAATAGAAAATAATCTGAAGTATCCTAAATGCAGCTAATTGCTCTAAGGCACATAACAGAAATAAAAGTTATTTCTCTTTCCTGGTAAAAATCAGCTACAAGAATTATTCATGTGGGGGAGAAAAGACTGTTGGTCATTTGACATAAATCAGTTCCCTTTGATGTTTGCAAAACAGAACAAGATCATAACATACAAGCAGACTGAAACTACAGCTGAATAAATTTATAGACTTGTTTTCATTCATTTTAAAATGAGATTGTAATGTCTAAAAGCAATCAACTGATCATTTTGGTCCACTTCTGTCTAATCACTGCTTCAATTGATGCATCTCCTAAAAATACTTGAAATTGAAACCATCAGATGTTAACAATATCTCTTCTTCTGCCATTAGATAATATCCAATCAGTGGCTATGGGGAGCAATAAAGCTTCTTAATTCAATGACTATATGCCACCTATCTTTCCCATTTTGCTGACTGAAGATCCAGCTGTTTCTGGTTCATATCAATGCACTTCAAAGATTGGCAAGTATAGCTATAAAGCTAAAAATAGGAACACTCTGCATCCCACATCAGTCACCCTTTTGTAGTACAAGAATTTTAGAAAGTTCTTGAATGGGATGGAAAGATGGAATGGGATTTATTTTTAATAAGCAGTAGACACATGTAATCATTGTTATATATTTTCTCCAAGGAACAAAAAATGATACCATCATTGGTGGGTTGGTTGACTCTTGGGCTGCTTTGCCTCCAAAAGAATTATCCTATACAGGGAGACTGCTGCATCAGTCTTTGAGCCAATACCAGCCTGCAAAGTGGCTTAAGATTTAATCCTTAAGATTTAAATTAAGATTTAATGGAGACAAACAGTTCAGCTATTTTTTCTTCCTCTGTGTCATGGCTTCTTCTGTGAGGCTATGTTCACTGTAAAAGCTTAAACTAACAAAGTACACGGCAAACTCCAATCAGAGACAGCATATTCACCTTGATTGATACTGGGATTTGTGCCTTTCCTGATGTGAAAGGTGGGGACGCTCATACCACATCAAAGCTCAGGGAATCATTTCTGTAACCAAAGAGTGTTTCTACTCTACAGATCTCACTGGTGGGACTGCATAAAGATGAGTTAGTACATGTAGGTGTCAAAACGACTGTACAGCAAAATCAGCTTGCAAATAAGTAGGCCTGCTTTGAGGATAAAGAATGTTATTAAATTAAAAATGTTCTAAAAAGTGTCTAACCACTGGCTTCCAAGAGCTGAGAACTGTTTTAACCACGAGTGTGCAGGACAACTCCAGGCACTGTGTTAACTCAACACTGTTTTAGTCACTGCTATTTTGAGATGTCTGTAAAGAGGGCTACTTAAAGACATGACCATGATTACTTTATGCATTTATTCAGGGTTTGTGCAGTATGCTGAGCTCCATTGGCACATGTGCTCCTAAGTCACTGAGGCTCATCCATTGATATCCACTACAGAACTTTTGTGTTGGTAGATAAATTCATGTACAATGAATGCAAACCTGAAGGCCTGCCCAAATCAATTTTTGTCAGGTCCCTGAGGGCTTTGCCAGCCATGACTGCCCCTGCCCAGGCTCCCCCGGTACTCCTGTAGCCCTGCCCACAGCCCAGCCCCATATTTCAGCCCAACCTGGGATCGTCAGTCCCTGCCCAAGCGACACCACAGCCGTGACACCAGCCCATGCTGACCCTGGAAGTTTTGTGCTGGGACATTTTGATGCTGTCAAAAGGAAAGCACACAATATGATGGGCAATACTGCATACCATGCTCGTCAACATAGGGACCACAGGACACACAGCAAAGAAGAGTGCAAGGGCAGTATTGATGTCTCTTCCACTTTTCAGAGTAGTAGAGGTGCTCCTCTAGATCTATCTGTAAGTACAAGAAGCTACTCTGATTTATGGCACACTCGCCTGGCTGCTGTCAGCTTTTCTGGGGTACAGATTTCTGGTCTGTAGTGTGCCCAGATCATTCCCACTCTTTCTCCCAGCCCTCCCATGCTGCTGACATAGTGAGGAAGCAGCGTGGAAAGCCTGTGACATGCTTTCGGATGGCAAGATCCCCTCAGGTCCTCCCAGCCTCCTTTCTGCTATGAAGAGAGATCAAAAGGACTGCAGCCTAGCCTAAGGTGCTTTATCTGAATTTTCTCTAATAAATACCACAGTCCCAATAGCAAATTCTTGCAGACAACTATTTATGGTCAATTCACAGCCTCAAGAATAAATGCCATTACAGAATTAAAATACTTTTGAATTGCAAAGTTGAAGAAATTGTGTTCTGCTTTCAGGGAGACCACAGAAACAAAAGCAGCTGCCTCCATTGTGTGGCCTTTACTTGCAAACTCTTGCAAGGAGGGAGAAGTCACAGCAACACCAGCACTGCCCCCAGGGATCTGCTACAGGGTCTGCCAGGTCAGCCGGGTCTGTAGGGCCCCCGGAGCCTGCCCAGGAGCATTATGCTTCCCAAAACTTGCTTCTCCCTACACTGGCTTCAGTCACTTCTGTGCCTGTTGTCTGCCTCTTGTGGCTGGTTTTACTTCTTCCATCACTGCTGGCTGTGGATTTACTACTAGGAGCAATAGTACTGAGCAAGGAATGTAGCCCAGCATTTTACTGCATTGCGCGTGTCTGTAGACACAGATGCACATCAGCCCGATCTCCTTTTAATTGCATTGGTTTCCCACCAAGGGAACTCAGGATATGATTTGGGTAGGACTACAACACATATGCCTGCATTTCCTGGATGTGGCCAGATTTTCTAGCCAGAAATTTTCTCTCATGGGTTAAAAGAGGAGTTCAGACATATTCCTAGGATCTCTACTTTTCCAGGAACTGAGTCAGAACAGTATTTCTGTCCAGACAGTCTAACACTTAACTACGCTGCATAGTTGATCACTATGCATGTACAGATAAACTCTGTAACAAGTTCCTGGTGGATCCTACACATCTTGATTGCATCAGAATTACCATGCATGCACAAACCCTCTGTGCAATGGATGTGCAGTGCCTTCAGCATCTCTACAACATGCTGGACCCTCCACAAGTGTGCAGCCCAGCACAAATGGTTATTAATGCATACTTACTCAGAAAATACCAGAAAATAATATGGGAACCCCAAAATATAAGAGAATACATTCAAAATATATTTAAACCTATCTGAATGCAAGCCACAGGTATGGACCTATACTTCCCTTTAAGTCTAGCATTTTTTTGTACATTGGGTATTCATCCAGAGCACTGGCATTCAGAGGTCTAACAGGACCTACCTACTAGCCTCTGTCCCAAGAGCTGCATGGCATACAGAAATATGTAGGTACAAAGTTGCCCCACGTGAAGTAAAGCCATGTTTACTTGTGCTGGAAACAGATGAGTTCTCAGTGCTAGGGCACCAAATATGAAATTAGTATTTTCTGAACAGTATAGGAGGGTTAAAGCTGCTTTAGCTCTTCCAGCTTCCTTGTGTACCTTTTACAACAAAGTCCCTCCGTCCTGGGCTCACGTTTTTCCCTAGGTTCACAGTACTGATCAGTCCGGGTTTAGATGCTAGATGTATGGTCTACATCTGCTAGATGCAACTGGTTTTATTCCATTCCAGCCATATTTGGAGCCTTTACATGGAACCATATGAATCTTCGTGTGCTGATAATTTAGCCTTTGCTCAAAAGAGATTTTCCTCAATTATTAAATGTGCTTCCCTTTTCCCCTCCCTCTTCTATTCTTTTCTATCTTTATGCTCTAGGGAGATTTTCAGAGGTCTTGTGTGAGGATTACAAAGGCAATAAGCGGATTATGGAAAAGTAGCTTTTTGATGTACCCAGTGTAATACAAATTAGGTTTGTTTATAACTTTATTCCCTTATCGGTTGTTACTGCATGTATGCTGATGTACTTCGAGGTCTCTAAATAAACCAAGAAGGCCGAAGGTAACAATTATTTTAATTGGCACATTAAGGAATGCACTTGCCAAAGAACAGATCATGTATACAATACTGCTAATAAGGAAAGTTTGTCTTATTATTAAAAGAATCTCTGGGAAAAGGGGTAGTCTTGTGGAGAAGGACATGGGGCTTCTGCAGGTCTAATTTCTCTGTCAATGAAAAGAGGGCTGTCCTTGACTTTGATGACTCTCTGGTCTCTTTAGGTTTTAAGCTCTTAAAGGCAAGGAATGCCTTCTCACCTAGCCCAGCACAGTGAGATTATAAATTTGATGGAGACCTCAAAATGTTCACATAGTGTTAATTAGAAACAATGTTGTTTAATATTTCTCCCTTTATCTGCTGGAAAATCTATCGTATATACTTCCTAGTGAACCTAAATAACAACAAAAGTTTTCCATCTTATCACCAGGAATTCCAAAGAATGCAAAACTGGGTGTTTTATTTTAGGCTTTTCTACCTTCAGCTCTGCAGCACCTGCTACATTCAGAAAGGATGTTGATGCCCAAACCTACCAAATGATAGCCCAGATTCTCAGGTACAGGAACCTATGCAGTTCCTCTGGCTTCAGGCATTCCTGTATCTTTCAGACAGGTATATAAAAGTGGGGAGGGGGGGAGTTAAATATTAATTACTCTATCAATGGAATGGATATATCCTCTGGCATTTTATTGTCCAGCAGAAATAGTCAGGCAGTTATTCTGCAGCAGTGTTTATGTTGCTAAGAATGTCATTAACAAGGTGCAGTGTACTGCAATGTGGTTTTGCTAATGAATTGATGAAAGGAGAGAATTATTTTTAGATTGTGAATAAGTGTGAGAAAGTGAGCTCTAAAACTCTTCAGGTAAGAAAAGAAGATTCCACTGTTTCCAGGTTTGGCAGTATTGAATGCTGTTTTCCTATCTCCTGATAAAAAATACAAGTGTAAACGTCAAGCCAAGCCAGTGATGATCTCTGACTTCTTTGAAAATGCTGTGATTCTTACAAAAGAGCAATAGGAGAACAGGCTGAATGACTAACTGATAGACTGTGCCCTCTGAAAAATCCCAAAGACAGTGCTGAAATTGCTGAACTTCCCCAAAGGCGGGACGAGCTGTACTGAACAGAGATGCTGGGATCTGCATAACAACAGCTCTGCCTTCCTCCAACACCACAACAGGCTCCTTCTCCACATCTGGCACTCAGTGGAGGAAAGGAATGAAGAGAAATCATCCTCTTCAGCCTTTTCCCCCTTGAAATCTGAGCCGATTTTGAAGACTGTGTCCATGTTTTCTCTTCTTTTTCTCTCCGCCTCCTGTTCCCAAGGGCATAGGTGTTAGCACAGGGGCAGCTGCTGAAACCCACATTGCCCTGACCTAGGAAAACATTTTAGGTTGGGAGGGTCAGAATCCATAATCCCTCTGCCGATATACAGCCTCAGAGACTGCTGTACTTTTTTTAGACCCCCTCTGTGCAAGGCAGCAACTGGTCCGTGTATAAGTCTTACAAGTGAATGTAATTCTGTGCGTATTCCTGTGCTTCGTAGTCTTGCAGCTTATATCTCATTTTACTGCGGAGTGAAGGGGCAGAAGGTGGTCCTAGGTGAGACTGGAGATGGTACTGCACACACATCAATGACTACCTGGTACAGGTATCGAGAGTCAGATACAGTTTCTCAAGACAAATATATATATATATATATATATATATATATCACACACCTATTAATATACTATAAATAGATATATATCAAGGTGTTTAAGGTTTTACGTAACAAGTCAGCAATAATAACAACATTAAAATATACTATAATTCTGGCTATTAGAAAGGCTGACTGTGACATTTCCACTCCTGCAGATTTTCCAACCAGAAGAAACCTTGCTGAGGACTGCGAGGCAGGCTGTCCAGTGGCATTTTTAGCATGCCTTTCCCCCCACAGCTGACACAGACACCTCAAATGAGGAAGCCCCCGGTCATTAGTTTCTTGGGATTAGGATCTCTTTCTGCTCTAAGCAACAGTGACTGGGGTGCAGCCAAGCTGGTGGAGACTTCTATCACACCTTGAAGACATTACTTAATACTTACTTTCTCTCTGGAAGCTCCTACAAGTTAAGTCTTCCTGATGCCAGGAATTCTCAGCTAAACATCAACACAGCAATAACCACGTACTCTCCATCCCTGTGGCTAACTCGAGCAGATTTGTTGTTGGTTGCTAAAGGCAACTAGTTCTGATTGATGGTTTCCATGAACTTTCCACTAGCAGGGTGGGGCCTGGGCTATCATGTTTCCAGGGCTCTGCAGACACGAGAGGCTGTAGGAGAAAAATAAGGAAACTGGAATACCATAAAGGTACCTGCCCTAATCATTCAGACTTGTACTTGTGAGTGGCTTGTAACCACAGTAGCATAGGGTGGCAAAGACTCTTGTGGGAGTCTGTAAGTGATACTGGTTGCACACTGTATAAAATAAAGCAAAACAAAACAGTTTGTAAAGCTCTTTCTAAGCCATGAATATTAAACCCCTGTTCTTTTAATTTTCTCATACTAAAGTCATCCTGGTAAGACAAATCTCTTTTTAAACATTTATCAGAAGAAAAGCAAAATGGTATGAAAGAGATTTGCACAAAACTTGTTTATCAGTCCTGGGTGTGTGAGCCTATCTATCAGCCCTTCCGTGACTCTTGGCGTAATTTTCTCTGTCTAGCTCATATACTTCAGATGATATGAAAGGATTTCAATGTGCACTTAAAACATTTTTCTCCAGATTTATTCTACCAGCACTTTTCTTTAACATACTTATTTGTCTCTTTTAAGGTCTGCTTTACATTACATAGTCTCTTTGTATTCTGTGCAGATGAAAAGCACATACGTTTCCACTCCTCCCTCATTATAAGGCTACTTTTTTGAAGAAAAGCATCTCATGTGTTCTAAAAAAATGCTGTTATTACAAAATTTTAAAAAACCTGTTGATGACTCATTGGGAAATAGTGAACAACATAATTTTCCCAGCTTTGCCTTATACCCATTCAATCTTAGATCTTCCTGCCAAAAGGGTGCAAACCACTTCTTGTAGGTGGGGCTGGCAGCTCTATTGTTAAGATTGCTTAAGTACATTTACCAAACATTAGATATTTTAGCTAAAATTTCCATGCTGAATATTTACCTAAACCTGAATTACATGGGAAACTCTTAGCCAGAAGTTTTTCTTATCTCTAAGACCAGGGCTAGGGTATATTTTGCCTTGTCAAAATATTCTGGTAATCTTTCTCAGAGAGGCTTTAATGTCCTTACCCTTTGAAAAAGGAACACGAAACTGCCTTTGTGAAAGCCTGCCCCAATTTAACCACATTACGAAGCTTCGAAAAAATTGCAGGTACCATCTGACCAGATCCAGAGACCACATATCTCTGACCAGCTGAGCTTGTCAAGGGGCTCTGGGCTAACAGAATGGGGACGCCCCTGCCCAGCTCCTTCTCCTGGCCAGGTTGTCTCAGCCCCCTCCATGTGTCACTTCTCAATCTTATCAGGCCCCTCCATGGGCTCCCCTCACTCAGCTCACTAATCCCACAGAAAATAGCTGCATTAGCTTTATGCCAGTGATCAGAGGTAGGTCCAAGGGATATAAAGGCTGGTGAAAGATAAATGGTGGCAGCAGGCCCTTGAGAAGAGGAGGTAGGGAGACCTCACGCTTGCTGGTAGTGAGCTGTTAGATCAGCACACCTGTGCTTGTAAAACAGTCTCAATGAAGCTTCACAGCTTGGTTTTCTAAAGATTTACTAAAGCTCATCTGCACTATGTACCTGGTATCCTAGGGGCAAGCAGGACTTTCACTTTAGTTGCAGTTCTGGCTCCTCTAGCCTGTGGAGAGGGCACCGAAGCAAAGAGCAGGCATTCCTTCCCTCCTGTTTTCTCAGGATTTCTCTCCCCCTGAACAGACTCCATGAAGAAGGAAGCTACAAGAACTGTACAGCAATGTGAGAAGCAAGATGGGGAACAAGAGAAGGAGACTAGACTGTGAGACAATACCTAAGGCAGAGGAGAGACTGGAGGTTTACAGAGGTTGGACTGGGTGCCTGGGGTAGCAAGAGGGGACCTGGGCATGACATGGGGGTCAGGACATGGGACCAGAGTCTGGCTGTCAGAGACCAAGATCTGGGTAGAAAAAAGATTCTGAGACCGGATGAGAAATCAAGGAAGGGTCAATAGGGATGAATGTTGATGGCCTGGGGCAGGGTGGGCTATGCTGGCACTATGTGGAGGAGAAAGATGGCTGAGTGAGGAGAACTGGGGTGGGGAAGAGACAGGACTAGGTGTGTGTATGTACTACACACACTATTTCCATTGCCATTCCTGCAGATACACCAAACTTACCTTAAATCTAACTGCTAAGTGTAGCTGTGGCCCCTGGGAACTCCTTATGGTTTGCAAACCCCCACCCAAGGTGATGGGTGAATGCACAGGCAGCACTTTGCTGAGTAGCATCCCAAGAATGAAAAGGAGAGGCTGGAAAGACCATGCTTCAGAAAGACACTGTGCCAACTAAAGCACATCCCTGTCTGGAGCCTGGAGAGGAAATCAGGACTCCACTGGTTTTCTGCTGTCAGTAAATACCTGCTCCAAAGTACATCATGTCTCTCCAGTGGCAAGTTCATAGTCATTCTTGGCATTCCATAAGCCCAAATAGCAGAAATGTTTGAGCAGAAGAAAGGGTGCCCCTCCTGCTGCTGATCACTCTGGACAACAGCATGATGCTCTATTAACAAGGCTTGGAGGGGCAGGGGAAATGCTGATCCAGTGTAAAAATAGGTACTTGAAATTCAGAAAACTCCAGTTCTTTATATATATAATCTTACTTCATGGGTTTTTATGCATATCAAATGTTCACTAGAGTAATAGCTTTTTATTTTTGTCCTTGTGACCCTTAGTACACAGAGAATGGGTGTGCAATAGGGACCGGTTTGGTCAGGTTTATTTAATGAGGCCATTGCTTTTCCACAGAAAAAAAAGTACAAGGTCATGGAAGTAAAGATGTGTTCAGAGTGGCTGTGAACAAGGGACCAGATAAAGGTTTCAGTGACTGTGTAGCTATGGCCTTTCCTGGCACTTAAGAAATTGTCTTTTCAGAGTAGAAGTGATCTTTTAATGGTTTGTTTAATGTTTGTGCTCAGTCACACTGTTATGCCATACTGCCATATAACCAATCCCCAAAGGTTTAAAAGCAAATTTGACCCCAAAACTGCCATGCTGGCTGCAAGTTCCTAAGATTTCCCTTAATGTAGCAGCTGTGAAAGGCTGTTTGAACTAAGTCATGGGACTAACCACCGAAACAAATGAATAGATGAAACAAGTGCTCATATGACTGTTCCAGCAGTTCTGCTTACATTGCTACATTTCAGCTGTGAACACCTCAGCACGGATGCAGACCAGATTAATTCAATCACTTTCAAAACTGGCCAGATTGGTGCAAATCGAAGGGCAGACCTCATCTGAGGAAGATAAGCTAACTTCATGTAGGCTACCAAGCATTTTCCAAGAAGTAGCGACTTTGGATTCTGCCTCATTTGGAGTTGGTTTTAATCTGCAATTCAGAATTGAAAGTCTCTGTTTCATATTATTAACATCCTTAGATATTTAATCTTGGAGAATTCTGTTTTTCCAAACTGCAACAATTAACAATTTCCTTCCAATGCCAAAATGTATATGTAGGCTTGTCTTTCTGCCCACCAAACCAGACAATGAACACTGCAGCCACTCCAATTAATAATGTCCTGAGTTAAGGTTTTATTCAGAGGAACTGAACCAAATGAAATAGAGCGACCCAAACCATTAGACAAACAGCTAGGTTAGGCTCTTCAGGTCAGGCACTACCAATCCTTGGTGAACTTGGGGCTGGGGGAGAAAGTTAACCCAATACACAGAAGGACCTTGAGTCCTTTTGAGCACTCTACAGGCTGGACGTAGTTTATACACCTAAACAACACTCTGCATTTGTTTCCTGACCCCTCTGTGCCACTCTATTTCAGAGAGGGCCTAGCTGCTTTCCTAAATCCCTAAAATCTTGTTACTTGCTAGGTATTGGGTGCTACTGCAGTGTGTAAGGATGGGGACAGTAGCCCTGTTGTGGTCAAGCTGTCTGTCATGAAGCCACAACTCTTGACTTGTGATTTTCAGTTCCCATTGTATCCAGTCAGGATAAATCACAATTTTGAAAAGATTTTTGTGGTGTTCTGTTTCTTCACATCAAACAGATCATCATGACTTTCTTCCACTGCTCTTTATGGTCCTACAAAGACTATTTCTCTTATGACCATATCAAGCACAGATTTTTCACTCCAAAGGCCCACAGCCATCGACTCCCTTTACCTGTCAGGCCTCACCAAGGCTAATGCCTTCAGCCTTTGCCCTGGACTGCCTCCCTTCATCACATAGCTCACCAAATCCTTCCTTCCTATTTTTCTCAGCAGCCTGTTGACTGCTCAGTGCGTCGTTGAAAGCCTGTTTCATGTTGTGTTTTATTAGCTAATATATCATGCTGTAGCTATAATATGCAGAGTAGCATTTCACTGCATAATTTCAAAACTGGTCACATTCATCTTTTCCCCAGTCACAGCTCAGAAAGCTCCTCTGAATGGCTGATTACTGAGTCAAGAAGTTTATTATAAGACAAACAACATACCAAGGTAAAAGCCATAAACACAAAGCAAATCGCTTATGGTCATTGTTCTTTCTGGTACCAGGAGTAATACAACCTTTAAAGCTGTGTTTGATGGCCTGTTTCTGGCTCTCTCTGGTCTCCTCAGCTTGACATTCTTGTAGACTTCAATAGAGAGTAGAGATGAGTTCAAATTTGCTAGAACAGAGTATGTCCCAGAAGCAAGGATGGATCTGGATCTCAAGTTTGCCTATGTCGCTATATAATTTTATAATGTTATATTTTGATGGTCCCGGACAGACTGCTTCCCTAGGTTTTCTAGGGTACTCAGCAGGAAACAAGCAGGGGGAGTGCGCCAACACCCCCCCTCCCCCATATTTCAATATGAAAATATGTTTTTAATATTGGGCTTATAATGCATAGAGGACCACCATAAGGCATGTAGTATCAGGAAAAAGTCAGGAATACATCATTGCCAACATCAAACATTCAAAACTTGTAAGTGAGAGCTCCAAAAATTGTGGAATTGGCTTTCAAATAAAAATTTTAAATATTAAACATTTAAATTTGATATTTTTTAGCTTTTTCTGAGCACAAGGACTAGACACTGCCCTTTGTGTAGTGTTCGAATGACGCTGGGACAAAGAGCTCTAGAGAAAACAATAAATATTTTGAGATATGTCAAAGTTACAGTTTTTAACCTGCAATCTGTGTGTTCAAAGGGTGTTTTTAAGGGGTCTGCAGAGGGTAAGTAAGAAAAGCAAACCTATTTTCTGCAGTATTAAATCACTATACAGGAACTGACACTTCCACTGGAAAAAAAAGTTTTAAGGTGCTGCAAATTGTAAAAGGTTGAAAAACATGTTTCTGGCAATTCTGACTCGAGCTTTCAATTATTTAAGCGATGTGAGGGCCCCAGTTCTACTGAAGTTAACCAGGATTTGTTCTAAATCCCACAGGTACTTCGGAAAGTTCAAACCAGAGTTTCTGGATGAGTGGTTCCAACTGTGTACAGTGTGCAGAGCTCTAAACTTTTTTTTCTTTTTTTTTTTCCAGTGGAGGTGCAAATCCCTGTGTATCAAGTTTAAGAGTATGCATAGCAAGCTAGCATTTTTTGATTACCTTCTGCAGACCCCTTCCTCATAGTCTGCAAGCCTTGGCGTTTCCAAGTATACAGGCTGCCTGAGCTTTTAGTGACTTGCTCCTGTCCTTCAGCTAGTATTTCTGGAAGGGATTTCAGTGATCTTTTTTGGCTTGGGAGTAGTTAGTTAAACTGTCAAGGAAATGATGAATGGAATCTGCACCCATGTGTTACCACAAAGATGCCTTGCAGACGTTTCCTCAGATTTTAAGGCATCTGGCTAGGACTTTCTTACGTCACCAAATACAATAGAAGAATAGTAATGATTAGCAGTTGTATAACAGCGTACTTCTCCAAGGCCTTTTTGCTTGGATGTTTATAAAGCTCTGCTGGAAGAAAAACAATAATTCACAGATGGGAAAACTAGGGAAGAGGTGAAGCTGAAGCTCCTTTCTTAAGCCACAAATCTATCTCAGGTCGGAGCTCAAAACACAATTCAGATTGTCTGCTCAGATCAAACCTTCACAATGAAGACAATTTTTTTAGAAATTAGGAGAAGAGATTTTAGTTTCAAAGCCCCAAAGATTTCTTGACAATAACACTGAAAAAAACACATCCAGTTCCTCTGAAAACTATCTTACAATTCAGAAACTGTACCTATTAATTTTCCTGTGTGTCTTTCTCACATTAAAAGTTTCTAAATACCAGAAGATGAGCATGTGAAACAATTAGGCTCATCCTTAAAAAACAAACATGCAAAAGGAAAGCAAGCAATTCCCAAATACAAATTATTTCTTGGTGTTCCTTTTCGTCTCCTACGCCTGAGGCCAAATCACTCCTTTCAAGGAAACATCCACAGGAAGGGCAAGGTTGCTCACACTCTGAGTCAGGGTCTGTCGCTGGGTTGCTGCTGGCTTGCTGCCCAAATCCTGCCTCCCTGCTCCTCCCGCTCCTAGGCAGGGCAGGAGGAGGCTGTGGGTTACTCATGGTATGGGATGATGGAGTCTAGAGTACAGTCTTACAGGAAAAATATCTTTGCTCTGGCCTCTGGGACATGCCTTTCCCACTCTATGGCATTCCCACTCTCAGTTCTCAGTGATGGCTCCCTGCGAGTTAGGGAAAAGCAGATAATATTGGAGCTTCCCAAACCCTCTAAGGGGTTAAAAACAGAGAATATTTGGGGAAGAGGCTTGTGCTGATGGTGCCTGTTAGGAGCCAAAGATCTGGAAATGATTTGTGATCTCAAAACAGTGGACATCAGGTAGGGCACTTAATGCTGAGCTTTTGAGGTTGTTACTTTTAAAATCTTAGGACTTGCTTAATTAACTGCAATAAGTAACAAAATAATTTCAGCATAAAGTGGCTTTTCTTCATATTCGTTATCTCAGCCCTCTCCCTCTAGCCTACTTTGGCATTCACATAAGGGAAATTGTTGTACAGAATACCCAGCCATAAGAGAAATGCAGCCTTCATGGTGATACCGTCCCCGCCAGTCTCCGGCTCCCAGCCCAGGAGCAAGATGCTGGCAGGAACTTCCCCGCTTACACAATCTTGCTGACACAGAGGCCAAATTCAAGCCGAGACCAACTTCCAGGGCCTGTCATGCTGCTGTCTCATATCATCAGCCTTTGCTCTTTCCTTCTCACTCTTAGCCATAGGTTTTCCATCATGATTGTCTCTATCCAGGTCCCTCCCATATTACTGCAGCAACTTCTGCAATTCAGCATTGATTCCAAAAAGGATTTTTTCCCCTTCTTCTTTCTACTTAACAGCTCTATTCTCAGAGTTTTTCGGTGAAAGCAGTGGACCTGCAGGGATAATCCCAGTGCACTGAGCAAGGCTGAGGGACCAGTCTTCCTCCAGCTGACATCTGTCACCTTGCCTCTTCGCTGACGCTGCTGCTTTCTGGCATGTTGTTACTCCAGTGCTTGTTACACGGAAGCATCTCACTCCCCAGGCAAGTTATTAGCCTCAGTGGCTCATCCTCTAGCTGATGGAGTTTGTATAGCTTTCAGGTTTGACTTCTGAAATTGCTGCTCACACATTTTCTTTGCTGACATCACACGGGCTGGGAACATGGCCACACTCCCTCCACCTCAGCCACTGTCATCTGGGCACCTTTGTATTCCCACGGGGTCATTTTAACTGCAACCACCTACCAAGAGATAACTTAGGAAAGGGTTATTTACACTGCAAGCCTTCTTCAAATCTCCTGACAGGCTAGTTACTTGATGGGGCATCCAAACTGGCTTTTTGCACATTGTGATTATGAACGCTCTTTGGTACAGGAGCGTTTTATTTGCACATGGCTGGACAGTATTTGGCACATGCTAAGTGAACTTAGTGGCTGCTTCTGTGATGTGTTGCAATTCTACCCAGTAAATAAGGTTTGATGCGTTTCCTTTTTTCAGTGTAGGCTCCACTGCTGTGTCTCTCCATGCTACCTTCCCAAATGATTATTGCCGCTGCACTGCACCCCTTTTCTTGATGAACAGGCAGCTCCATTAATGCAGCTGTCTCACCGTATGCCGTTATCAGCTTGACTCATCACAGCAAGACCTCTAAAGGTCCCCTGGAATTTCTGGCAGATATTATCTCTTCCTAGATATAATACATTACCTTTTAATAAATTAGTATGTGCCCAACTTTAATGACCCAGGAAAATGTAATCTTTAAATTGATGGTATCCTTTTAAAAGAATGTAACCAAAGATATGTCTTATGTAAATTGCACAGTGTATTATAGTTACACCCACTTTGAAATGACTGAATCATCTGCCTCCAGCTTACAGGAGATTTATGTTTTTTAAAGATACAGCATAGAAAACAACAGTTCCAACCTTCCTCTTTCATTGCTTCATACACTGTAAGGGGTATTTGGGTTCCCCTCTCTGGGCTATTTTGATGCTACATAGTTAGAAAATGTAATTTTGGAGTTATGTACTGTAAATTCACTGAGCCATTCTTACTGCTGCACAAACAGCACTGCCCATTTAAGGGCCATAAAACTGCCCTCAGTCACAGCGTGGGACTCACGTGAGTCCCACTTCTGGCACCGTTTGGCCCTGAGCATGTTACGGGTTGCAGGAAACTTGTAACAGATCCCATTCTGTGTATCAATGTAAATTTGTCAACCAGTAACTAGTATAATGGTGTTTGAGGAACATACCATTCGTTAGGTCTGTTTAGTTTGCTGGAGTCTATGAAGGAGTTAGTTTAATTTTTCATACCCTTCATTAAGAGACCACAGGGAGGAGAAATCATGAGTAAGCAGAGCCATAAATATATTACAGATGTGTGGAGTTTTCTTTGGGGACTCTAGTCAGAAATCATTTGGCCGGAGCTGTCTGACACTCACACTAGTTTCCTGTGTTCACTGTGTTAGCTGTTACACGGAGGGATTTCTCTGTTACGTGGAGGTAAGGGCACAAAGGGTGCATGCACAAAGCAGATAAAAAGGGTACCTAATTGTTCCAGCAGACTTTGCCAGTACCAGAGGAAAGTAGGTATTTTCTCTCAACAGCTTTGAAAACTATTGCTGGTCTGGGGGATTTTTGTGTCTACACAAATTAGGAGACAGAAACTTATACATTCGCTCAGCAGAAAACAGGGTTTTTTGCTGATACTAGGAATTTTCATGATAATGAGTGAAAAACATTTCCTTGATGTGCCAGACTATGTCCTGCATTAGCCTGGCATGTAACAATAGAAATCATCCAGTGCTTGGGCTCTGAAACTACTGCCATACCCGAAGAAAGATTAGAGAAGGTGAAATTGTCCCCTTCATTTCCTGAAGGCCAACATGATAATCGTACACTGTCTTAGCCCTCAGATAATGAAGCCTATCAAGTGTCACACGTCGAACATGGGACTCGCAGGATGGGCCCTTACTTCACATCCTTCAGTCCCTTGGCTTCTCTCATGCATTTACACCACAGGTCCCTGGCCTCTCTTCTTCTTTGGGACCACGCCAGGCATAGCTGTTTGTCCTAACGTATGATCCTCTGGCAGGCTGTACCTGGTCCAAGGGTCCGTGAATCAGGGGAATGCCTGGGGCAATGAACCACAGGACACCTACCAAGGCTTCACATGGACAACAGCCCTGCTCTGAGGTTGCAGTCTATCTGTGCAGGCATCTCCCATGGGATGATCAATAGCAGCACTCTTTCACCCACTTGGAAAGCAGATACTGACCATGAGAAAACAAATTAAAAAGGAATACTTTTCCAGATATGCAGCCTACCTTCTCTGTCAGAGGAGGCCCATAGTACCACACATAAAATTAGGCTCTTCTGAGAACTCTTTACAGTCCATTATTTTTCATAGAAGAGATGCCAGGCTAGTCCTGAGGGTGCTGGCTCTTGTGGCTATCTACAAATTGCTTATGCTGCGGGAGGGGAACAACAGTAAAATCAAAACCATCCCAGATGCTTCACTGTAGCATTTCTGAAATAAAGCATTGATTTTCCAAAGCAATGTAATTTTTTTTCAAGGTTATTATTCCTTTGAAGTTTACAAACACTTAATACTGGAACAGATTAAAAAACCCCCCCTCATTTGTCCTAAAATTATTTAGAACCTTGTTTTCATGGTGAGTCTCTTTGGCATGGCTTGTGAAAGATGAAATATTCACACAGTGCTAGGCATAAATAGGTGTATGACTTTGTCAAACCTTCCCCAAAAGTTCAGTGTGAAACAGGTATGGGAACAGTGTTTTAGGAAGAGTGCCTTTGGATAAAAAAAGCCCTCAGAAAACAAAAGTAGTTTCACAGCAGGGCATAACTGGCAAATAACAAACAGGATCATCTTTATAACCCTCTCACTATTAAGAAACAAAACTGTCTAAATCAAATTTCCTTATAGTCTGCCTGCCTCCCTCTATGTGACCCAAGCAACAAGGCCCTATTGTTGCTTTCTTTCATTTTACAGCCTACAGCAACTATTCTTGCTTGCCCAAAGTGCCTCTGATTTCAACGCCAGCCTGTGTAAGGGAAGCTGAGATGGAGCAGACCCCGAGCTCCTATAATTAGAGGCAGTCAAGAAGGTATTGATTAACAGGAAAGACTTGGGGGGTGTTTGTCCGAAAATATCATCTATTAGTCAATCTAAAAACGTATGTTTCAACACAATTTCTGTCAGTGCTCCTCGGGTGTGGCACGCTTAAAATCAGAGAACCCCAAAGAGCACAAGAAGCCAAACAGTGGGGATTCAGAGCAAGGTTAAACTTTCCTTGCTCAATGAGCAGAAGCAAAACGGGGCATTGGCCCCTTGATGCCCCTCTCACTGATGTGAGCCAGCCCTTTTGCTTGGCAGGGAAATAAAAGTAGGCTGAGGCGAGAGGGAACTAACTGCACCCCTGCAGATGGATGATAGGCAGTCTCAAAAATACCCTGGCTGGCATTCCTGCTCTGAAACAAAAAAGCAGAGTTTTAATCTGCCTTCTTCTTGTCCTTTCCTGAGGAATGGGCTTGCACACCCCAGTATTCACACGCTATACATTTCACTAGACTGTAGGAGAAGAAATTTGCTGACATTTCTGAAATATTCACTGAGCCATCTGGAAAACCATTTCCCACTTGAATCTAGGCAAGAGCCTCTTTTGAATGGGGAGATCTGCACAGCATCTCAGAGATGCCTGGATCAGCTGTGTTATCTAAGTGCAAAGGGCTTATCATTACTTTACAAGCAGTGTTTGTACGGCACAGATAAACAGAATGATTATTGTATAGCAGCTTGACTCTTCCTTTGTTTCTCTCTTTGGTTGAAAGGCCAGCTCATTAGCTGAGAAACCCTTTTCTGCTACAATACCTAAAAAAAACGTCAGTCTTATTCAGGACCTATTTTTCAGCTTTCCTTAGTATTATGATCCATATAACTCTGCCATCTGTAAGTACAGCTCGTGGAAAACAAGTTAAAAGTGACGAGGAACAAAAGATCATTCCACCTTTTTATTTAGGCATGACACAAACTGAGTGACATGAAAAAGCAAACAAACAGCAGAACAAGTCAGGGACAGGTCAGAAAAACAGAGAGCTTAGAGGTTACTTGCTATTTCTTGAAAGAATAAAAATTGGCCTAAATCAATTTACTGTGTGTTTGCTGCTTTCCTGCTTGGCACACTGTTTGCCTTTACTAACTGACCAGACCCTTGAAAGCAGCTTGGAGCTGTGATTTTACAGCAGTGAAGAAGAATGCATCCACTATTGATCCAGTTAGTATCAGAGGGCTGTGCTTGCATTACTTATACCTCCTGTGCTTACATTTCAATAGAAAGTTTTAGTGCACAAATGAAATGATACCTTTGTGTTGGAAATGCCTACCCTGAATTTCTACTATGACACATAACAGATTCCTTTTACAGCTAAGTTCTTTAGAAAAACATCAATAATTTAACAAAACTATTTTGCTGGGTTTTGACCACCTATACTTAATACTAATTTTTTTTCCCTGCCATTTAGCATTACAGATCTTTTTCTGCTTTTATGCCCCTTTCATTCTCTCTTGAGGAACTATGCTGGTGGGCTGTCTGACATAAAAGATAGAATTAAAAAAAAAAAAGGTACATCAATAATCAGATTTCAAGGAAATTCACTTACGTAGCAGACTACCAGGCAAATGTAGGTATGTAAAAAAATAAACAGAGCCATTCTCTCTAAAGCTATTACTTTCTTCTCTTCCTCTGCTTCCTCTAATAAGCAATTAAAATCCATCATGCTCAGGACATTGGAATATTTATCATTCTGTTCACTGGAGGGTTGTGCTTCAGGCTGTAGGGAGCAGTAGGGAAAAAAATTGAAACCAGTGCTCATTTTTACTTGGTATAGAAAATTACAGACCAGAGCCTCATTTAGTATAAATCACTATAGGTCTTTTTGAAGCAATGTTGAGAGTGTGGCCCTGGACCCCAAATTAAAATTACCCTTCTCCAGGAATTATAGTTATGTGCATGAACATCTTCAGAGTCTTTGTAGTTATATTTTCACATATGAGCATGGCACTTTCTCTTGGAAAAAAAATATCTGGATGCTAGAAAATGCACCTTTCTTATGCTCCCCTGAGACCGAGTGTTGGCTGTGCAGAAAACAGCCTGTGGGAAGAGGTGCCAATCTACTTCTTCAGCGGTACCTCTGTGCAGTTGAGCAGAGCTTCGTGGCACATTGACCTGCGGTTGGGTCTAGAGCTGTAACTCTGGCTGTGGAGTTACTCTGCTTCTGGAGCAGCCCAGTGCTGCCCTGCAGCGAGAGCACACCATTTCAGAGCCTGAAGCTGAGCTGCCAAACTTGGCTACTGACTAGCTGAGTGATTTTTAACCAGTCAAATGGTATTTTCAAACACTTGATCCAAGAGAAACCCAGATCTGTGCTCTCTTCTTAGAACTGGCCTGCTCAGTTCCTGGGTATAGTTTCCACCCATCTGTAAAACTATTATGAGCCCCAAAGCAGTGTGAAGGCTTTACCTCATTTGTTGTCTCCCAAGACCATCAGGTCTGCCCAAGTGAAAGTTGCTGAAACAGATTTACGCTTCGTTATCCCTGGCAGCCCAGAAGATAGCTATCAACAGAGCTATCTCTTCTCTCCTGAGCCAGGTAACAGCCCAGATCTGTGTTATGTGAGGGTACAACTGGGCAGCTGTGTCAGGCCACTTGGCCAGCCTATGTGTGGCATCAGGAGGAAGGGTCGCACTGGGAAACCTCCCCACGGAGCCCCTCAGGGACCCTGCAGGGCAGCACCCCATCCCGGCACAGCCTCTCCTAGGTTGCGAGTCCACAAGCTACTGTGTGCCTGGTCAGATCCATCAGTGTTCCCAGTGTGGGGTGGCCCAGGGAGGACAAGGAATTAGAGTGTTGCACAACAGATTTACAAGATTTCTGAGCTGGGGGAAAAACATGAGGCATGAATCAATAGTGAGAATCTCTCACCTTGATTCACCATTAAACTAGGTACTTCCAATAGGGGTAAGAAGCCAAGATACAAGCCCTTAAATGTTTAACACAGAAAACCCTAATCCAGTGAGGACATGCATAGATCTGTAAATACATGTGTGATTGTGGATGAAGCCTCACACAGGGACATGAGACTACTAAAGATTTTGGACTTAAAAAGACACCATGTAAAAAAGGAAGAGAAGAAGGGACAAGAAAAGCAGCAGGAAGGAAACTTTAATACCAATAACAGCCAGTTTATAATGTACCTACCTGAAACCTTCTCACAAACCTGCTTTTGCTATTCTCTTTGCTCTTTTTCAGTTGTGTCTGAAGTAGACAAAAAAAATGAAACCTCTCAAAAACAAAGTGCCCAATGAGAAGCAACTACAGGTAAAGCCAGGAAAAAGCTTTTCACAGCTCTGATTTCCAATAACTTACTTGTAAGGCATCAAACTACCCAATTATCCTAAAATAGCTATCCAATTTGTTTCTCTCTGAGGAAGCTTGGTGTGCTTAGGTCATAAGGATCAGGAAATTAGGTTTTTGTTGAAAGCACATATCTTGCCCTCTCATGTTTCCCAACTGATGGACCACAAAAGCAAGGAGTGGGACTGAGAAAAAGACTTTAAAAAACAACAGGGAAACTGTTTTCAACAAAGAAATTAATCTGCTGAATTCATGTTAAATACAGACCTTGCAAAGCAAAGCACCAATTTTTGCTGCAACAGATTTGCTAGGATGACCTAAAACACCTATTAAAAAGCTTTGAAGATCTGTTGTACGGTCATGTTTTAGTGTTTATTCCCAAGCTTTTCCCAAAATCCATGAGAAGTAAAAAACTCTTCTTTTTCCCATGCAAACTTCTTAATATGGAAACCTCAGCAGCAATACTTTGTTCTGGTTTTTTCCCTTCTCCATTTTGATGTGTGCTTTTGAAAGCCCTCTAGGCATCTATTTGCATTTTCCAAAAGCTTTGGAAATCTGGCCCTAACTTATGAAAATGGAGTTTAAGCTCTGGAATTACTGAAGTGTTTTTGAAATTTTGCACTCTTTGTATTTTAAAGTGTATTAGACTTGATTTTGCTGCTTCAGGGGACAGGTAATGCCCATAATTTTTGATGGAGATGAAGTAGTGTGTGGTAGAAAAAATAGAGGTTTTAGAATTTATTGACAAGGGCAAAATATGAAAGGGTTTAGTATTTCTTTTCATGTGCATGATAGAAATCTGTGCATAATAAAGAAGTAGGCATGTCTTTTGGCATACTGTTGCCAGCTTTACAGAAGAATAACAAAACTCTGATTTATAACCTGAAAGTGAATATACTTATAAATGTATTTAAATATATTTAAATATATTGCTTATAGAGCCATATCTTACACTGGAAATTATAATTGTGCTAAATCATAAGCAATAGTACCATGATAGGCCCTTCAAGTATTGCTGGTTTGTGAGCTTCATGGAGAGACATCCTAGTATCTTAAAGCTTGGTATCGCATCTGGACAGAGAGAGGATTCCTCTATGTTTTACAGGAAAACCAGACAAACTAACACTGGAATCACAAAGATTTTACAACCTTTCTCTGTATTATAAAATAATATTATTGTCTAAATGTCCTTGATCAGAGAAGCGCACAGATTTCCAGACATCAAGCAAATTAACTTCTACATTAAATATCATACCTGTTTCAAGTGTGTGTTTGCAGGTTTCCAAACTAAAATCTTTTTCTTGTCATTCACTCCTAGTTAAGTCAACTATTTTTGTCCCTGTCATTGGATTTTTTTTAAGGTGTGAGTTTTTTTCTATACTAAACCAACTCTTCAACAGAAGACTCATTTAAGGTAGCTTGATCTTCAGATGGTTTCTCAATCCTTGATTAGTGTAGTGGTACTGTCACTATTTAGCTTCTCTAGGGAAGATGGATGTAAGTTCCTATAGGGATGTTTATTTGTTTTAGCTGATATCTGCCCATACTTTATCAGAGCTATAGTAAGTAATTTTCTCTCTTCTAAATAGCTTGAGATTTATACTGATACTTCTTGCGAGGATTTGGCAAAAAGACGATACAAAGTACTTGCATAAAACTTAATAGGCAAAGCATTTCGTTGTCATTCATATTAAAATTAAATGTCTAAAGACTAGTATTGGTAACTTCTCCCCCCATACCATATGACATTTAGATTTCCTCTTCTTTGCATTTCGGTTTTGGAACTGTCAAGGTTCATACATTTCTTGCTTTTCTTTGTAACCATGACAACTACAAACTTACTTTTTTTTTCTAATGAAAGTCAAGACTCTTGTGCAATGATGTATGGAAGACAGAACTTTAAGGAAAATACTTTAAAAATTATAGTTTACAACTGACCGTGCCAGATAACTATTGATTTAAACAGGCCAGTGAAAACTTTAAAACCTTGTTCATGGGTATTCATCCAGATCTAACAATCTTACGGCTAATGCACAGGGATGAGGTTCCCTAGTAATGTTTCACTCCTCTGAAACACCCCCCACCCCTCCAATTTCAGCATATTCCTCTAACTTGAGTGAACCGAGCTCTCTCTGAAGGAAGGAGATGACTTTCTGTTAATCAAGGGAAAAGAGAGGAAAAGAGCCATTTATTGATTAACAGATAGAACCAGGCGTACCTGATTCCAATTCCAGTGCATTAAACAGAAAAGACACACACATAGGTAACGAATATCTTGCCACCCAGAACTGTAACTATCCCTGGACATATTCATGCTGTGCTTAGGCTGGAACCGTGAACTGGGAGAGTTACCAGGTATTACTGCTGGTACTGACAACAAAAATAAGAGTATAGGATTGCCCTGGTTACTTATTCAAGGCTAGTCCCCCAATTAATCTGAGTTAATATACATGGCCAGGTCAGGAAGATGGGGAAGGAATTTGGTCGGGATTTTTTTGTTTGTTTGTTTGAGCTAACTTGTATTTCTTCTGTGGAACTAGATCTTGAAATCTGCAAGTCTCTGGTAGCATCCAGAATCTGCTGTGTGAAATGAAAATATTTCGCAGCTTGGAATATCAGTCTTGTGAATTTCAACTGTTTTAAGACAAAGACTGCATTTTTCCATCTATCTAACACAGCATGTCACTCATACTCAGTAAACGGCAAATAACAAGGCAAGATCTAGAAAAGCTGGAGGAGAAACAACCAGGAATTACTGCTCTTCAGGCTCCAAGAAATAAATATTAATTGAAGAGAATAACAAAACTAAGAAGAGTGAGCTTGAAGAATGCACTTAAATTCTAATCTGATGTTTGTTTGCTTCCCCTGAACTTCAGACAGCAGCTATATTTTAAAAAAACAGCCTCTTGAAATGTTCATTTTACAGTTAAGCAAATACACTGCAGGACATAAATTAACCCCACTCCAAATTAGCTTGTTTTTTTGCTTGTTGAGTATCAGTTCAGATTTATTTGCTATGGACCAAATTCAACAAAGTACTTAAGCACATGCATAACTTTGATCATGCAAGCAGCCCCACTGAGACTATTCACATGCTTAAATAGATGTACACAGTTAAATAATTTGCTGAATCTAGACTTACTTTCTTTTTTCTCAAGAAAGCATTTGCAGAGACAGAGTTGTTCTATTCTGACCATGAAGAGTTTACTGCAAATACATGATACTGAAGGCTGCGTTGATTACTTGTAACTGGTCAGACAGAGCTGTTTCTGTTCTCAGTGAGCCTACTTTTATAGTCTGGATTAAATTTAAAGAGCCCACCAAGACACTGGATTTCTCAAGGTGAAATGACAGTGGAAAGGGCAGAGGTAGCTGAAGATAGATCAAGGAGAGGAGGAAATTAAGGAACCTCCGAAACATTCTCTTCCTGGTTTTGGTCAAAAAAGCATAATTCGTGGAAAACTTACATAACCAAAAGGCATGTGGGCCTATTTTCTACTTTTTGTCCTCATTAAGAACATATGTGTAAGGCTCTGTGTGTGTGCGGCTCTGTGCTGTAAGGAACTCCCTGCACAAGGCTCAGTGCTAGCGTCAGAAGGGCGTCCTCCTCCTTTCCTGGGATACTTCATTTACCTCAAGATTTCCACATAAATGTAAGGATGCGCTTAAACGTTTTACTGAATTAGAGTCCCTACACTTCTTCAGCAACATGGGAAGGAAGGATTGACTTAAGGTGAATAAAAGAAGTACAAATTATTTAGGATTCCATACAACGTAACTAAGTTAGGAAGCGATTGGAATGGGCCCTGAGGGTGAGGAACAGGCTGCCACAGCAGAGACATCCTGCAACGGCACAAAGTCATGTCCTTGGCTAGTGTGATTTAGCATCACTCCATACTATCTTCCTAGCCAATCTTTGTGGGAAAAAAGGCTTCCTGTTCTTTCAATATAGCTCAAAGAGCAACTAAGCTGCTGCATTACATGGGGGGGGTGGGGGTGGTACTTGTACAATTTCAGCCCTATTCTACAGCTGGATTTGAGGCTACTTTCCCCCCTTTTTTCTTAAATGAGCATTGTCATCTTCCCTGTTGGAGATAGCCTTGGTCAAATTCTACATGCTCATGCAATCCCAGCAATAGAGAGATTTGATTTTCCCTTTTTGCCACCACCTCACCTTCCCAAAGAGTTCAATTTCTGATGTGAAAAATCAGTCTCAAAAATGTATTTGGTACCCTCCCTGGACATACTTGGCTTATCAACCTGTGCAAAAATTACTCTGAAAATTTCACAAACATTACTTTGAAGCAGCAGAAATGTGTTATCTTCGGTACCTTCATAACTAAATTACAAAAGGGAAATAGGAAAAAGACATTGGAATATTAAAAATGACAACGCTCTTTCTAGCTACAAAAGCTCTGTCACAGCCAACAAGTGAAATACCATGCGAGCATAAACATTTTATGCCTTGTTATGTATGTTCTGAACATCTTCACCAGAAATGTCTTAATTATGGCCATTAATTTCTCCTCTATAAAAGGGTGATTTTCATTCACTAATGTAAACTTTCTAACAGGAAATTATATAGCAAGCATATAAAAATTATTTGTTGGGTCTGAGAAACGAATCGGCAAACTAGCTTTCAATAGAAAATGTGATGTTTGATGTTCTGACTCCCAGTTCAGCTGAACACCTCCAGCAGTAAACAGTACAAATTCAATGACACATCAAGTACTTTTTTTCAGTAAACCATTAACTCCCTGAAAGAGGCTTTTCTCCTTCTAGCAATAACTTCCCAGGTCATATAGTTTCAATAGTTTCCCAGATCACTTGCCTTTTCTTCCTAAGAGTCCCTGAGAAGCCTGGATTTTGGGAAAGGATCTTCCATACGTTTTATAGCTCCTGTTGTGCTTACGGGCTTCATGAAAAAAGGAAGCAGCTGTATTCTGAGCACAGTACTTCTTGGGAACTTTACAGGAATATTTGGTTAAGTATTTGCAACAAACAATCTACCTGAAAAACACATCCTTTTTTCTTCCTTGTAAATTGTCTGCTGACACCCTTGAACGTCGTTGTAAAAAATACTTAGTGCAAACAAATCTCATCCAGTAGATTGCAGGAGGACCGGTCATCAGCACCGTTTCTTTCTCCCAGAGGTATTCCCTCCAGTGCTGGTTTTTTTCAGTTTCTTAAGGTGAAGGGGTGTGTGTCTGTGTGCGTGTGTGTGTAGCTGACCACATCAACCACATACTCCCCAACAGACTCACCTAATCTTTGCCATTTCTTCCTAACCATACCTAATTTCATGTTGCACTTAAGGACTTTTTCACAGACTGCTTAGCACCTCTTCCTGTCTAAAGGAGCATAAAAAGGCATAGATGCAGATCAGAACTAGAAGCTACAACCTCCTGTATCCAGAAGACTTTTTCAGCAGGGACTTTACATCTTGCCAGATGTGCTTACAAAAGATATGCTCAGTGGTATAGAGCCATGAAGGAAGATGTGATCATAACCCAAGATCCAGACCTACTGGAAATATTTGTAGAAACATCCCCAACCCTAAATCTCCTGAATATTTATATGCTTGCATTTAAATTGAAGCATGTGTATGCTCTTGAAAAATGTTCTGCGTGTAGCATCGATGCAGAGTCACACGGAAGCAAAATCCTGCTCTCATCTGAAGGATCAGGACTTGAAAAAAAAAAAAAAAAGCCAAAAACCCAAAAAGGGAAAGTGTGCTACACTCAAAAGCCCACAAGAGGAATGGAACAGGAATATTGTTAAAATGATGATAACACAAAGAATGCAAGAAGTTCTCTTGATGAGACTTTTCTTTAAATGACCAGCGTGTCCTGATTGCTGAACAGGGTGCACGGGCAGTTTTGAAAAAGCCATCAGCCCAGCGAAGAGCTGGGAATGACTACAGCTGCTCTGCCGCTGCTGGTAGCTGAGAGCAGACCCAGCGCGAATGCTTGCAGATAGCGAAAAATGTCTGTGCATCACAGCTCCGAAGTTCATTTTCAGACAGGTTTGGGTTTTGGTTTGCCTTTTTTTTTTTTTTAAGGGTCATTTTTCCTATTCCAATTTGCATAAACGCAGAACTGAGTACAACTTCTTACTCAAAACTTTCTGCCCAAAATAGCCGTCTGCTTAAGTCTTTGCTGCTCCGAGGCTTATTTATTATTTTTTTCGGGGAATTTTCCATCATCAAAATCCAAAGCAGAAACAATAGAAAACACTGACTGCCGCCTTTCCACACTTCAGTTAAATATAAGCACCAAAGGCATTCTTGCTTCTTCCAGAAACAATAGAAAAATCTCAGGGAAAACACACGCACACGCCCCCCGCCCATGCCCCAGCCAGGGCTCTCCCTATTCTCCCCCC
>JANZLQ010000025.1:9349563-9382359 GCA_026212715.1 Elanus axillaris | reverse complement strand
CCCCCCCCCCCCCCCAGTGGGAGACTATTGATGAGGAAAGATGAAGCAAATACAGTATGGTAGGATGATACAGAGGCATGAACTTTAAAGGGTAAGAAAATGGATTCTGTTCCTTGGTTTATGCACCTCTAAACTATTGTTGGGAGGCTCCGGTCCAGGGTCCGGTTTGGGGCTGTACTAGTGCGGGGTGGGTGTCAGCCTATTTTCTGTTCAGCAGAGCAGTGTTTTAATATGCCAACAGAGCGGTGTACTAAATTGCAGTTCAGTATTGCTCGTGGGTTTCATCAGTGTGGAAAAATCAGGAGGGGGAGGAAGGCTATGGATGTCTGTGTCCCCTTTATAATTACACCTGTCACGCGTTCCATCACAAAACTGCAGATGTATCAGAGGCTGACACATTAGCAGAATTGCTGGAAACTGCTTGCATCTGTGTCAGAAAGTGCTGTTGTGTGGTTTATGAAGTCTGGTTCGGACCTTGTGATCTTCTGCCTTAGCTCTAGTCAGCATCACACATTAAAATTAAGTATGTGCCAGGCTGTGGAGAGCAAGTAAATCAATTGCCTAATGATTTCTGCAAAGACACCTGTTTAAGGGTTTTCAAGCTCCCAGTTAATTGTGTTTGGTAGTGGTGTGACTGTGTTAAGTGTAAAAGTTAAGAGCTATGTCTTCTTAAGTAGAGAATATGTAATTCATGAATAAAATGTCAACTTTTTAGGTCAGAAGGAAACCGTGTAGATATTGGTTGTGTTACATTACCTCTTTTGATAGGTACCATTCCAGAAGACCACAAGGTTATGTGGCTAAATTGCAAATTAACTAAGCCCTATTTTTTCCTCCTCTTTCTTTAAAGAAAAGAGAAACTACTATTTCAGACTGGATTTTGTTTGATGATAACTAATTAGAAAGTAGGCTAGACATTAAACTAGAAGGACTTCACTTTGTATCTTGTAGCAAAAAATTACTTGATGTGTGATGAATTGCTGAGGGAACTGAAATGACTGCTTGGCATTCATTGTGTTTAGTTGTATGCCTTTTGGGACAACTGAGACAGTTAAGGTGGCTTGCTTATTATTACACTTAAGTAATCTCCCTGTCTTTCTTCTTCCTTACCCCTACAAGCCCAATACAATTTGAGTTGTTTGAATTAATCTTTTTTATCTTTCCTGGAGATTAAAAACTTTGGGATAGGGGGAAATAAAAGGAAAAAAATAACAAGTCATATTAGCAAGAAGTTTAAGTCTTTTAGAACCATACCTTGGGCTGTTTCTGGAAACACAACCAATAATTCTAAAGAGCCAAGTGAAGTTGATTAGCACCCTTTTTAAAATCCTTTTGAGGGAAGCCCTGAAAAGAAACATGTTGGATAGAAGGAGATTTAGTTGCTGAAGGTGCAGAGCTGAGTGAGGATGGTGGGTTCTGTTCCTGCTTCTGCCATCGCATGGCAGTATGACCTCTGCCTAAGCTGCCTTCCTGCTTGCACCTCATAGGATGTGGAGATTTTCCTGAATCTCTGTGAAGTACTTTTATTCATGATTTTAAGAATAATTCTGTGTAACTGCATTACTCCTTATTTAGTTGTGGTTTTGAGCGCTGGTCGGGTGATAATTTTGCTTGTGCGAATATTCATTCTTCAAAAGTTGTGAAGTAGAATTCTTGATAATCGCTGTTTATTCTGAGAGCGGCATAAGATTTTTTGCATTGCTGTAATGGTTTTGAGACTAGAGTTATTTTTATCCCCTGCATATCTCTGACAATATCGGTGCATGCCGCTTCTGCGGTACCTTAACAGTCTGCCTCAAGCTGAATTTGAAGGGCACTGTTGGCCTCTCCAGAAAGAAACTTTATTAAATTGAATTGCAGGGTGGAAAACTGTCTTGTGAGGACTGGGCTGAGGACCCTCCTCAGCGTGATGCATGCAGTCCTGGTATTTTTTTTTGTGAGCTCTGTAATTGAGATTTGCTTAGTACATGTGGTTTTTTTGTTTGCTTTCTAATTTTAGGTTTTTGTCTGGGTTTTTAAGTCTTTAAGATCTCTATCTTGAAACTAATGGTTTTCTAGGGCTTTTTTGAAAGCTCATGTTTTCTTTTAATTTTTTTCTTGCTGGGGTTGGGACTTTACAGCATAATGGGTCATACTATAATCTCACTGCCCACCTTCCTGTAATGTTAGAGACTTGTAAACTTTGTGAATGCAAGGCTCTACCCTGTTGCAGTAGTTCTTTCTCTTCAGTGAAAACAGGAGACTCAATTCTGTAGAACCTTGCCATTGTGTAATTGCATCAGCTTTGGGTTATAACTTACTGTCCTCTTGCGCAGGCACATAGCTAGCTCTATGCTTCTGAATTTCGACAGTTAGCCTAGTTTCAAATTCAGTTTCGTAAATAACTAATTCTTTCTATCCTTCCTAACCCGCTTCAAAGCGTGCCGTGATCTCACAGCTTTGAAAAGAATAGTTTTCCCGGCTGGTGAGAGGATGTTTGTGGTGTTTTCCCCTCCTTACTGTTCTGAGGAGTGTGTGTCATCTTTGTACTGATAAAGCGTGGGGAGGGGGAGCCTGGCCTGCGTGTGCTGGGCAGTGCCATGCTGCTGCTTCTCTGTCCTGTTCCTCGCCTGTGAAGTTGAGATCACAGAACTTGTCCTGCTTGGGGAAAGGAGGGTGGGTTTGGACTGTAGCTTATAGGGGCTTCTCACATCTGCCATGGGAACTGCAGACTGGGCCCCTCTGGGCTGTTACTTCACTTGGATCTCTGTAAGCGTCTAGTTGTCTTGGGGATAACATAAATATGGAGGGTGTTGAATGTATCTGAGAGGACTTGAGGAGATAGGCACTGTAAGCTTTCAGATCGGAGGCATTTGAGAAATCTGCTTAATTCACCTCTACTTTTGAGTCACTCCTTAAAGGGAGGAGGAGTCTGTTCGCTTTCTTGTCATGCTTGGAAAACGGGCTTACCCACAACAAAAGACATTGTAATGCTTTCTATAGTCCAGGATTATTGAACAAAAGTGTCTTGCTGTGCAATATTGTTGCTGTGCTCAATGTTGTATGATAACACATGTTTCTCAGCTGTTTTTGATTCCTCAGTGGCACAGACTTCAAAGGAATGTGCTGAAAGAGAGCTGTGGCCAGAGAAAAAACGGGTTTTGTTCCAGTGGCCTGTACCATCCATCTGTTTAAATACTTTGCTGAACTATTCCAGAGTGTTCAGGCATCCAGTTAGGGCTGACAAGCAATTACAGCTGGGAATAGAGCCTACTGCAAAGAGACCACCTAGTGAAGGCTTAAATGCTACCTCCTCTCCATGGGTCAGAGCCCCCCTGCAGTCCTAGCCAGCAAGAAGAGATAAGGCTTGTCATTTAGGGAATCTTTCAACATGACATTGTCTAGTTCCTAATGCTATTGAGGATTTATTTATTTTTACTCTCTATGCTATCTTTAGCACAAGAGGGGAAGAATGGTAATGAGGACGGAAGGTCATCTCTGTAGTCTCCTCTTTGTATGTAACAAACTATGTCTGTCATTTAAATGAGTAAGTATTTAGAAAAAAAAAGTGAACTCTTCCCCCCATCCCCCACATGGGATAGTTAACAGATCATTCAAGTGTCTGCAAAGGTAGCAATATATATTACTGAATTAGTTTTTTAGTTCCAAAACATTACTAGTAAAGTTAAAATTGGAGCCAGTTATATCATGCTATTTCAGTTTGAGTTTGGGGAAACACTCCACAACTTAATCCATAGTAACAAATAAAAAAATGCTGTGTACTTATGTGTTATGATACACTAAGATGCTGCCAATTCCAAACATTATAATTTATGTTTTTACTTAAATTCTGATACTGGAGTCCCCTGTGCAAGATGGGTCTCAACTTGTGGTTGCCAACCAAATCTTCAAATCATGGCTTATGTGCTCTCTGCAGTCCCAGATACTGGAACTCAGAGGGGAATATTAACAGAGAGACTACGAGTAAACTATCGAAAACCTATAAAGATCCTTGAAGTTTCCCTGTGTGGAACTGATGTTCATTTTGAGTATTGGGATGAGTACTGTAGATAGAGTAATGTGTATTTCAGTTAAGAGGGTTTAACCTTCTTTATGAATGGAAAATGATCATGCAGATGCACTAAGAGGATATTTGAGCTTTGAAAAATTGTGAGGCCCTCCAGGGTTTGTTGTTTTTCACTTGCAAACAAGCAGCACAACTCTAAAGGTAAGCTTGAATGTTGTCCTGTGCTGTAGTATTACTCCTGCCTTTGTACTGTGATGTGACGTTTATGCCTTTGAAAGGATAGTTCTTTCTCCCAGTGTTGGCAGTTGTGATGGTTTTTTGGTATTTTGAGACATCAAATGCCTTACTACCTCTTTGAGTGGAAAGGGGAGGGAAACTTCTAGAAATGCATAATGTAACTGACTTCCATCCAGCTTCTGCCCTTGCTCCAGGGTTGAATGTTGTAGTTTGAATTTATTTATTTGCTTTGAAAGCTGTACTAGGTGTAACCTTGAGTCTTAATTCCCTAACTGCAGTAGTACCTGATGTGTATCCAGTATGCACCTTGCTGTGTCTCTAGATTGTCCAGTTTTAAAATGATGAGGTGGTGTAGGTGCTTTCTCTTTATTGTATGCTTCCCTTTAATCTTAAGAGCTGTAACTTGCTTTTGTTTCAACTGAACTGAAAGTTTTTTGCTAAAAGATTTTTGGGCCCCTGAAGTGTTTGTCAGTGTTTTCAAGCTGTTATTCAAAGGGGGTTTGCAGTTTCCAGAACAACCTTTTGAAACTTTGCTGACTGATGGCAAAATGTAGTTTCATGAGCATTAGATAAGGAAAGGCTGTCATTCCACTAGGCGGCCAGATGTTTTGCATCTATGCCAAAGTGGGGAGACAGTGTGGCTCTAGGAGTTGGAGGGTCTGTTTTTCTTGTCACTGGACTGTTTGGGGGTCTTCAGCAGATTGTATCTGCTTTCTCTCCTCTCCCTTCCCCTACCTCCTGCCATGCCTGTACTGATTGTGACTACCTCCTAAGTAAAATGAGACTGAGAGCAAAGCATTCTTTTTTGCTTTCTAAATATTTTTGTTGTCAGTTTGTGTTTCCTAATATTAAGCTTAAAGCCATAGAAAAGCTGTGTGTAATTTGGCTATTAGTGAATTTATAGTTATTATCCAGTAGATTAATACTAATGTTGACTCTTCACTAGCGTGGCATTAAGTGAACAATATTGAGAAAGCAGTTTTTGATGCAGATAGATGGGAGGGTACTCTTAGATGCAAATCCCCCATGCTGAATTGCACCTTTTTTTTTTTTTGGCCAGTACTTCTTAAAGACTTGTAAGCTCTTGGAGATCCTTGCCTTGCTTCTCCTGCTTCTATGTGACATATGAAGGAAGGAAGGGAAGGAACTCATCACATGTCTGCGCATGTCAGAATCTTCCTGGAGAAGAAAGTAGGAAGATGCCACAGCTAATAATATTTAAAAGTCGATATTGGGAATCAAGATACCAAATGCTTAAATAAATGTGCCTTTGCAACTATATAGCTGGCAATGTTAACTTGCACTGCTACCTGGAATAACTGGCATCTGGAGAGAAACATATGGCAGTAGTGCAATGCCCTTGTCCTTGCCCATCAGAAAGTGATTGTGTGTTTTCTTTAAAACGTGTTTCTTGCTCATCAGAACTGCTCCTTCTGTGTTGTATGTGTGCTTGCTTTGGGCTTCTTCCACGTCTCCAAGTCAATCACAGCCTTTGCACTGGTTTCACTGGGAGCAAGGACAGAAATTTCTAATGAATCAGCTGGGTGTTTGAGGCTGTGTATTTCAAGTAGTGGAGTAGGCACTGATGAGCAACAGGACTAACCAAGAACAGTCACTGAATACAATGCAATGTTTTCATGCTCTTAATGGGATTGGAATTGGTAATGTTATACTCCAAAGAGATAACAAAGGCTATTTCTCATACCAGGGAACATTGATTTTTTTTTTTTACGGAGTTGGTAAGTAGCATAGTAAAATCTTCCATCAGAACTCATTCTAGTGAACAAGATCTGTCAGAAAATGACTGAATTAACAAGAATTTACAAAACAGGCTGAATAGAAAAGCAATTTTCTGTTTTCTTACCAGTGTTCTTTCACTGCAATATCTGTATTGGCTTACCAGTTTACCTGCTCACCTCCTGTCCTGTGAATTTAGCCTTTGTTTCAAACTGAGGTATGACATAAATAAAAAGCATCTGGGCTTTTCTCCTTCCCAGAAGAGAAGACTTACGGGGATGACAAAATGAAATATGTGCAAAGTTGACATAACAAATATGGTATGTGACTGTTCCCTTGTTTCCCAGGAACAGACCAGAAGACAACCAACTTGATGCAGAATATAGCAGTGGTACATGGCATTAAGCTATTCTGTGTGAGACTGGAGAAATCTCTGTAGATGCCTTTTAATACAAGTAGGATTGACACCTGCAAGGGTCATCTGGTGCAAGAAAACTCAGTCTGACCTTGTAACTCAAGAATTAAGATAATATTCTACTTCAAGCCTGCTGCTTGCTAGCAGGAAAAGTTGACTACTTGCCTCCTTTGTGTTTTTACTTAAGCAGAGGAACGTAATTGCAGTCTCTGCAGGCAAGGTTAGAAGATAAAGAGAGCATACCTTTAAGAGGCGATAGGTGCAGTAGGAGATGACTTGATTGTGAGTTTGCTGTTGGCAAACTGATGTTGTGTGCACAATAGGCTGGTTGTGTTCTGTAGCAGAAGCTAAAGGAAGAGGCTCACCTTTCCTAGGTAGGGTGGGAGGGAGCTGGGCTTTCGCCAGCAGCCAAGATTCACACTCTTAAGAAGTACTCAAGTGGTGGGTTTTGTTTTACTTGAACTCTTAGCAAGACAAGTTATTCGGATGTTTAGTCCTTTTAGGTCTTGCAGGTCTAAACCACCTCATCAGCAGTGATTGGTTACTGTAGTATTTGGAGGTCTTGAGTGAGATCCTGACCTCTACCACTAGGCCCTGCGCGTGAGGGGAGCCTTCCCTCCTGTCATGGTTGGCGGGAGCCCTGCCCTGCCCTGCCCATTGGGGCACGGCAGGGGAGAGCCGCAACGCAGGGCCCGTCTGCAGCCTCCCAGGCCAGGGTCCTGCCGGTGTCCTCTGCTATGGGAGTCTCTAGTTCAGAATATCCTCTCCTGGGCTGACTTGCCAGGTGCTGAATTTGCAATGGGCCTTTTGAAATGTGGGGCTCTTCCTCCGCTCCATGTTGCTGGTTTCCCACTGCACCCGTTGTCTGTCATTCTGTTAAGGCTTTCAGTTAGCGAGTTGTTTGGGTGCTCTGTATGTCTGACAGCACTGTCGCTTCTTTCTGTTCTGCCATAAAGCTTCCTAAATACTTGTTCATGAACTAGTGGCTTTCTAGGTGTTTCTCTAGTTGCAGCACAGCATTTGCTTTTTGATGGGAGGGAAAGATACTGGGACTTTCTCTTCATATCTCACAGCTGCAGATAGAGGCATTCCTCTAATTCCTCTGCTGCTGAGCTGTTTGGAGCTGGGGGCGGGTGGGGGCACACACTTGCTTTGCTCTTTCCTTGTCCAGGAGCTGGATTTAACTTAGATGGAGCACCTGTCCTGTTGTGATCCTGACGCCCTGTCAGTGCTCATTCCCCCTGCTCCCTGGGAGATAGCGTCTTTGTTGCTGGCGGCTCTCTGCCTTACCCTTATAGGAAACCACAGCCAGGAATTTTCTAGAGTTCTTCCCCTCCCTCCTCTTGTCCTTCACTGACCTCTAACCATGTTTTTATCTTTCTTGACAAGGTTCTTAGTTTCATTTATCTGCTGCTTTTTCCTTCACTCTTCAGCTTTGATTATTTTTCCAGGAGAGGCTTAGAAACATTAACTGTTACAGATGTGTAGAACAGTCAAATACAGTCAAATTCCTTAGCTGTTCTTTTGTTTAGCTTGACTGTAATACTAAAAAGCCTATGGCAGGTAAATATTTCCTATGTATGCTACTTGTCATGACAAAAATATCTATCCTCAGCAGAGGGTAGGGAACTGCAGTGGCTATGTTTCCATATTACAGTATACCAGTATTACCTGTTGTAAGAGTCCGATGTTTCTCTCCCTGAGCATAAACCACTGTTATACTAAGGGCATGCAAGTTCAAACTTCTTGTGTAGAAAGCATTAATGGACTTTTAAAATGTATTTACACACTGTAAGATAAAAATGTGACATAAATAGAAGGAACTGGCAAATGTACTTTCCGATCTTAGGCTTACAGCTTCCTAACTGCTTGAGGTATGCTTTGTCACCTCTTGACAATATTATTGTTCTAAAAAACTTAAATAGTTTACCCCGAATCTTGTAAAAACATACTTTGTTTAATTGTGGGTAGCAGAGAAGAGGATGAGTGGATTTATTTAAATATGTGCTGCAAGGATATTTTTCATATTTTGCAGCGCCCTTCATGCTTGTCATTCTAAACGCATATGGAAGAACCTAAATAATTAGAAATCTATATGCTTTCTGACTATGATTTACTTTAATAGTCCATAATGATCTCTGGACAAACTGTGTTTTACTTTAGAATACAACATTTCAAACTAACCTCCATTATCTTCAGCTTGACTAGTATGAATGAGGATAGCATTCAATTTATACACCATTTTTAAGAATACCCTTCTTTTTTTCCTCACATAGACATAAAGCATGTGGTAGGCAGAAGAGAGTTCTGCTATGATGGAATACAAAATGAAACAAAAGGGAAAACTGTGCTGCACTATCCGAAATGTGCTCCTTATGTACAGCTCCTGCTGTACACTATTCTCTGACATTAAAAAAGGTGCGTAATGGCTTCCCATCTTTCCATCAGATGGGATATTTCTCATCATCCCCTCGTTTTGAGAATGGACCCTATTGTTCAATAGAGCAACATGGGTATGTGGCTTCTGTGAATAGACAGTGCTTCCCTCGTATGCACTGTGACCCATGTGGAGTCCCAGGCCCAGCAGGACTTCCATTTCAGTTCTGGGGCTTACAAGAAGAGGTTGGCTTTTGAGCTCTGCAATTAGGAAATGGAGCTAACAGAAATTTGATGCCACCTGAAATTGGGATCTCATGGAAAAAAAAATAGATATTTTTTTTTGGATCAGTGGATGGTATTACTTGAATCCCTTGTGGTGATCACAAAAAAATGTGATGTCATGATGTATAGCAGTAGTGTTGAGCATCTTGTTACTTGCTGGCATTTCAAGTACGGGGCAGATGAGAATCTCTGGTTTGATATTGAGAAGGGAGCTGTCTGAGATGCTTCGTTCATAGTACAGGGCAAACTTCCTTTGGATATCCCACCACTACTTCTCAGTGGCTTCTTTCACAAAAATGTAGAAGGTATAACTACTGGATGACAAATTAGACCTTAAATCAGCAGTTGATACGTGTATGTCCCATCCTGAGTCAGGGAGACTTGGCAATCCCAGCAAGACGTTCCTGTAATGAAGTCCTGCTCTGAGAACAAGTACTTGATTAACTTTTGTGTCAACATGATTACCTCTGTCAGTGTTCTGAAATGCTTGACAGCAGGATGCTGTTCCGAAGTTGCAAAGGCATAGATGTAAAGTTATGATGGTCAAACAAGATGCTACCTATAAGCCACTATAACCATTAGTAACAAATGGTACCTGGGTGCTGTGGCCGTCAGGGGAAATGTCTGTAAAAAGATGTTAAGCTAACCTGATTTACATAGTACCTTGAGTGGGATAACAGCATGCACTTCGCTAAACTGCAGCAACTCTGCCAGCAAGAAGCTCGAGCAAAGAGAAATATAAAACTTAATGACAGTACTTTGAATAACCTTTTAAGGAACAAGGGTGAAAGGAAAAGTTCATCTTGTAGGTGGACACAACTATGTCAAAAGTGCTAACTAGAAGAATTAGTGTTTACGCTACAAGCTTGTTAATTGGTTTCAGAGGTAGTGGTGAATTGTTAGCTTACCTTGTTGATTCTAGTAGTTGCAAAGTGTGTATTGTAAAGTGTAATCTAGGAGTTGGTACCTAGATGCTGTGTAGCAAAAAAACCTACTGGCTACTCTTACAATGTCTTTTCCTGCAACTCCTATTTTAGCTTTTCCTACAAAATAGTAACTGTAATGACCATTGCTCTAATACTGTTAGAGCATACAGAGCTTTTTATAAGTGTTTGTGTGTTCTTATGCTTGATGGAATTTCAAAATAATCTTCCTATATATCCACTGTTTTCACCTTGCTATGTGTTGTTTTCTCTGTCTTGCTGACTTCTGCAAACAGTTTTAATAAAGTCAGTCCTGTGCTTGTTGAAGAGTCGTTAGAAAAATGGAAATAGCTGTATAGCCCAATATGGGTCTTTTCTAAGTGAGACATTAAAGCAAAGGCAAACCTAGTGAGTCGTTTGACTTCTGTGCATTTTTATAGCTCTTTTTCAAAGAATCTGTCTTGGTCGTATGATTTCCTGGAATGGATTTATTCCTGATGTTGAGAATTAGTACTGACTTTCAAAAGAGATCATAAAGTAAAGAACCAACAGCACTAATTTACAAGCTTTTACTGCTTGTTTTTTAAAGTTCATATAGAAGCAGAGCGATGGGAGTATCCTTTTTGACAAGTTCTTTACCATCAGTTTTACAAGAAGAATTTTAGGTTCTATTTTGCTATGCTGAGCCCATCATCAGGGTATCTGACTGGTTACTTTGTACTCTTTAGCACTCTTGAGATGTACATGGTTTCTGTTCATCTCAAAAGGCATTTTTCGCACTGAACCCTGTGGATGTATTGAGATGTTCTTTCTGTGTTTCATTCATGTGACTTAATTTTACTATAGTGAAGGCCAAGCATGTCTGAAACTTGTCTAACAATATTGTTTGCTTTGTTAGTACTTGTCAAATCAGTCTGAGCAAATGTGCGAACCTGAGGCAGAGCTTGAATATGTCCGAACTGGTGACTTGTGTCTACATTTGCCTCTTATGTAAATTTCAGGGGGATTGGTTCAATTATCGGTTATTTCAAAACTTCTCTAATTTTTATTAACATGGCTACTTTTAAGACTTCTCTATTCAGGGCTGTGCTGATATGGAATATAATACGTTAATCTGAAATGAACTTTCTTTGAGGACTGTAAAGATACATGGTAAATCGTTGCATAAACTTCAACAGCATGAGTTAGTTGCCTGGGACACTTTGAGGAAGAATCATCGTTAGGAAGCGAGTAGAACGTTCTTCTCTGGCTAAACCAGATTCCCTCACCCGGAGCTTGTCCTTAGTACTTGTTGATGGGAGCACAAGAATTTCTCTACAGTCTCCTGTGCTGTAGGGAGCCCTCAGGAAAGAAGCCCGACTTCTGACTTTCTGTGCCACTGTTGAAGTGCGTGGTACCGAGCTGCCTGCCTCATACGCTCTTGCCTTTTCTGGTTGGGTCTCAAGAGCAGGCTGGGAAGAGGAGATGCAGTTAGTGATTATGGGCTAACACTCAGATTGACATCCTGCTGGCTGTTTCTTTGTCTCTTTTTATTTTTTTTTAAATTAATCATTGCCAGGTTTTGGTCAACAAGTATTGAAACTCCCAAATGTCTCAAGTCGTCTATTTTATCTTTCTTATACCTCCTGGGACCTGTATATGAAATGAGCTGAATCATACACATTTGACAGATGTGGGAGTTTTATTTGAAAATTAAAAAAAACAACTTAAATTATGGATTTATGTAGGCTTGTAAAAATGTGTTACTTTGTCAGTTTATGCTATTAAAATATGCTATATGCAAGAATAAATGTGTTGATCTTCATGTGAGATGCTCTTATGTTCAGTCAGCAAATGCTGAAGCTTATTTGAAGCATCAGAAATGTAGCTGGTGGAGAGTGAGGTAAAGAGCGATGTGGTACAAGTCAATTCAAGCCATCATCCCCAAACAAATATTGTGACACAAATAACTTATGTAAGTTTGCTTTTGTGCGTTTGCTTATTTGTGTTGGTCTGTGGTAACTGATTTGTATTGTACATTGAAAGGGGATGCAATTGTGACAATTCACTTTAAAAACTAATGTGCAAACTTATTTACATAGGTTATTCATATGAAATTCAAGCTGACTTATTCCACTTAAAGACACTGGTCCCAGGCTGTGAGAAACCCAGTTGCTTTTTTTAATGAGTTGATGCTAGTTGTCTTCTGAGACTCAACTTCAGCTCTGCCTGTATAGATCTACCCATGACTTGCTTGTAAGTGAATGTGACTTGATTAAAAACATATTAAGCATTAATAACAGTGGATACTTCTTGTACTTTTAAAAGGGAGTGTTTTGGAAAACTTGAGTAATTCAATGGCTCTGAGCTTCATTAGCTGTAAAAGTATTTAAAGAAAATCATCAAGGTTTGTCACAGGCTTAGGGCTAGTCTGAGTGAATGGTCTCTGCACTGTGTCACTGTTAATGACCACATGTAAAGAATCAGAGGCTTTCATTTTCCAGGGAAGCATCTTCATCCTTTCAGTCTGTTTTCAAGACCTGGCTGGTGAAGGCAGCCTGGTCTGAATTGAGCGTTAGCCTTGCTTTGAGCAGGAGGCTGGGCTCCTGTGGGTCCTTCCAGCCTGAAGGATTCTGTCATTTTGTTTATTTTCTTTAAGAGGTGTTTGTACCACACAACCACCCTCAGCTGTGATGGGATTGCCTTGCTTATACTTCCAGCAATTAAACCAGAGGTGTAAATAAATCCTTGTTCCTCTGTGATTTTTTTTTAAACATTTTTTTGCTTTATAGCACTTCTACTGGATAAATGGAAAACACCTAGGACTTTCTCTGCATCTCTTTTCCTGGCCACTGCAGAACCTTTTTTTAAATAGGTGGAGCAGGGCAAGTTGATGTGACCTTTCATTAAATTCTAGGGTAAACTCTTAGCTTTGCAGAAGCTGAATTTTTATATGGAGTCTAATGATGATTCTGTACTTGAATGAAGCAGACAAACAAACTGCGCTTTAGGGAAACTTGTCAAAGATGTATAATATATTGAAATTCCCTATGAATTATTTAATGAAAAAAGGAGCTGTAAACCTACTGAACATTGGAGATGATAATGCAAAATGTATTGACTTAGAAGAAAAAAGCTTTTATTCAGGGTACTTCTAACAGTTTATACATTCACCTGATGAGACCTATAATGAGGAGTTAAAAATACAGCCTTTTCTATAGGAAAGGACTAATAAGATCTTTCTCTTAATTGGTGCATGTGCATACTTAAATAAGGTGCATATGGAAAAAATATATGCCTGATAATGGATCCAGGATTTCGGGTCTGCTTGTTCATACACCACTTCCTTTGTGAAAGGAATAGTAGAGTGGGTGTTCCTTGGTGTATTTAGACTTGTGCAGCCTGTGTCGCAGACAAGCCTGTAATTCACTGATGACTTACAGAAACATCCCACTCTGGGCCCAACATGATAAATCAGTCTTCAGCTACAAGCTTTGAAGGGGGAGCAGAAGAATGTATTTTTAATGAAGTTGTGGGGGAATAATTGATTAATACCCTGTGCTTCGCTGGGTGCTACATCACCAGAATTTTTGTGAAATTAAATCCTTGAGCAAGCCATTCTACTGTCACTTTACTTGTTGAGATAAAGGGTTCCCCTTTCGTTCAAGTACTGATGCACAAATCTTACACAGTTGATAAAATGTATGTTGAGTAGGTTGCTTGGTATACCTTTTTCATGGAAACATTATTTTCTTCCTTTCAATTACCTGATTTTTTTTTTTCCTCTCATAAAACAATGTGAGAAGGTGCTGTCAAGAGAAAGGGGGAGGGATTAATTATTCACTACTTATAGATGAAGTAATCTTGCAAGAAGGCAGTAGTAGGTGGACAAGAGATGGATGAAACCTTACAGGAGTAAAACACAAAGGAAACTCATGAAGCAGTCACTTGCAAAAATACACAGCAACTACAGCATCTGTTCTTGGGAAGTTTGGCAAATACCTGAGCATCACAGCATCTGTTTTAGTTACTTATGCATAGGCACATGAACTTCAAAATCTTGTTTCTTAATTTAAAAAAATCAGTAAATTAAAAGTTAATTTAATAGAACCTATACTATGAGTCAGGGGGAGGTTTAAAGGGAAGGAAATCTCAGGATAGCGGTATATTCTGGCATCCTCTGCTGATTGTTTAGTCATATGCATCAATAGTTATCAATCCTAGTGATAACTTCTGTTTTCTACATCAAGATTAGACAGTGATTTAGAGTCACTGTGGTGTCTCAGAACAGTTTCTTGAGGAATTTTGGTATCTCTTGCTTCCTGATTTTGGTAGCAATGTAAGACTTGATTTAGCTGCTTGCCTAGCTTGTGTTGGAAGCTCAGAGTTCAGCTCCTTAGTTTATTCACTGAAAAACAATGTATTATGAAGACGTGAAAAGTGACTATTGAAATTTGAGCACGGGTCTCTTGAATATGCACATATTACGCTGATTCCAAAGTCGGTGGCCTGATTCCGGTTGAGGTGGGCTGCAGCGGAACTGAGGCACTGCTAAGTACTTCTGCAAATACGACCATCTGTGCTGTGGAAATCCAGTGTGCAGTGAACACAGGTTATTGTGTGCAGGAGTGAGGGAACATGTAAATTGCTCTATATTGCTGGTTTTGATTTGAGATTTTCTTGTAGAAGATGGATGGGAATAGAAGAGTTAGTTGTAGTAGGCCCTGTGTCTATAGGGATGTGTAGTTGCAGTACTATCATTTAGAGTTGAAATACAACAGTGTAGTACTGCAGTGCTACCAGCCTTACAATAACATGCAGGCTCACTGCCAGAGCTGTTGTAAAAGCAGTTGTACCAGCTTTTGTAAGAAGGTCTTGGAGGTCAGTTAAGTGTCTGCCTGGGACCAGTAAGCCCTTATTGCTGACCGTGTTATGGAAGTAGGATGTACTAGATCTTGGAGAGCCTACTGTAGCAGTATCAATTGCAAACCACAGTATTTATGATATTGAAGGCAATGTCCGTGGAAATGTGCTGGTATTATTGGAAACTTTTTTTAGGTGGCAAAGGGTGATTAAAGATCTGGGAACTCTGAGCTTGTCAAGTGTTTCTGTAGTATACTTTGGCCATCTTTTAGCCACTTGTGTTTGGTAGTCTGCTGAAATTAATGGCTTCTTGGTGTGCTTCTCTTAGAGGTATCAGTTGATTAAAGTGTTAAAAGTTCACTAGTCAAGCAACACCTATAAGTCCTATCTTCTTTTGATGTAACTTTAAATAACAGAGCATTTGTGTGCTTGTATGTATTTTTTTTTGAAAGGGGAAAAAGAAAATTCCATGCTTTCACAGCAGCTGTACTTAAAAATACCTGTCGCTGGCTATGGAGTGCTTTCTGTGTCTTCACGTAAGAATTTTGCACTTCCTTTATAGTGACGATTTACAGTGGAACAGTATGCTTTATTTTTGGCAGTCTTCTTAAAGGGCCGAGATTAAGATCTCTGACCTACAGCTGTTGTAAATAGAAGTCTTTGTTATAAAGCTTTTTAAAGTTGTTCCTTTTTGTGTTAATTGATTAACATGCCTACTGTGTTGGCTTGAGTTCCTCTTGCTAATTGGATAAAATGAAACCACAGACTAGATAAAAAAACAACAATAAAACTTCCTTGTTGGGAAGGTTGACTGTTATTTTGATGGGCTCTGTTTGCCTGTTGCACACATGTATGTATGTGTGTTCTAGCCCCAAGACCCCTGAGACTGATGTCCTACTTTACTAGGTCTGTCTGTCTAAATGTTACAGAACAGATGGTTAATTAAAAAACAAGAGTATTAAAGCTGAGTAGCTAAATCTGATCTCCTAAAAATGAGGTTGCCAAAACAAGCTGCTGTATTTAATGTAGCTGCTGAATTGGTCTTTTATTTGATTCAAAGGCAAACCTCAGTCTAATGCCTAAATGCAAAGAGATTGGCAACTTCAAAATTTTCAGCTTTTAATTTCTCTCCTTTTAATTTCTCTCAGAACCTATAACTTGAAGCAAGTTGCTTACATATTGTAGGGATCCCAGCAGAGAGAAAGGCTTATTTCAAATCCATTGGTTTTTCTGGGCTTATTACTGTGGTCCTGGGGTTTAAAAGTAATGAAGACAAATTGCAGCAGTGGAATAAGGCTGACACCTGCTTTGTAACTTGCCATGATTTGCTTTTTTCTTCTGTTTAGGTGGTCTGTGAAATTAGAAGAAAAAAGCGAATTGTCAGAAGAAAGGATTATCGTGTTTACAGGCAAATTCTTTCTCTTGTTGTCAACAAATAGGACAGATAATCTCAGACAGGTGTTGTGCCAGAAGAAAACTTTAGATCATCTAATCTGACCTGCACACCACAGATCTGAGGTATCGCTGGACTGGGCCTAATAGTAAATGAATCTACACACGTGTACTGATACAAAAGGGATTAAATAAAGCATTTATTTTCTTCATTAATCCTGTTGGGATTATTCCTTAGGGACACCATTTCACACTAACCTACTTTCCTACTTTCAAGTGAAACAGATGAGCAGACTGATGCCTTTTATCTAAGCCCTTGAGGGTTTAAATACTTATGATTCTTCTGTGAGTGGCTGGAAGTTATAGTCACTTTTCAGGAATCTCTGACCTTGCAATCCATTTTTCTATGGTGGATTGAATATTTGATTTTACGAAGAGTTCCGTATGTGACTTCTGGGGCGTTACTTTTCACTTATGTGATGCTGTAAGATAAGCTATTACATTTTGTAGGAATACTTTATTTGGAATCATAACGCATGACATAAAGGTAGCTTGATCGCTTTTTATAAAGTTGGGGAAAGCAGTAAAGTTATTTGTGTATACTTCTGCCTTGATAAATACTTTAAAAAATTTCAGGCTTTCAAATTTTTATTTGCTTTTGCTGGATCTTTTAATGTTTAACTCTAGGAAAGGTGTCAGGCAAACAGGTGGAAACTGAATCCTTCCATCTGTTTGATTTACACCACAAGTTTTGTGAGTAGAATTGCGCTTGCTGGGTAAGCGTCTCAAACTTTTGCGGGGTAGCCCACTAGTTGGCATAGCAAGGATGTTGCTTTTCTTGGTGGTATTTTAAAATGCTAGGTAAAATCTTAATTTCCATGGGGCTTTTCTTAGAAGAATCATTTGGTTCAGGGATTTCGACAGCTCTATCAGGCATATCCTCAGGCTTCTGGAGGTGACAGTCTTTGAGAGGGTAATTTGAAATACCATCTATTTGTCTGCTGATCTGTGATTAGGGCACAGGGTTAGATGTTCACACCTGAAGTTCTTGCTCACAACTTGAAGTGGTCCCTTCAAACCTGGTAAATGAACAAAGTTCAGGAGCTATAGAAACCTTGGTGAAGCAGGAGAAAGCAATACATTATGGAAGAAATTGGCAGAGGCACCAAAGTGTCTGAGAGCAGATGGAGTGTTGTCATCAGTTGCAAAATCAATGTAAATACTTCCAGAAAATTACTCTTCCTCTGCTTTTGCCAAACACAAGGAACAGGAGCCTTAAATACCATTGGCAAATTGTTCTAGCTGCCAGTGAGCATCCTGCAGTTGTAATCAACAAGTTGGAATTCTCCCTTGCAGCACTGGGCAGTGGCTGCTGTGTAAGCATTGCATTAGTGGTGATAAAATACACCTTTTTGGTTCTTGCCTAAAGCCAATGGATTTTTACAGTTTAAAAATCCCACAGTTCTGTTGCTGTGCTTTTCTGGTTGGTCATATCAACAATAAAAATGAGATTTTTAAAAAAAAAAATATTTTATTTTTACTGATTATTCCTTCTGGATGTGTTGTATGGTATGACTTTCCTGTTTTAGTGTGGTTCAGTGTTGGGCTGTAAAGCAGTTATCTCATATGTATTAGCATATGAAATATCACATAACTAGTAACTGATCTGTCTTCCCAAATGCACAGTTTTGGGATGCTGTCATGTTTATAAAATGTGTCTGGCTGTCTGCCACTAAATTGACCATTATGGAGCATCGTTTATAAGGCGATGGTTACCTCTAAGTGAAAATGAGGACCCACAAGGCAGGCTGAGTTACTAGATCACAAATGTATATGGTGTCTGTGTCTCTCTTGAACCCTTGTTACCCAGGGAAGTGAATGCTGGAGTAGAGAGTGTGTGGTTTTAAATTCTGAAATCTCTGTTTGTACTGATCCAAATTCCATTTCCATGGAAACTGGAAGTTTAGTACTCTCACTTGTCAACTTCAGCTGCTGGCTGGCTTTGGGGAGACTAAATTATTCCCTTACACTAAACCTTTCAGAATCAAGAGCTGTGTTGGTATATTAGCACCACATATTTTGTGGAGACTGAGAAATTCTAACTAGAATTATTTCATGCATTTAATTTCTGAGAGATGCTTAACTTTAGCTGCTTACAGATCAGGTATCTAAATGTTCAGAGTTCATGGCAGGTTATCTAATTGTTGGATTGTCGTGTACATAATGTATAAAGTCATAGTTTCTTTCCTGATGAGAGTGGTTTCTTCATTATGGCGTAGTTTTACAGATTATGAAGCACAGCCAATTCTTTTATTAGCAGACTGTGCAGTAACGCAGGTGTCCTCCCTTGCCTTGTACCAGCCATGGAATGTTGCACATGCATCAGCTGCAGCAACAACTTACACCTCAAGACATTGTGAATCTGCAGTCTCAGTGACCCTGAGGCTCAACTGCATCCCCTCATGATGAAAATTTTCCAAGTTCTGGTTTTGCTCTTCCCAGCAAGACAGAGCTGCCAGGCCTGGTCTGCGTGGAGTTCGGAATGGCAGAGTGGCTACACCAAACCTGGGGGAAGTAGGTGAGGGCTTGACTTTCTGGAAGAAGCCCTGAAGGAACTGATGGCTCTTACTGCTTCTAAGTGGAATGGGGTTGTTGAGAATGGGGAATATAAAGGATGTACCACTGTGCTGTGTTCAAGACGAGTTGATAGGTGAAACTTGCAATCCTTTTGTTGATGAGTTGTGTTCTCTGTTGTTCGAAGGTAACTCTTCTGTTCTTGAAGCTTTGGCTGGTTAAGTGAAACTTTTCTAATAACTTAGACATACTTGTATCAGTGTTCCACTTGCACTTAAAACTGCTTGGGGAGCATTATATTCACTGCAGTTACTATTTGAAAGCAAGTACTCTTTATGGATTGGCACTTCTGTATTTCTGTAACTTGTACCATTCAGTTTAATGCACAAGAACATGACAGAGTAGAATTATATTGAGTGTATGGGGAAACAGCATTACGTTAGAGATTTGTAGCCGGAGATGTGTTTGCTTACTCTTTCTTTGTTGTAGAGTAGTAGCATAAAATAGTAGTGTGGGAGTGCCTGTGTGGGCTATTAACTCTGTATGCTTGGGTCCTGATTTTGCATGTAGAACAGCTTCACCAGAAATGCTGATGCCAGTTTGGATTTCAACAGGTGCACTAAACTTCAAGTCCTCTTCTCTGTAGGTAGGTATTTCAGGCTTAAAATATTCAGTTGTCAGTCAGGGCAGGTGACCTTCCATGTAGGTGATGTATTCTGTGAGCACAACTGGCATGCAGGCTGTCCCGCATCTGTGTGAAGAGAAGCAAGGTTGCAGAAAGAGCTCCCCTCAGGTTTTTTTGTGCAGTAATAGGGTAGTGTGAAAGAAGATGAACTGCTTTGGTAGGTAAATAGTACTAATAGTACTACTTCTAAAATAAAAAAAGGTTAAAATTTCAACTTTACAGCAAGTTGATTTCAAAAAATGAGTAAGGTGGTTCTGAAGTGGTGCCTGAGATCTTAACAAAGATGTCTCCTAAACATTTAAGAAAAATATTTGTAACTAAACTTACCCTAAAATACGCAAAATTAGATCTTTCCTTTATCTAACAGAAGTATCAGTTTGTTCATTAGTATATTTTTCTTCTATGATCATGAGGTCACGAAACCAAGTAGTATTAGGAATGAAAAGGGAGAATCCTTTAATTTGGACGTACTTGTCTGTCATGAGCTGAAATCTTCTGGAGATCTGTCATCCTGCCTGGATTCCCTTTTTAATTCCAGATTTCAGTGTGCTTGCTTGTTTAGGTGCAATATAGCAGGCTTGTTTAAGGGGAGGTTGTCTTGGGAACATGCAGCATTGCTGCTGTGATGGCCTTGTCCATCTTGAGGTAGGAGATTCCAGGTTCATTCTAAAACATGAGGGACTCTTCCCCTGCTGCGATGGCTGGAATTCAGTTGGAATTTGCCAGTATAAAACCAGGAGCTGGTAGCAAAAGAAGACATGCATTTTTCTTAGAGCATAGATAGAGGGTTGGGGGAGAAAGAGCAAGAAGTAACAATTGAATAATTCTGTTGCTACCTGGAAAGACTAAGCATAGCCAAGAAATCTTGTTTGTATTAAGAAGTTTGCCTTTATGTTTGAAGGGTGTTGCCATAATGATTATTTGGCAATGACTTTTGTTCTCTATTGCAGCAGTCAGTAAGTCTAAGAGCTAAAGACAAGTTTTAAGAAAGCTATGTACAAGGTAAACCTTTACTTGGGGAAAATACTCCCAAACCACTGCACCTAAATGCAGAAACAGTAAGTAACCCAATGGAGCTTCCAGTCGTCTTTAAAATATTGCTTGAAGAGGTGCTTTAACAGAACAAAAATCCTTTCCTCCTGCTGGTGTTTATCTGGCACATGAATTTAAATTGATAAATAGGAAAACCTCAAGTAAACTTAAGCACAACTTCTCTGTGTGTAGCAGGTGTCATTTAAAGGGCCAAGCCAGGCTGTCTGTGTGCCCAGTCAGGCAATTATTCAGCTGCTGCCTATCTGAGTGAAGAGGTTATTCAGCCACTTGTTTCATCCCTGGTGTTCAGTTCTCCCATGATTACTTGACTTCCCTTCAATTATATAGGTTACAGATTTAAAGAAAAAAAAAATAATAAAAAAATAACAATGGAAAAGATTACTATTATAGTATAAAAGCCTTGTGTGATGCAATTGCATCATAACTGATTAAAAATCTTGCAAGGTTTTGTTCCTCTCAAGTGGAAATAATCTTATGTTGTTCTCGCTGAAAATGGTTTTCTGTGCATGCTGTACAATGGTAATGCAGTTTGAGCATAACAGGTGATGTTTACCAGGGATTTTGTTATTTATGCTTTGTTCAGTGAGTGTAGAAAGCCAAGATGCAGGTAAGTTACTTCAGAAATGCTAAACTTTTTTCCACCTCTATGTAATATGTCTAGATAATAGACATAATTATAGACATAATAAATAGACATAATAAACATAATCATATATAAACATAATAAATAACCTGGTTTCTGGTGCTGTTAGTCAGTTGTTGATACTGGTAAGTAGCCATCTCCTCCACCCAGAATCTGAGAGCTAAGATTGTCATTCATATCATTCTTGGATGTAATTTGCTTACCAGTAGTCACACTGCTTACATTATACTACTTATTTTTAGAGGGCTCAAGGAGTTATGTTGTAATTGAATTACTTTGAAGAGTAGCCTGATCCATTATCTAGCACATACACGGTCCTGGTCGAGTGGCTTTTAATGGCATTAAATAATAACCTCATTACTGCTAGGAATATACATGTTTTCCCCAGAATCATAGTTTAAGAGTCACAAGCACAGAAAAAACTAGCAGCATCTGATAGCCTTGTATTGTAACACAGCTGAATGCAAAGGGAAGCACTGGAGCTGCTCAGGGTCATAAACATTTGGCCATTCTGTCCCTAAAGTAGATAGGAGCTTGTACTTGACTGTAACTGATTTTACTGTTGTATTAGAACTTCCTGTACTATGCTATCAGTGAAAGCAAACAAAATTAAAAAGCTCTTTCGTGCCTCTTGTGTTTCTCTTGCACACATGCACATGTTACTAGTGGCAGACCTGCAGTTACATTTGCTTTCAGAAGAAGGTGTCTTCTAACTCTCATCCTGAAGAGGTGAAAAACTCCTTTTGCTGAAGACAGTAACACCAATTAATCCACAACTTGGATTAAAAAGCTTTTTTGTCTCAGTGACTTAGCTCTAAATCTTACATTTCTAAAACTTATGTAGGCCATAAACGGTGCTATGAAAATAACTTTTGGTTGGCTTTTCAACTAATACACATAAGAAGCCAATTCCGAAGTCCTTAGAATAGTAATTGCGGTTGGTTTATGAGCATACTTCTTAAACTGATGGATTTCCCCTGCACCACTTTATGACAATGTACGCTTCTGTGTGTGTAATTCCTAGTTTATTTTAGGCAGTATGTATTTAATTAATGTGGTTGGCTATTAGAATTGACCTCTATGTCCCAAATGATACTTCCTTTTGGTGTCTTAATAGCTATTCTGAGGTATTGTATCTTATTATGTTTTTAATGTGAAACATTCTTAGAGCTTAATATTGATGTTAAGTCACTGCTTAGCCTGTTCTTCTTCATAGGGCATACAGATCTGGGATTTTACCTTTTGTAACTGCATTGTAACTTGCCTTATGGGGTGCTTCATCTTTGCTTTCACATGATGCAGCAGACCAAGGGCCAGCAATGTTGATTCTGGACTTTCAAGGGATGACCGATTTGATGTGTATCTAATGTAAGCACTGAACTGGACTGCATGTGAATTACTTCTTTCTGCTGCAAATGGAAGTGAAATATTTAATCTTCCCCCTTCCGACAGCAACCACAACTAAAATAGGATGAATGATGATGAACAGATCCTGATGTGCAGTTTATCCAATGAGCCATTTGGCTACAGCATACTGATAGGCATGCCTTTCATGTTTTTGAGGTGGACAGTGTTTTGTTTAGAAGAATGACGTATTGTACTTCCACATGCTGCCCAGTGTTTTGCACATGGTTTAGTTTAATGAGTTGTTCTTTATTTTGATTTGCCTGCAACTCTAACCTTTCTCAGAAGGTATTCCAGAATGGAGTAGCTATGGGGAGAGATATTTGTGCTTGTCAAAGATACCTCATTTGTACGGCATTGAAGAGTTGCGTTGCTGTCAGTAAAAGGCAACTCTGCAAGTTAAGAATGAACTGGTTTGCTATGTCAGTAGACATGGAGATCTGTGTCCAGACACAAGGGGTGAGGCATATTTGGTGACAAACGCTTCAGTTACCTTCTCTAGCTTGGTCCATGTCGACCTTCCCAGTAAGAGAAGAGCAGCACTTCCTTGTATCTTCCAACTTCTGTGACCTTCTCCAGAACATTGCAAAGTTCTTGGGTTGTTCTTATGTGAGGCTTTTTTGTAGGTGTGTATTCCTGCTGGAATTTTAAGTGTGCGAGGAACCTTGACCTCTGCATTCAGGTTTTGTTTTTCTTTTTGGATAGAACATGCACAAGAGAGCTTTCTTTTCTGGAAACGTTGCTTTATTTTGGCAAATGAACTTTCAGTTCTAAATGATGCAATGAAAGCAAATATTTGCAAGGGGACATGATGGTGTAGGTGTATTTTACCCTTCAGGTTTCCCTGTGAGTTTGCCATCTATGCCTCAGACTTCATCTATGGCAAACCTGCTGCTATGATCAAAGGTTTTTTTCTAGGACATAAGATGCTACAATATTAAATATCGTGGAATTTTTGTGTGTACATATAAATTGTATTTCAGCTATGCAGTAATATCCAAAGGATGATGTACTCTTACAGTCAAGCAACAGCAGTCTTGCCTTTTGTTGTGTTAGTTAAGTAATGTAAACCAATTTCAATTAATGCTGGACAGGGAAAAAGCTTGAAACAGAGTACCTTTTCAGTTGGATTGCCACCAACTTGTTACATTGACAGTACTGCTGCAAAAATAATTGTTGGTCTGTTAATGGCAAAATGCCAGGAAAATTCTGATTCTGATTTTAATGCATTTCAAAACCATAATTGTTAACAATTATGTAATAACATATTACCATTTACTTAGTAACACTGCAGCTTTGGTAGCTTGGGAGGCTTCACTCTAAAATTAATTTTTTTTGTTTGTTTCCAAGAATCAAACATTAAGAATAGGGTTTGGGGGTTTTATGTTTTTGTTTGGATTTTGGTTTGGATTTTTTTGTGAATATGATAACTTAGTGAAATGTCTTACCTGTATAATCTCTTTTTTTATTATAAAGAATTCTTTTGGAGGTGACTGAACCAATGTTTTTGTCCTGTCTTATCTCCATCTTAAAAATATTTTGTGTAACAAAGAAATAATTGCATGATGATGCCTGGTCACTTTTTGTGAAATGTAATAATTGCTCTCATACAGGGTATTATGTCCTATGCAAAGTATGTGCTTTCCTACATCAAATTAATCTTAAGGACAAAAGTGACTAGAATAAAGAACAGAGTAATAAGATTTATATTTTCAAATGAAAAAAAAAAAACAACCAAGGAATGTCCTTTGTAAAATGTATCTGAGAAAATAAAGTGAATAATAAGGGTATTCTGGGTATATTAATGCTCATGGGGTTTGATGTTTTTCCCTCTCCTACATATTAGATATGCATAACCCTTGTTGCTTCTAATCCTCATCACTGTTGGACACAACCTTAAATTTAGCTACCTCTTCTAAAGATCTGGACAACTTCAACTTTCATTCCTTTTCTGAGTTTTTCTGTTGAAACCAAAGAGTAATGTTTGCTATTGGCTGGGTGTCTGCAGACAACCCATTTTGCCTTGTAGTGGAGAAGGCACAGCGAGCATGAGCATGCACCCAATGTGTGGGGAGGGTGGGACTCTTGATGTGTTTTGCTGAAGACCTAGATTTCAAAAGCATCTCTTCTTTCCATCAACTGAAAAGTGTTTGGGGTTGTATAATGCTTTGCGGTCTAGGTGAACTCCTCTGCTCCAGCGGGGAGTGTATCACTTCCACGCTGTCGCTGGTGGTGCCTGATGCCACTGGGCTCTCGCATCTGCCTGGAGAAGAAAAGCTAGTTTCTGCCTTCTGCAAATACCACCAGCACAGTGGGTGAGGAGGTATCTTAATTTCTGAAGTAGCACGCTCTGCACATGCTATATAAAATCGTTTTAAGGTGGGGGGTTGGGGGGGTTGTGCCTTGTAGTAAAAGCTTTGAGTCAGCTATTCAATTTTTCTGTTAATTCTAGGAGTGTATTACTTACGTCAAGGGGAGACTTGCTCCTGAAAATGCTGATAAGAGGCTGTGCTAAGCAGTGAATGTAGTCACGTTTGATTTGTGTAGCACAGGTTTGAAAGCCAGTGGTCTTGCATTGCTTTATAGTTGTTTTTTTCCCTGCATTTCATTTCTGAATGCTTCCTCTGAAAGTTTTTTAAATCTTACTGAAAGCTTTGCCAACTGTTTTTTCTAGCCTTTTTTTGGCAAGAATTATTAGCTTTCCTGTGATAATCATACATACAGAATTATTTGAAATCTACTTACCTGGCTGTTATAAATCTTTTTCTAGCAGTCATACCAGCCTTGCAGATCTGGACTAACACAATGAACAATTAGCTACAGCGTTCCTGAAAGAAATTTGGCAAAGGAAACTAGCCCTTACCTGAACTGTTAAATTTTGGGAAGAAAAATGTGTCTTTCATGTCAGATGATACACTTTGGTTGCAAATTAAAAGTGCTTCTGCCCAACTGTGTTATCCATGCTTTTTTTTAGCACAGAGCATCTACTTGGTAAGTCAAGATTGTTAAATAGTGCTTTTGCCCTTGTTGCTGGTTTGTAGAACTTTACTCTAAAAACTACCTAATAAGCTGTTGTTTCAGTTCAACTCTGGTATTGGAAATAAAAGAAGTGTCAACACAGGCAGTTGGTCCGATGGCAGAAAAACACCTTTCATTCTACAATATAGAATTATTTAACTATAGTTGATCAGGTAAAAAAATCAATCAATTCTTATGCTTGTCTGCAAAGAGAATGCTTAATCACTGCAGATGAATTTAATATAATGTGCAACTGGTGTATTATATTATAAAAAGACCTATAGGTTGATACTTTTCTACCTCATAGAGTTGAATAAAATTTTCATTGCTATAGATGTGTTTATTCTTTCCAACTGAAGAGATTGTCTGAACTTGATAATCTTCCAGTGATTATAAACAGCTATAGCTAGTAAAGATGTTTGAATGTCGGTTTTAACTCAAACAATTAAGATGTCATTAATGTTTTGAAAAGTGGCCTATTTTCTAGCTATAAAGTGGTATTTTCACTTAATATTTGGTTAATCTTAGAAACTGTGTGAATGTACTTCATAGCTTTTGATAGTTTTAAACCATAACCATGCTAATACTAAGTCAAATGAGTTGGTGCATTAATAATATAATCCTTAATAACTGAGTTGTACCTGTGTTTTTTCACAGAGCATTTATTTAATGAGGAAGCAGTATAGATTTTCACTTGATGGGGCAACAAGAAAGCACATGATAGAGGAAAAACAAATGCAGACCCTCTGGGGATATCTGTTCTCTTTCTTCCCAATAGAAGTTTAGGTGCCTATATGGCATTTCCATAAGGACCTAATATGTGAAGTATTGCCTGCTTAAGGGCATTATTGAGGCTCTTTGTGGGCATTACAGCTCCCTGCTTGATTTGGAAGTGGATGCTATCAGTGGGGTAATTACTGGCTTGTGCTGGTTTCTTTGGAGGTAGAATTATCTTATGTCACTGTGGGAATTTGTGTAGAGAAGAAGGAATTGGAAATATTTACATTCAGTATGTGTCTTGAGTAAATACAAAAACTTTTGTGTGTGAATTCTTTTTGTGTTCCGCTTATGGCTACGGAACATCATAAACGAGAAATTGGATCACATTTAAATGTACAGCAAAACACTGTGATCAAGTGACCTGTGTAAATGATGAAAAGAACAGTGTGGAGATGGAATAAAAGCACCTTCTCTAGGTTCGTGTAGAACGCCACTGATGTAGGACAACTACAGATTTCTTTGGAAGTGTTGTCAATACTGCGCGCTGCTCCTTGTTGCTCTTGCAGCATTATGAAAGGCTTTAACCTTGGAAGAAGTGAATCTGAATTATGGGTAAAGGCCTACTGATGGGGGGGAAGGGAAAAAAAATGGTATTATAAGAAGAGGGGATAGAGGTGGTGAAGTATCCTTCAACCAGAGAAGTTATCTTCTTGGAATACAGGGGTGAAGTACCTGTCTCACTACATTATCTGTGCAGCGTTTCAAGAGAGACTTGAGAGACTAAGGACTGTGATGCACTGACTTACAGTAGTTTTAACAAGCTAATACGCATCTGCAGAGCTGTGGTAACTTTGTGCAGGTGCTTAACCCATTCTCATTCAAGTTAAAATGCTTTAGTATAAACTTCTTTGCTTGACTTTAAGGTAGTATATTTTACCTCATACTTAGAGGGCCAGATCTGGCAACTGTTAGCTCTTTAATGCTCTACCTTCTTAAGCTTGGTGTTTGTCTTGATGCACAGCAAGTTAAAGTCATTTGGAAACTTCGGATGTGTTTAAGTCTTTGAATGTGAGCCTGTGACCCTTTCTAATCTGCCGCCTTAATGAAAGAAGTCCAAAGAAATCTTGTGCAGTGTTCCTGTAATTCATACCACGGTTCCACTGTGAAACTTAACTGTGGTTAAGCTGTTAAAGTCTCTGCCCCATGGTGTGTGCATGGAGTTGGGAGCCTTACTCTGGCCACTGTGTGAGATGGGATACAAGGTTAGCTGAAGGTGTGATCTGACCTACAGCTAGCTTTTCTTGTGGTGTTGGTGGAAGAAGTAAGCAGCGTTTAAGGTAGAGCCCTTAACTTTTTTTTTTAAACTTTTAGGCTAGGGATAGTTGAAACACTCTGGCCTCAGCCCAGTGCTGGCTGAAAGGCCAGTCAGTGCTATACTCAACTGCGTATTACCCTTAGCAGGAATTATATTTGTGACCTCAGTGAAATTCTTTTCCTGTCAAGTTCTCATCACCTTCAGTAGGAGCAAGACCAGCATCTTGCATGGTGTAGTGACAGTGCACACATAATATCAGACCCCTTTCTAAAAGAGAAGCGAAAAATGAAGTGCAACAAGATAGGAGTGAGTATTTTGAGTAACAGATAGGAGTTGAACAGAGGAACAATGAATCAGATCAGTAATGCTGCTTATATTAGCCAAATATGCTTAAAGCATACCAAAGGAAGATACCGACTCTGCTTAAAGTAGTAAAGCTGGATAGATCCGTCAGCTGGGAAGTGTTTCATCTTCATTTTCTCTTCATTGTTGGAGTCTGCTGGGTTAAGTCCATTTGCAGTGAGGTAAAGGAATAGGCGGAGTAGTTTGTAAGGCAACAGGCAAGCAAGGATCATGTCTCTCCTCCAATTTGAAAGCCTCCAAAGGCTTTTCAATAGAGAGAAGCCTAGGCATTAAACACTTACTGAGATGCTTATAACTATAGCTGTATGTGTTTTTCTTTTGGGGGGGGGGCATGGAAGGGAAGCTGTGGATTTACTAGTGGTCTATTTCCAAAATTTTGCAGTATCAGGTGCTGGTGTAAGCCTTGCTTGTGCCATTTGAGCTGGCAGTAATGGGAGAGCAATCCTATCATGGGACAGCTCAGGTCTGGGGGTACCTTCTCGTTCAAGTAATTTCATGTTTCCACTTGGTATCTTAAGATCCTTTCATTAAGTCATATGAAGCATGAAGAGGAAAAATACACATTTTCCGCAAATAATTTGCAGAGAGGTAGCACAATACTGCAGTTTTGTGATGAAGAGTTTGGTCACTATGGAATTCTTCTGCTCATAGGTTGGTTCTTTCTGTCACGACCATCTGGTGTACTTAAAGTGCTACTGTTTGGATGAAGTAGCAGGATAGTATTTTCAAATGGGTTGGTATTATACTTTTCCTAGAAACAAGCTGTGCTTCTCTTACACTCTAAAAGCCTTTTAACTCTTCCTGTAGTCTTTGTAATTTTCAAAGAAGGTCAAAACATCTGAGTCATCATCTTTTTGTCTCTGATATTTGGTATTTCAAAAACTGTTGGTTTGTGAATGTTGGTTTTGAAAACATGCACACTTTGCTGGTGACTATTTTGAAAGTTTTTTTATGTAGATGGATTCCATTTGCCCTCAAGGAAGAAGCTATCCTAAGGCCTTAATTAGGTGTTTCTTAGTTTTCACTGAAATACTGGAAACTGCTAGTGAGGGCTTATCAGAATTAGCATCATTTGCATGAGATCTGAATCAGTGTTAACTAAAAACCCCTCCAAATCTTGGGATACTAATTTCATTTTTCTTCTGATCTATTCCTGTCAGCTGTATGCTGGCTGAGGAGGAATTAGATTTATCATCCCTTATCAAAAATGCTTGCAGTTTTGCAAACAAGTAACTAGATTTGGGGTGGAGGGGAGAGGAATTTATTAAACCCTGTCTAGATGTAGTTGAAAAAAGAGCTTTGATAAAAACACATAAAAAGTTGGCAAAGTAGTGACTCATCCAAGCAGACTTATCTTCATGTATTAGCAGATCTGGACAGGATACTTCTTGTCCACTTAGCTTCGGGTCTCCCTTGACTGAGCAGTACTCTGAAGCTGGTGACGATCTTTAGATCCCAGAGGAGATTTGGGGGTGGGTGTTTGGAATTGCTTTTTTTCACCTCGCTCTAAGGGTCTTCACACTTCTCTGGGTAAGTGGCCAACACCTATTGAGGCCTCATGTGTTCCATGAAGCATGTTGTTGCGGTGAAGGAGTAGAACATTCCATGTGTGGGTATTTACATGTTGGCACATTGACATTGCAGTACATCTTTACAGCATGCTTGCCTCATGATTATTTGCAGCTTTTTGGCTTTGAACTGCAGAAATTTGATTAACAGCTGTAGCATGTACCTCCCACATGTTTTTACAGTGCATGGGACCTTTTCAGGGGGAATTTATGGGGTTTGCTGCCCAGTGTTCTAATCAAGAGAGATGTTGCCAAAGAAGTCTGAAAACAGTGTAACAGACATGATGGGCTTTATTGCTGCTTTTTTCTTTATCTTGATTCTTTTTTTGTTTCTTCTGCTAATGGTAGCAGGATCTGAATCCTGCTTTTGAACTTTGAAGAAAAGCTTTTAGTTTCCTCTGGCTTATGTTGAGCACTTTAAGTAATAAGTTGTCTGGTCCCCTACCGAAAAAAAAAGGAAAAATAAATAATGGTTGTTCAACTGTAAGAAAAAGGTCTTTTGATATAAGTGGTGACATCCACCTTGGCTTGACTCTGGAGTTAATGCGAGGACTTCATTAGTCAGTTGGACTTCATTAGTCAGGTGGAAAAAAAATCTGAAAAAGAAAGGATTTTCTGACTTGAAGTTCTCATGAATTAAAGGCTTTGGGATATGAAGGTTGTCTCTATTTCCCCTGTTCCAGTGCTTGGAGAGTCTGGTTAGCTTAATCTTTACTACATTTATTTTCACTTTGCTATACAACATATATTTTAACCAACCCATTATCTTCTTTATTGTAACATACCTTTGTGTGGTTACTTCTTTATTTGATCTAGTAATCTTAACCAATCATCTATAAAAATAGCTTCTCCCTGTCTCCCATCTCATACCTTGCACTTACCCAAAAGTGTATATCCACTGATTTTTTTACCTTTTTTAGAGAATTAAAGTACTGAATGGTAGGGGTCATCTTTGCATAAGAAAACTCTTTAGCATTTTCTTTATCACTGCAATTAATTATTTGTATTTAATAACCTCAGTGGTTTGAGGTGTGGAGAGATTGATTTAAAAGTGACAGCACCAGCCCATACTATAAGCTGAACTGCTGTAGGATCTGTTACAGGAGAGCAGAAGTAGTGAGCTAATAATCTGCCAGGTTTGGTTTTATTTTTTCATGGTGATGTTATACTTTAAAAAATGTAGCTACTTGTGATCTGTCTTAAACTTCTGCTTAAATTAATGCCATCTATATACATTTAGAGTTTGTTTAGCTTCGTAGAAATAATCTTCAGGATTGGATTCTTCCCCCTTCACTGTAGGCAGAATATCTTGAGATTCATTCCTTTTTTGGTTTGGGTTTTTTTTGCCTTTGAGATGAGCAGCCTGACATTTTCTCTAGTCAGTGACTGAACACATCTGACTCTTCTGTACTTCTGAGTACAGCGAACTAGGAACTAAATTCCAGACATTTCCATTAATTGTAAACTTAATGTAAACTTGGACTGTAGTGTTGCTTTCTTCTTGGTTACTAGTGGCATTTTAAATGTTGCCAGTGACACAAAGTTTTGTAGTAGATAAAGCAAAACTTGTTGTTTACCTTTATACTAGCAAATAAATAAATAAATTTCAAAGACTTTAATGGCATAAATTGCCTTTGGGGTATTTCCTGGTAGCTGGTGCTTAGTTGGCTCTGCTTCTACTAGGTGGTAATTAACTACCAGTAAATGTCTGACCAGAGATGATCATTACCTCTGAAACCTTTGTGAGAGTCTTGATTGCTTTCTACAAGGTTTCTCCTAAGTTAATGTCTTTACTGAGACAAATGCTATGGCTTTGCTTACTGCTGTTTGAGATGGAGGTGTAATGGCTTGTTGTGATAAAGAAATTTTTCTACATCTCTCACATTTGTCTTACACTTGCACCTATGCAAGGTCCAGACAAATTCATTGCACTGGGAGGGTTGCTTCTAGAGGGTTGATTATGATTAAACTTCTTTTGAAGGAGTGCAGAAAACCCAGCAAAAATCAGCTTTTTCTTTGTCTTCCATTGACTCATCGCTAATTGCAAGGAGAGAAAAAGGTAGTTTGGCTTCTATTGGCTACATAATGAAGTAAGAAATTAAAGCTCCAAAAAGAAATCTATGATTATATAACAGCAGTAGCTGTTAAAATGTTTATTCCTTTGATTAGTAACAATTAAGAAATGGTATATTATTATATATTATATATATTATAATCCCACTAATATTTCCTCATATATGTGTGGAGGGGGACATGATGACACAGGACAGGCAGGTGTTGGTGGAAGCTCTGTTGGAGGGTACTCATTTTCAACAAGGACAGATGCTTGTGGAGGAAGCTAGAAATCTGCAAGCTTTCAAGTCCAACTTTGCTCTCTGCAGGTGCCATCTGTGACTTTTTACAACCATGAAATGCATAAAAGCTGTATACTTCGGTATTTTACCTATTATTATCCAGTGTGTGCTCTCAGTTAGAGACATTTGAAATTCAGTTTATCGAAGCTATTTGCAGACACAAGTTACCTGAAAGAGACTGCTACTTAAAAACTTAATGTATTATACTGAAATTGAATTGCTTTGAGTGTGTTCCAATGTATACAATAAAATGACATGACTTCTACTGTTTCATGTGCATCAACACAAAAATCCCTAAGCCAGTAAAGTTTTTTCAAAACTTCTTTTGAAATAAAGATCTCAACATACTGATGATAACATAGAAAGTCTCTTTGGCCCTTGAGCACTTTAACTTTGCCTTGTCTGTGAAAGACAACCAGGAGGTGGGCTTTCTGGTGTCTTTCACAACTGGACATTTTTTGTTTTGGTTTAGTCCTTTCCTTGTAGGTGAACATTGGCATGCACAGGGAGGAATTCACTGGCTCTTTTTATCCTCCTAGCCATGGTGAGCCATACAAAATTGCTTGCACAGTAGTTTAATCGGCCTGTTTGTATTGCTGGACTGTTAGTTTGTGAGTGTGGTGGGTTGACCATGGCTGAATGCCAGGTGCCCACCAAAGCTGTTCTATCACTCCCCCCCTCTTTGCTGGACAGGAGAGAGGAAAAAAAAATATAACAAGGGGCTTGTGGGTCAAGATAAGGACAGGAGAGATCATTCACTAATCACCGTTGTGGGCAAAACAGACTCAGCTTGGGGAAATTAACTCAACTTATTACAAATCAAAACAGAGTAGGGTAATGAGAAATAAAACTAGATCTCACAACACCTTCCCTCCACCCCTCCCTT
>JANZLQ010000025.1:9339127-9349463 GCA_026212715.1 Elanus axillaris | reverse complement strand
TGGCTCTGTCGGACATGGGGGAAGCTTCCAGCAGCTTCTCACAGAAGCCGCCCCTTTAACCCCCACCCCCACCCCCCCCCGCTACCAAAACCTTGCCACAGAAACCCAATACAGTGAGCTTTTGGCTCTTAAATCTGGCTTTGGTTCCTGAGCCAGTTCACTATAAACTGAGAGGTGCAATGTGGGACAGGAAGAAACAGAGCGGGTAGGGAGAACAGTACAATTTTTGGCTGCAGAGCTGATTTCTGCTGTAAAGTGTGAATGGAACTATGTGCATATGAAATAGGGAAAAGGTGTGTTTGGGATCAAACATATAGGCTGTAGTGCACTGCATGCAAGATGGCGATCACAAAAGAAAGCACTGCAGGCCTTTAGAGAAGGGGCAGGTTTTCTCTCTCTCCTGCCAGTTTTTGCTGCTACTGAGCGCTGTCTTTACTGAAGTGCTTCACTTTGTCCTGTGCAATTATAAGAAGGCTGGAATCAGGGCTATTAGGAGTGGCTTTATAACTCCTTTTGCCAAGTAAAGGTAATTGAAGTTAACCTTTTAAACCCTCAGGGAAATCACTAGTTTTGATGAGAACTTTCTTGGATCAAAAGGGTTAGTTGGAAATGCAGAGCGATGTCTAATGTTCCTGCTAATGTTAAAGACAAAACTGACTAGAAACTGGATTTTTTTTGTTGGTTTGGGTTAATGTGAAACTGAACCAATTTGAATTTACAAATAATCTGCAGTGACTGTTTAACTCTGGTATCTTAATTACTTTCTGTTCTGATGTGGATTCTGCAAACCAACTTACCTCAGTGCTCATATAAAACCAAGCTAAATAATCACACAAAATGTTGCTCTGTAAACAACATATGGAAGCAGAAAAGAATGGCTTTTGCTTGCAAAGATAACAGCAGTCTTTCAGGATTTTTTAAAATAGAATAGGCTCTCCAGAATTGACTATAAATTGCTATGATGTGGAAACAGAAATCATCCGGCAGTGCCTAAAAAGTAAAGAACTGCTTCCTCAAGAATTGTGATGTTGACTGAGCGAACTGAAGGGACTGTTGGATTCTGCCTGTATTGCAAACGCAGGCTGTATGCTAAATTACTGCTTTGCCGCTAGTTAAGTTGTTATGCTGGCCAGGACACGTGCTCAGTAGCAAGGGAAGGGAAATCGGGTTTTATTCTTCATTGGTTCTACATGCATACATGTCCTTAACTACATTAATGCAAGTAAAATAGAATCTCATTCCAGTTTTTTCAGTTACTGTCAACCAAACATATCCTTAAGGAAAGAAATTAAAGCAAACAGCACATCATTGTGCTGCCATTTTTATATGCTACCAATGTGCTACTACTTTTATGTTGCCTACAATACCTGGATAACTTGTCCAACTATACTTTTCAGAGATGTGCGTGGTTAATGACATGCATGTTTTAACTTGAATTGTTCTTTTAAAATGTCTTCCTATAGTTCTAACATATACAATTAATAACAGGAGCTAACTCAAGACACTTTCTGGTAACCTATAACCCAAACAGGTCAGTGGGTGGATATGTGAATACACAGACATTATCCTGATTTCTGCTAATCGCCACTTGACTGTATTGCCTCAGTCTTATTCTCTTTTTCTTTAAATATGCTTTATCATACATGCTTTTCTGAGAATCAGTGCAAAATATTTAGTTGTATGTAGTTATGGCAAGAGCTTGATGCTCTGTTTGTAGAATTAATAGTCAAGGGTGAAACTGTACACCTTGTTTCAAATGGTAAGGCACGGAAAGTGATGGAGCTGCTTATTGTACTTTAAATCTACAGAGCAGATAGTGGTTGATCATGAGCAAAAAGACTATCAGCAAAAAAAGAAATTTTCAAGAACAAAGCAAATTCTTGCTATGACTTCACATCTTCTCTACTGTTAATGTTGGAAAATTACCTTGTGAAGTGAGCCTGGATGCATCTAACTACAGCAATATAGCTAAGGCAGTCTTTTCTAAGGGAGTTCTCTGAACTGCAGTATGCAGGAACCTTCGCACTTGTAGGACTGCCAAGAAAGCAGGCAAAAGCATGCCTCTGATCAGTAAGTGTAACATTGCAGTGCCTGCTGTCTTAAGAAAACACTTGCTGTCAAGGAGAAGAAAACTACCGGTTTCTGTGCTGTTACCCTAGTATTCTTCCAAACAGAGTTGTGCGGAATGTGTGAGGAGATAAGGGAGTAGTGTAGTATGTGCACAGCTTGTGGAGGCGTCTTGATGGCGCTTTGTTGTATCAGCATGCCCTTGTGATCTTGGGGTCATTGCTACAGTGGGCTTTAATGACAGGTGTTGCCAAGTAAAATGTTAGTAGTTTGGAAGAAGAGAAAACAATGTTCCCTACCTGTAAGTATTCTACTTTACATGATGATGTCCTCTTAGCTTATGTGTTGAGGCTCTCTTGGATATGTTGTTTAAAAAAAAATAAAATAAATCGCTTCAAGTGTTTTTCTTTCCCTTTTCTCAGCAACTGGAACTCTAAAGGTTTTAAACTGTATTAAATGAATCCAAGTCTCTTGTCTGTGGAAAGCAAATGCCCTCCACATACTTCCAAGGAGAAAACTGACAGGCAGAACTGAAGATCATGTCAAGATGTTTTTATACCAAGCTGTGTTTCTAATTTTCATTTCACTCTTTCTAGTTTATGTTTCAATATGATTTTTGTAGCACTTGCTCTTCAACACTTCAGTAGAGCTTAAAGAACTAGGATACCATGTTTGTGGAGAGAAGAGGGAGTAATTTAGGGTTTGATTTGAAGAGATTATTATCTGATTTTTTTTTCTCGTCCTGAGAAGAGCTAAACCGTAGTAACAAAGAGGTGACTTCTTTTCTGACTGATAAAGGGATGTTAATGCTGTTCTTCCTGCTAACACAGGATATGGTTTAAAAAAACAAACACATGCAAAACTGCATGGGAATCCCAGATGTAGGCTGCTCACTCAGGTGTGACCACAGGCTAGTACTAACATAGGCAGGGCTTGTGATGAGTGCTCCAGACAAAATGGACCCATGCAGACTTGGGACTGAATGATGCAGTGAAGTCAGGGTTGGACGATTCCTCTGTCAGTTCTGTTTAAGGTGTTGGGTTGCTCTGGGAAAGAGGGGGAATAAACTTTTTTGATCTTGCTGTGACTAGCTACCCTCTACAGTCAAGTGAAGACATGAACAAGTAACTACAGTCATTGAAGACATAAACTGGTTGATGCTCTTTGTATTCTCCTAGTATTGTGTCTTGCATCCAGTTTGGATCAGTCTTTTCCCTGTAATTAAGAGCATTAGTTAGATAGGCTCATACAGATACTGTTACTTTGGGAGCACAAGCTGTTCATGGATAGGGTCAAAAAGGATGGAACAGTGAGCTACCAGGAGGGAGAAGTACTTTCTCCTCTCCACTGGTATATCCATAAATGTTTTGGCACTTGATGTGAAGACACCATCTCACACCTGCGGACCTTCATACCGCAGGCTTTTTAATGAGACTTCAAGCAAGGATACAGCTTGCCCGAAGTGATTTGTGACAGGGGAAGCTTTTTTTTCTTGCTAGGAGCCAAACACCAATCCTGGATTTATTTTTACATAGGTCATATAGCTGCTGAAGGATAACTTTTGATTAACAGTGATGAGAAGATAATTGGGACCATCTGACCCAGATGTGGTTGAAGCTCGCAGCACCTGATCTTCCTCACTGCTCTGTCCAAAACAAACATACCTTTCACCACTACCTCAAGGCATTTTTAAATCCATCTGTACTTTGGATATGATGGTGTATCTTTTTAGATTGTGACCTCCAGGCTAATAATTCATAGTGGTAGTTTGCAGTCTTTCAGGATTGTCGTTAGTTTTATAGAAACATAACATTATGTATCTCCCCTTACCCCAAAGAACTGACCCAAATGTGCTGACCTTGTTAAAACTACATGTGTCTCCTTGGAGATAATGACTCAATCTTTCCAGATTACTCTTTCCATTTTTTTTTCTTGGTGGCTAATTGCTACTTAACTTCAACAAATATAGAAAGGGCTTTTATTTTAAAGATTTCCTGCTTGTAATCAAGGATGCTGCTTTCCTGTATTAAAAAAACCAACCCCCCCAACCCAACAACAAAAACCAAACTTTTGAAAAGCCAACTTCATTCCTTTTTTTAATTCTGTTTCTCTATAAGGTCTTTTTCAGTGTCATAAACTACTTAGTGTTTCTCCTGAAATTCATTTCAACAGAGGATTAGTTTGGTTCACATGAATTGGGGCATAGTGTTGCTCATCCAGTAAGCTGTAGAACACCTGTGAAGAAAATAAAGCATGATTTAAGGTACAAAGATTTGTTACCATGCCAATCCTATTCTCCTTCCATGTGAGTGAAAGGGTCACAGTTTCTTCAGAAATGTGTGACTGAAAGAGACCACCTGAGTTTGAAAGTAATTTCTTGGTCTTCCCAATCCTCCTTCTGCAGTACAGACTTGAGTAATAAAAGTTTAATCAAAGAAATTTTGGAAAAAACATCAGTGGGAACAGATCCTCAAAACAGACATTTTGCATTTTCATATTCTCTAAAGTGGTGACTGACATCAACCATGTTCAGTTTGCTTTTGTTGGTAGTGCCTTCGTACAATCAAATGATTAATTGTCTTTGGTTTTCCCTTCTTCCATCATCACTAGGAAACCCTTTTCTTCTTTGCTGGGTAGGCTCCGAGGTTTGATGCAAATAGTTACTTGGGATAGACGGGGATAACGTAGACTCCATGGGTTTCTCAAAGTGATATCTGAGAGTATAAGAATGGATTGATGTTGCAGAAAAGCTGTTGCCAGCAAAGAAAATTAGGTCTTTATTTCTTTTGTTATCTTTTCTGTGCTTTTAAATTCTCAGCCTCATACCCTATTTGAGCCTATTGGTTGAATAGGAAGAAAGGGACCGCTTTACCATACTTTCAGTTTTTCTTTATGTGCTTGCCCAACAACATGTTATATTTTTTATGAAGAGAATTTTAGTCTGCAGCAGCGTGAAGCTGGCATACTCCTGTGCCCACTGGTATCGAGCAGCAGAACTGAAGCTGAGCAGTCCCTCAAGTTTATGTTTGGTTTGGTGAAGCAACCAACCTGCTTAGGTTTGGTTTTAATTGTTTTCTGCCTTTTCCCACAGGAGAGTGGGATCTTCCCACCTGCAAGAAAGGGAGTTTCCCACCTACAAGAGCTGGAAATCTTATTCTTCTTTCTGTGCTTCTTCCCTCCTATAGAGTTCCTTCCATGTGCAGTGTTTATTTCCTCATGATCTAACATGATCACCTGCATGATTTTACCAGTTCGGAGACACCAGACAGATTATGTAGCACGTTGTGTGTGTGGAATTGGTCATCTTGGTTCACCTTGCTAAGAAGTCTGACCTCTGGAGAAGTCCTTTATTGTGGCATCTCTTAAAAGCTTTTCCTTTCAGCTGCTTGTGGCCTACTTCTGGCATTTGCATGTGTGCATCTCCTCAGAGCCTTGTAGGAATAGAAGTGACTTTTAATGCCTCTCTTGTTCTGCCTACTTCTGTTAACTAAAAAAAAAGTAGTTTTTGTTATTTTGTTTCTTGACACAGTATGCTAGGCAGCCTAGGCAGCAATTTATACTGTAATCCCTACTAACAAATTCAATAAGGTTGGATTTCTTTCTTGTTGGCTCGTCTGACTTCTCTCTATTTCTGTATCTTTTTGCATTTTAACATGTCAGGATCTCCTCCTACAAGTATGTACTGGAATTGGGGCTCCAGCTTACAAGGCTGCAGTGTGAGAACAAAGAAGACTTTAGTATTTTCCTTGGGACTTCCAAAAAATAAAATACATAAAATGTGTCCATTAAAATGCCTGGATCAATGAAGGAAAGGGGGGGGGGGGAAGCCTTTTCCTCCAGCAGTGGCTTGATTAATGGATTTATTGTTTGTTGAGATTTTGTCAGGAAGCCATATGGCTTGAGGAAAACAAAGAGGAAGTGGCTGATGCTGAGAATCTGATTTAATAGGGGTCCCTAAGGACAGAATGTGGCTCTTATCCTTACTCCTTCCCACTCAGTTTGCAAAGTGGTCTGAGAAGAGCCTTAGTGCTTCAATGGAGCTAAAGATAATGCGGCTCTGTTTGAGTGGAAGCGTTGGTCCCTACTGCTGGATCAGAATCACAGCTAGTCTATTCTCAGGTTGAAAATCCACTATTTTTTGCTTGTTGTGTAAAGTATTCTGGAGTAGTTAACAAGGAACAATAACTGAAATGTTTACTACTTGGCAGTTGATCAGTCTGCAATAGATGAAGACAACTTCAGCATCTTGTGGCTGAGCTCTCATAGTTTGGGGTGAGATGATATTTCTCTCCTCTGTACCTCTCCACCCCCCAGCAAAATTCAAGCATATGTGTCTCTGGATTAACTGAGTTGCCATCTGTATCCTACAACCAGATAGATTAGGAAAACAAAACATGTATATGGGGATTGATAAGTAACTGGAACTTGAGCACTGGTGATTTAGCCTCATGTGGTGGGTTAAATGGATGTTCAGCGTTATCTATGACTGTTTGACTCTAGTTATGGCTACATGGTGCATAAACCTGAGTAGAGAATCTAAAGCAATATTTTATAATGTAACTGCAAGCAAATATATTAAGGATGTTTAACAAGCGCTTCTTCCTTGTATGAAATTACAGCCTCTCAGCTGAGAGGCATAAACTCGCCAAAAGCTGGTTATGGTCATTTCAGAGCTAAAGTAAAAGGCTCATGTGAACCATTAGTAATTGTTAGTGGGTCCACAGAGTGAAAAGCACAAAACATAACTTCACAAAAACATGTTCTGACAGCTTGGGAATTTAATGAATATTGGTTTGTGAATGAAAGCTACATATTCATCTGGTGTGGTGAAAATGATTTGATATGTGCCTGAGCTCTCTGGAGCTCCTGAATGGCCCGTTTAGAAGTTTTTGGCCGTATGAAAGAAGTAATTACTCCTATAGGGCTTTGATGCATGGTATGTGTCATCTAGTGTTTTACAACAGGCCAGTCCTTTCTTTCCAGATCTTTAAGAGGTTTTTGTTGTTTTCTGGACCCTTATGACATGCTTACACTGGAGTTGGTATTTATTGAATCTTGTCATGAAGCTCTGACAGATACTAGGAGAAAAAGTTTATCTTGAGAAAATTCAGTGGCTGGCAGCAGTGGAGGAGGAGATGCTAAAAGACTAGAGGAAAGTTGTTTGGGGTTTTTTTTCTGATTTAGATGTATTCTTCTATGCTTCTGTCAAACCGTAAAGTTCCTATTTAGTGTTATGCATAATAATACATTCCTTTAAAATATTATTCAGAAGGTCTTTGGTAGTAAATATTTAAAAATAACTACTTCTCATGTTCTTCTTGGCTTTGACAGAGTATTAGGCAATGTTTGTAAGTCTGTCACAATGATGCTGTTGAACATCATTGTAGTAAGCATCCCTTCCAAGCTGATTAATATTAGTCTTAATCAGCAGTTTGGGATTTGTTACCTTTTGCCTAGTTTGACTTCTTATGTATGCATTGGATATGATTCCCTACTGTAAGGGAATCAGGGTATGCAGTTTGGGAATGCTTGGAGGTTTTTACATCTGGAACACCTCCAGTTTGAGGATTATTTTCTTTAAAAAGAAAATTGGGAAAGAAGAATATTGTGAAATTATCTCTTATATTTAAAATTTAGCAGTGGTAGATGCTCGTGACTACCTAATACAGTGCTTAGTTTTTCCAGATGTTCTGGAAAGCTGTTGAACTGCTGTTTACCACACTTATTTATAGCAGGAAAATGTCACACCAGGTATAAGATCTTGCAAATTAAGTGCAGTATCCCACATTTCTTTTGAACTAGCTTTTAAAAAATAAAATAGTACTTGTATGTAGCAGGCTGTTATATGTCTATAGGTGCTAGGTGAACACTATGTGTTTTTTCCAAAGCATTAAAGGGAGGAGGGAGAATAGGATGTTGCCCTCAAGAAGGTGGTTTTACTAATGTATACTAATGTTTTCTTCTAGCAGCTGACCTTGTCAGCAAAGTTGACACCTATGCCTGGAGTAGCAGATTGTGCTAAGCTCATGGCATAAGCAGACTTCTCTGTCTACCTTCATCTGCAGGTAAGAAGTTATGACCAAAAGACTTCAAATAAGAGTTTTCCTTCTCCCTTCTGAAAGTACTTGCACATAAAGCATGCCAAGAACTCTAAAGCTTAAAGAACTTTGCAAATATATGTTTATCACTCCCCTTTTCTTCCTAAGGTTAGAAATCTGACCAAGATCCCAGCTCCCCTGCTCTGTGCAACATCCGTTTTCTCAAAACGGCTGTGTTCTGGAGCAGACCTGCAATGGTCCTGCCAAGTTGCTCTCTTCTGTGATGATGTGGTCCCCCACCAGCTGTGTAAGAGGGAGACCCAAGGCTAACTCTGCCGCTGAGGAATGTGCCCTGAATGAGAGGAGACTCTTGTCCCTGGCTCCCCTGGTTGTCCGGCCGCCTTGGGCAGCAGCTCCCAGTGCCAGCAACAGCTGGTAGGTGACTTGTAGGTCAGGCAATCAGCTGTGGCTGCACATGGGTTTGTCAGGGGCTGCAGCTGCCTCTTGGGTTGTGCCATAGATGTGCTCTGAGCAGAGGGGCCCCGTCCCATTGGGTCTTGAGCATGTGGAGTCTTCACTTCATTTGGAGAGGGGGACATTTTCTTTTTTCTTCAAACAAAAGTTCTGCAGGAGAAGTACTGTGACTACATAAAATATCCCCCATCCCACCCCCAACAACTCTGCAGTCCAACTGTTTCCCATTCTTAATGTGAGCATACATTTAAAACACAGTGCTGGTTATAAGGAGCCATCCTCAGCTTGGCAAGTCAAGACATTGCCAAAAATCCAGAATAGATGCCAGGAAAAGAAAACAGTAGCAGATAATGTTTTTCCTGACAATGTAATTAATTTTTGATGTAGTGAAAATATCAGAACTTGGAGTTAAACACTATAAAAATAGATACTGGCAGATTATGTATTGGTATTACTTTTTATATTGCTTTGATTTCTCAGTCCTCTGTTTTATGGTGTAAATGAAGCTAGTGGAGCAGGTGGGGGAAACTCACTCTTCCAGGAATGTGTTCTGGAGTCCATAAGCAGAATAAGCAGTTTATTCTCTGGCTTGTCACAGTTCATGGGCCTCGCTTAAAGCTAATTTGTCTTATGTACATATGTAAGCTTTTAAGTGGTAGACTTCTATACCAGTCACACCTCCTTCAGCATTTTCCTGTGTAGAATACCATTCTACAATGACTTCTATTGCAAATACAGTATTTTGTAGTAGTATTCTATTGATAATTGACATAGGTAAGGGACTGGTATAACTCAACAGGACGAAATACTTTAATTGCTTGCCAAAATGATAGCTTGTCTCGGGGTTAAGTTCTGTGTCTGAAGTACAGGCAAGCATAAAGATACAGCAGTTTTTTCTTACTACAGGAAAGGCAGAAGCTTGCTGTCGTTGGTGGTCCTTCCAGCCCTGTAAGGATAGGCGGTAATATTGCATGACTGTGAAAGTATTTACTTTCATTGTCTTTACTAGTTGACATTCTACACTATATTAGAAATATATATACACATATATAAAATGCACTCTGTACACTGTATAGGAGCTTTGCTGAAGTGTATAGGACAAGAGGAAATGGCCTCAAGTTGTGCTGGGGGAGTTTAGATTGGATATTAGGAAAAATTTCTTCACTAAAAGGGTTATCAAGCATTGGAACAGGCTGCCCAGGGAAGTGGTTGAGTCACCATCCCTGGATGTATTTAAAAGACATGTAGACGTGGCACTTGGCGACATGGTTTAGTGGTGGACTTGGCAGTTTACAGTTAGGTTTACAGTTGGACTCAATGATCTTAAGGGTCTTTTCTAAGCTAAACAATTCCATGATTCTGGAGATGTGTGTGTATGCATACATACATATGTACAGCATTAAAAATACTCTGTTGTCTTGGACTCTATCTCTAGAGACTGACACTGTCTTAAGTTGTCCTGTATTTGGGAGGTCTTTTTGGTTATTCATTGAAGTGCTTTCAGTCTCACACTCTAGGCATGCTACATATCTCTTTAATATATAAATCAGTTGATCATTTCTAAAGCAGACTTTTCCAGAGTATTAATTGCTGCCTGCAACTGACAACATGTTATTGCTAAAGAATGTGATGATTGTGTGGTGGAATAGTACCACCAATGAACACAGTCCAGTTGACTGAAGTAGCATGCAGATTTTCTTAAAAACACTGGTCTCTTATTTTTCCTAGATAGTGTTTAGCTGGTGTGGACACCCCCC
>JANZLQ010000025.1:9309575-9334321 GCA_026212715.1 Elanus axillaris | reverse complement strand
CCCCCAGCTTTTTGTTTCATTGCCAGGCTTTCCCATCAAGCTGGATTATTAGGAAGGAAGGGAAGCAAAACGTTAGGTTGCCAGAACTCATTGCATTGTATTCTTGTTTAGTGGATCAGTGGTGAGCACGTTTCCAAATAAAGTTCAAGCCTTTTTCTCTGGAAATAATGCTCCTCCATAAGTTCTTATCTTGGTTTAGAAATGTAAGACTTCAGAAATGCATTTGATTTTGAGAGGCTTGGACAGCTACAATATTAATTGAAGAGAAAATTCCATTAGTGCTCTTCCTGTAGCACAAACTTACTGCTTTGTTGGTTGGCTCTGGTCAAATAATTGTATAAACATCAGAAGACTTGCATCTGAAGTAGATGCACAGTCAGGAAGCTGAAACACGTTGTTCTACTGAGGGCCCTGTAAGGTTGAAGCTTATTTACATTAAGTATTTCCAAGTATAAAATAGGTGGGAGAAGCTTGCTAGACTTTTAAATATAGAAACAAAAGCTTTATTCAAGAAATTTAATGCAGTGATTAATATGGCCTTGGCATTTCAGTGTAACCAGTGATGATGATGATGTTTTCAGATCGGATGTCTTGGAAAAATGGGAGTTGTTCAGTTTTGGAGGTGAGCAACGGTGTGGCAGTAGTTGTTTCCCAGCTAGCTGTAAAAACCGTGTGCAGCACGTGTGCCCTGTGCATCTCCTTCCTTCCGCACGACTGCGTTCTCCGTTCCTTTCTTTGGAATAAAAGTCATGGCATACAAGTGAATGTGAGAACCATAAGATATATTAAAGTATACCTCTTGTTGACTTGTGGTGTCAGCTTACTTCTCTACTCACTCTCTCAATAAACCTGTATGATTTTCTTGACTTTGGTATGTGAGCCATATTAAAGGTGAAGCACTGCTCATACTTCTCTGTTGCTGAAAGCACTCTGGCAGTCCATGCCCAAAGCATGTGTAGGCTGTATTCTGCCATGCCATATGCATTCATCGCTATGATTTGCTGCCCAATATGCTTGTATGTGCTCTAGCTCAGCTCCTGATTTTGTGTGTATGTAGACAGTGTGAGCTGAAGGTACAAATAAATGTACATGGTAGTACAGAATCTCAGACTCAGATGTGACAAAAACGCCTTTGCAAATCTGTTGAGTATCTTTACATGCTTTATGTGCATGTTAACAGGGTCATTTCAGCCACGTGAGAAGTATCTTTGCCAAACGTAGTGTTATCGGAGATCTTTGGAAGGGTTTGTGCGATTCATTTATTGATTCTGAAAAACAACATACTGTGGGAGTCCTTGTCAGTTAAAGTCATAAACCTTCGCCTACTATTCAGAACATGCAAGCTATGTAGTCCCCTCTCCCCTACAGGTACTTTTTTCACCTTTTCCACATAATCATACAAAGTATTAGCTTGAAGGGTCCTTGGGCAGTCATGTAGTCCAACATCCTGCTTAAACAGAACCATCACCAACACAGTATAAAGTCAGCTGTGGATTTGGTCTGTCCATGTCTTGAAAACCTATGGAGGTAGAAGTTTTTGTAACCAGCCTGGCTAGCCAGAAAAGTTTTTCTGCATATCCATTTTGAATCTCCATGCTATCCCTGGTCTTCAGAGCTCTTTGGATGCTGGTCGGAATGCTCTGTTTTCCCACCGTAGCATGCTGGGGTCCTGGGGGAGTTAGTACTCTCTTAACTTCCAAACAAAATTTCTTAAGACACTTCTCTCAACAGAGTAATGACTAAACAAAAAAACTTGAAGTAGTACTGCTAACCTAACTTCTGATGAATATGTATAATGAAAGCTTTTGGTAAGATTTAAGACTTTCACATCTTGGTATAGAAATCTACTTAATTTGGTGAGGGAAAGAAATCTCCCTTCTTCCTTGTTTATTTTATATCTGAAAGAATAACCTTGTAGTAAAAAGTCCAGTGGTTTTATTAAAAGAAAACAAAGGATAGAGACACCAGCAGCGTATTGTGTAGTTGACAGTCTCTAGTTCAATCTCTTCAATATATCCTTAAAAAGTTTCTTTAGAGGGTTGGGTTTTTTGTTAGGTTTTTTTTTGGGGGGGGGGGGAGGTAAGAGGTGGAGAGTGAATATTTGCTGTCTTAATAGCTAAAGAACCTCATAGTTTCTTCACTGAAGCATAGCTGTATAAAATACAAAAACTTAAATGTGAATGAAGGGAACCCTGAGAAAAATAACTTGTAAGTAGCAGTGGTTTCTGTCTCACAGCTTGTGTGGTCTGAGGAAAAAATAGAGATTTCTGTGAGTAACATATTAAACTTCCCATTTTCAATTCCATAGAGGCTATATAAATCTTACCCTACGTGCAGCTGATGCAAAAGCTATGACTGAACTGGAAAGAGGACTTTATCTAGAAAATATAGGTGGTAATGCAGTTTTATAGTGGAATCTCAAATGCCTTTACTTTCCTGGGAGATGTGTCAGAAGTACCTACAGAATTACTTAAATCACCAACTTCTCTTTGCTATCTCAGTGCCAGTAACATGTTATGGAAGTTTTTTACAGATAAAGAAAAATAGAGGTTTTAAAATAACATCAAAAGGGACCTGTATGTCAAAGTCTATCACAAGTGGTTTACATGTTACAGTAAAAAGATAATCTAAAGTCTATTCTGTTAGAGGTTCTAAACTGAATCCATCATGGGGTGGTTTTTTTTTTTTTCTTACCTCAGTTCTGAGATATGCATAGCATTGGTAAAATACGCTTTTGAGCTGCAGTAGACCCCTTTGCAGGGATATAAAAATGGTATAAATTGCTAAAAGACATGTGCAGACATTATAAGAGCATAACCTTTTCCTAGGTATGCCAGTAGTGTTTTACCTGCTAAGTTTGCACAGGAACTTAGGAATATTGAGGAAAAAGTGCTTATTAGTCAAATGGATGTGGTATTCACTCATTTGAAAGCTTTTAGGAATACACAAGATGGTATGATTTTGTGTTTTTGGTTTTTTGTTTGTTTGTTTGTTTTAAGTAAAAGAGTAAAGTAGCAATAGTTCCTCTTAAAGAGTGTTTCTAAAACCACAGAGGTAGACTGGGGGCTGAGCTGTGTATATGTCTTGATAAGCTTGGGCAAGTGGTTCTGATGCTGAATTCTCCAGTTCTAAGCTAGGAAGATTTGAGCGCTGCCCTGTTCCCTTAGCAGTTCTGGTTGGTTGTCATTATGTTCACAATTTAATGGAACTTGTGTGTCTCAATACTTTATCCCGTACTCTGTGCTCGTGACATCTGACATTCGGCCTACTTGGATTGATTCCTCCATTAAGCAAGAGGAAGGTTGTGCCTGTTTGACAGTTTAGATGATAAGCTCCATTGGCAGTGATTTGTGCTAAACTGGATTTGAATTGAATTAAGGTTTCCTATTTTTAATTAGGCTTTACATTGTGTCTTACAGTTTTGCATTTTCTTCAGCTTTCCTTTGCAGCAACGAGTAAATACCTGTGTGTAATTACTCATTATGGCCTGATTTTTATGTTCTCTCAGGAGTCATGCACGGGATTTGGAATGTGGGGTTTGAGGTTTCTTTGAGTGCCAGTTCTGGCTAAATATTAAGACTGTAGATTGACCTCTGCAAGAGATTTCCTGTAGTCTCTACACAGCTATTGCCGTAGGCTGGTTTTAAGGATCTCGGAGCCCGAAGCTCAGTCTACACCTTTACTGGTGCAATTTTAGTCTCCTCCCACATGTTCTTGCCATGACCTGGTGCTAATGCCACAGGACATAAGTAGGTTAAGAAAGTTTTGTGTGTATCTCATAAGCTCTATTTAACAAAAGTTTCTTCATGCCTGACTATTTCAAAAGTGTTAGGGGGAATCTGTTGTCTTCCAGTGAGTGTGGAATTAACTTTGTTCTGTGGTAGACTCCTTCCATTTGAGAAAACGAGTGCTTTCTGCCATGGTGTTTGGGCCAAGGCAACATCCATGGCACTTCTGTCTGACGGAGATAACTTCAAGGTTAAAACTAACTATAGATTAGATAACTAGGGTTGAGCTTCAAGGCAAAATCCTGTTTCATAAAGTACTTGAAGGGCAACTTGACCTCTTAAAGCAAGTTAAAAAAACAACAACAAACAAAACCCAAAAAAGATTGGAGCCTGAACATTATCTACCAATTATATTGTACTGCACTCCACATTTCCTCTCATCTCGCAACATCACAAGGAGAAGTGTGGGAAGCAAGAAATCCTAGTTGTTATCCGTTAGCATAACAGGACAGAAGATTTAACTGTTCTGACTGCTCCCTGGATGCTGAAATCAGAACTTAATAACAGTTTGTGGTGCTGATTACTTCGAACAGTCAGTCTTACTTGATCCATGACTTAAAAGTTGCTTCAGGTAAGCTAAACACTGACTGTTTAACTTCCTGGTTAATATGCATTTGTTTGTATTAACCTGCCCTTATATGTTGACAGGTGATAAGAATCGTAGAGCAATTTAGGATGGAGAGAACTTTAGAGACTGGACTGGATGATCCAGCACTTGTCCAAAGCATGTCCTAAAATGAAGCTGAAATACTGTTTTGTTTTGCAGTGTGCTTTCTTCAAAATTTGCTATCCCAGTGGTATATTAAAATACTGAAAATCTAAAAGATAATCAGTGAATTATATTTTCAATTTATTATTTAGTGTGAAGGTGTGTCTGTCTTCATGCTTTCTTTCCTCCCTTGGGTTAATTAATGCTTTCAGAATACTAAATGATTGTGGGGTTGGGGTTTCCCCTCCCCCATAAAAGTTTAACTTCCATTTTTTCCTGTTATTCAATAACTGATGCGGGGATATAAATCTAGTCCCGTTTTTAGTTACTGTTGGTCTTTTAGAGTATTTGAGATGGATTTTGTGTTTCACCCCCTGAAAGTTAATCTGATATTCACCTGGTGGTACTGTACTGGAGACCCTGATGCATACTTTTCTTTCTGTGCCTTGGAAAACCTAAAGTGTGACCTTTTTGAGCTCTCGTCTTTGCTGCCAGGGCTGTGTATGCATTTCTATGAAAGGATTTTTATTTTAATCCAAACTCTGTAAGCAGTGTTAAGAACTGAAAATTGTTCCATACCATAAGAATGCCTTTAATTACCAGATTTGTAGAGCTAAAATCCCTCTTGCTTTTTCCACAGTCTCATGTACATCGGGGGGGGGGGTTTGGCTTCATGACAACAAGAGGAAAGATACATGCCATCATCTAACATAATACTTTTCTGAAAGTAAAAGATGGGGTTTGAGGCCCTTTGAGCTAAAAAAAAAGGCTAGAACCCTCCTCTTCCACTTCAGGGGTGAATGCTCTGAGCTACTACGTGTAGTCTTCTTGTCCCTGGGTCCAGTAAAAGGACAGAATTAGGTACTAAAATTCCTGAGAAGGACTTTGAGCTGTGAATGTTCCCCATCCTCACCCAGCCTGAGTGAAGAGCTTGAACAAGAGACATGCGTTTGCAGGTGCATCTGCCTTGGGGGTCGGGGGGCCTTTGGGCACACAGACACTCGGTGGCTGTCCCTGAAAATTTACCTCTGTCCTTTTGCTGCACTGGGTAGGGAGCTCTGGTGCTGCAGGTTTTATGAAGTCCGTTCCTGGAGCTGGGAAAGAATGTAGTGATGTCTAGTGTGCCTGTAAGGAAGTCTTCCTCTTGGTTTATCTTAGTACCAGAGGATGTAACCCTACAGAGTCGCTTCCAGTCAATGTCACTCATTGCTGTCTTAAATACTGCTTTCTAAAGCTTTCCTGTCCATTCTGGAAGTTGAAGTGCTTGCTATCAACTGGAGTTTGGCTTCAAGCTTGAAGCCATGCTGCTCGGATATCTGTTCTAACACTGCTACTCTAAATAATACTCTTCAAAGTGCTCAGGCAGCAGTGTATTTGTTTTGATGTGAAGGTAAGATCTCATACCCCCATCTGCTTTTGCATTTCTGCAAGCATAATATTTGAGGAGTGATGGCATGTGGAAGAAAGCATTAGAACTTAGGCAGGGCTAGTATCTGATCTTTTTTCCTGCAGGTTTTCTTGGCATGTTTATCCTTAAAAGTATGTTTTGACAGAGCGCAGCAGTTATTGTGCAGCTGACAGTGGATTACAATATTGTTTGTTTAGGATTCAGAAGTCTAGTATTAGATTGCTTCTTGTCAGCAAAGTGCAGGATATACCACATGGTGTTTGCACATGGAAACAGTGTGACCCCAGCCCTAGCAGTGGAATTCAGATAAAGTGGTACTGTTCTCTAGCTTTTTATTTCTCCAGCAAAAGGCATGGGATTGTATGAGTATAGCTTCATGCTGTAGTTGAATGTGCCTTACCTTTGTGAAAGCAAAGATTTCAGAAATAGCTTGGTGGTATTGGATATGGATACACCTAGTATTAAAGCACTACTAAAGCAAGAAAATGTATTACTAACATTCAAAGCTCTCAAGTTTGGTTAGTTCAGCCTAATTGTTTCAGCTTCCTGTATCTAGGATCCCAGTGAGCTTTTGTAAGTGGAAGGACTGCAAATAGTTGAACAAGCAGGACTTCAGCTCCAAAGTCGTTTTTAATTAAAGGGTTTCTCTTCTGCGGACTACTCCCACGTAGACGGTTTGAAACTCCTAAGCTTCCATGCATAGAATTTTTCTTTATTCCCTTGGGGGGGGGACAACAGAGTTGGCTACCTACAAAGGATGCAGACATTGCAGTGAAAGCAAACCGCTTCCTCTCCAGGCATGAAAATAAGAGCTGAAAGTTTTGATTGTACTTTTTTTATTTTTTGCAATCGAGGTGCAACATGGTTTCGTTTTACAGAGAAATCCGAACTACTACTACTATCTACTGTTGCCTATGCTGGTTGCATACACACAGATGAATTCTCAGGCAATGATAGCAGCTGTTCCAGGTCAAAGTTTAGGCTTGCACTCAAATTCAGGTTGTGGTGAAAACACACTTAAAGTAACCTTAATGTGATCTTTAGGTTAAGGGATAGGATTTCTTCCACTGAAAGGAGGTTTAATCCTTTCTTTTCAAAATGTTGCTGAACTATATAGCTGCTAAAAGCAAAAAGAGAAAACCAAAATGTTGTATGGAACATTGTGAGGGGCTTGTTCTTCTCTTATCAGTATGTAGCTGTCGCAGTCCATTTGAATCCCTCAAATTTATAGGACAACATAACTCTGTAAATTAGGCTTTATTTTATGGGCTCATTAGGAAAGAAAACAAACATAAGGGCTCGATCCCCTTTGTACAGACTAGCCTAACACGTGAATTCAGTAATTCATCACTTGTGAGCTTTCTAACTCCCAAGTTCTCTAATTCATAACTCGCAACTCATAATTTGTAACTTGTGCACCTATGAGCAATTGGTTACCTAGCCAGTGGTGAGAGTGCTCCTCCTTTCTTCTCCGTCGTGGTGCAGGCGTCCCATATATCACACCAGGAAGCATGAAAGCCTCAACAGTCCAGCTGCTGTTGGATCCGCTTCAAAAGCTTTTTGGGTTAGCTGCTGTATTTATACCTTCCACATTGGAAGTTTGGTCTATACTGTTTCCATGAGTTAGCAGATTCTGAAGAAACTACCAATCAGTATGCATGGATTATGGCTGCAGGAGATGCAAGCTGCAGATGATAATGGCTGCATAATGACCTTTAGCTCTTTCTGGTCACTGTATCCTGCCTGCGTGTTGCCCTTGCTTTGACCTAATGGTGCTGCTCCCAGCACACGAGGCCTTAGAGTGACCTGTATGTTAGCCAAAATCTGAGCAGGAGTTGAATGAACAGTCACACTAGCTTGTAGACAGTGGAGCTGAAAGTCTCTTCTAGGGGCTCAGGGACAGTCTGGGATCTTCCCATTCCTAGGGGCTCAGGGACAGTCTGGGATCTTCCCATTCCCAGTGGAAGGTCGCTGCTTTGCAATCCTGCCTCTTCCAGTGCCTCCTTTTCAGAGATACGCAACTGTACCTCTACAGAACATGGCTGTTTCTGAGCAGTAATACCTTTCAAGGGACTTCAACATGGGGTACCCTTATGTGCACAACTTACTACTCTATGCAAGAACGTTGCACTCAAATGATAAAGGCTTGAGCAAACTAGTTCTCCTGCTTTTGAATGAATATTGAGAAGCAGAATCATGAAAAGCAAAGGGCTATTGCAAATTCTGTTACAATGCCTAATTTGCCATACTTGGCTTCTAGCAGATAACCATTAAATTATTGTAACAATCCTAATATATTCCCCATATAGTATACAATAGGCTTTAGTATAAGTTAATCATAATGATTGCATGCGTTGTCTGTACATCTATCAAGCTGCAGGATATGTTTTCAATTACTATATTGCCATGTTCTGCTCTTGTGGAGGTTGCTCAGCTCTGTCAATGCCAATGGCTGCATTGTTTCCACAGTAGAAGAAAGGAAGAAGGTGAAGGGAGGAGATCATGAAGACTTAAATCAATATTGGTTCCAGAATCCTGTTGTTTGCATGTTGAACTTTGTTACAGTGCAGTCATTTTGTGAGGAAGGATGGTGACACTAGAAGCCGTCGCTGTAACTGAGATGAGGAGGAGACAAGAAAGCAGGAGGAGGGTTCTTTAGGTGACTAAATTGCCAGGGGTTCCTTGGAAAACTTGGAAGTTCACTCATAAAATAATTAACACAAAGATTGTTTGCCCTTAGAATGAAAACATGCAGTGAAAACCTTAAGAAAAAAACCCTCAGAAGATAGGCATCTTAGCAAATGAGATCAAAATTTTGAGTTGGTGGAGTACATCTGTTTTGGGCCACTCCATTTGAGGTGCTTGAAGTGATTGAAGTTGCAGAGCCTGAGGCCTTGGCACTTTCTGGAAATTAAGGCCCCTTGAACATATGAAACACATAGAAACATGTGCTATATGAGTAATTTTAAATTAGTTGCTGTTGAAACTATAGGCCTTTATGTTACCTCTTCAGTAATGCAGATGGCCCAGGGACTTGCATGGTTCTGGGCTGTGGGTGGGTGGGGGGGGGCGAATGGGTGGTGGTGGTTTTGGTTGTTGGTTTTTTTTTCCCCAAGCTGGCTTGCATTACATGCATATAATGTAAAACTCCTATTGTACTCTGTTTTGCACAGAACCAAGAAAGCTTGATGTACAACTATGCTAAAGATGTCTAAACCACACAGAATGTTGAACCGTTCCTTGGGATTGATAATACCTAATACCTTCTTTAAAGGAATGGATACCTTCTCTTTGATAAAGATGCTTAGAAGCACATGGGCAATTTGGATATTGATGTTTAATGTGGCTTTTCAATTTACTCATTAAAAAAAAAAGATTGTAATTCTCTTTTCCAATATCTTATACTTATGTAATTGGTTTTTAATTTAAATGTCATGGTTTGGATGTCTGGACTCATTAATGCTTTATATTTTGGATAATTTTAGGGTTTTATTTGCTCACTAGCTTACAATTAGCAGAAACTTTCTGTGGTCACTCCCCCTTGAGTTCTTTCAAGGATTTAGATTCCTTGCTAGGTAATTGTGCTTAATAAGCCGTTCTGGCAGGCTAATGTTACCTGGTATTGTACATTTCCGTAGCTGCATATCAATAAGGATTAGAAATTCCAGCAACCACTTCTCATTTAAAAGAAAACTGGCCAGGCTGTTTTTGTTAAGATCTGTTGCAAAGTTCTAAATCCTTAACCCTGTCTGTTAACTCATTCACTGCAGCTAATGGCTAATAGCTCTCCAAATGGCACAGCCTGTCCTCTATGTTTCTGTCTAGAGGAGAAGTCCACAGAAATGGATACTACTTTTTTTTAAGTTTGGTAAGAAGGAGCAGTGGAAACTAAAAATGTCCTAATTAGATCTCTGATGTATTTTTTTCCTGTTTTCAAGAAAGAAATGCAAGCTGGGCTTTGTACTTCATAAGCAGTATGATGGTAGCCCAGAGAGTACATGAGCACCTCAGCTCTCCACACAGCATTACTGAGCACCTGAGATGGACTGTATGTTCTTCAGTACCAGTGCCTGGCATCCCAGACATCTTATAATTAAGTTCAGAGACATATGGTGAAGATCTACCATGATAGCAGGAATGATGTTAAAATTCCTTCTGGAGGGACGAGAGTACTCCCCAAAGGCTTAAGTTGCTGATCTTCTGGAAGCTTTCCAGGAGCTCTTTAAGCAGATCGCTGTTTGTCTTGGTCTTCCTGAACCCCTGAAAAAAAGGTATACTCTGCCCAAGGTGTGTAGGGCACTTGGAGATGAGTAGAATAAGATCAATCAGCATGAAAGGCAGGAGGGTCACAACATGCCACCCGTTCATCCATTGTGTTTTGGTAGACCCTGTACAGAAGTAGGTTAAGGGAGAATTTGAAGGAGGATAATGAGGAGATTTAACCAGCAACTCGGTGGAGTTCCTTTTCTATGCATATGTCTGAGGTGACTTTCACAAATGAACCATCAAGTGGTACCATTCACTTAGAAAAATATGAGAAATTTCCTGAATGAAAATGAGTAGATTGCATATGATATGCTAGAGAAAGGGGAGGGTTTTTTCGCACACTCTGCTTTTGGCAAGTCTGCTGACTCCAGAAAACTGTCCTGACATCGTCATTCCGGGCAAATGGACAAGATGGGATTGCTGAGGGTACAGTGAGGAGGAAGATGTAGTCATTATGACTTGAGCTGAAAGCCTGTAACTGCATGGTCTATAATGAAAGGCTCTATCTACAAAATGGAGACAGTGTCTGAAAACCTGGGGAGGAATCAGTAAGTGGAAAGTGGTGCTGGCTTAAAAATTTTTGCAACAGAGAAAGACAGGAACAGGAAAATGAAAATTTTTTTTCTTGCTATATTGAATTTGACCTGCTATCCGTCTTCCATTGGTATTGCAGACTGACTTTTGTTTACTTGCTGTCAATTTTTTGGCATAGAATCCTGTTCCCAAAGAGCTCTTTGCTGGGTCAATCTACGAATGTCATACGTGATCTTTGTAAGACTGCTTCCCAAGGGGAAGTGTGTTTATAGTGATGTTACTCATCTCTGTACTTCTTGTGCCTCCCAGTGAGTTTGGGACCTCTTAGGTGAGTTTTAGCCAAACTTAAGAGAATTAGTAGTTTAGAAAGTATGAAGTTTGTAACAGTTCCCCTAAAATTATCAGCTGAATAGAGATACCTAAGTATACTCGCCTCCTGAAGTGGTACTGCAGTTCTGTATCGATTTCGAGGCAGTGTGGCCAGTTGGCCAGAGCAGTGTAGTCTTAGCTTGGAGCTGGCTGTAGCACCACCACAGCACTGAAAGCGGGACTATGGAAATTAAGAAATGCAGCTGGACTATTTTAGTCTACAAGCTATTGCTGTGTACTATGATCACCTTAGATTTTGCTCTAATAAATAAAATTATCCAAGCTCACAGTTGTTTGAAGAGGGGAAATACTTCAGTGATCCAGCTGACTCCTCTAAACAGCATAGAAGCAGCAAAGAAGTTCTTTTGTGCTTCTGGAAATACAGAAGTAAGCATAGCTAAGTGTAAATTTTAGAAAGGGATGGGTTCCCCCTCTCATTTTTCTTACTTGCTTTAACTGTTTAAAGACTCCTTGTAGAAGTATGTTCTGTTCTGTCTTGCAGACTTTTCTAGGTTGCCAGGAGAGTGACTTGAATTTTCTTAGATAATGTTTAATGAACAATGAAGCTGCTCTCTGAGTAAAGTTTTGAGACTATATAATTTTTTACAACTATTATGTCGAAAGTGCCTCACCTTATTTCTGTTTTAGGAATTGCATTTAATTAGTGAGATTTCTTTTCAGTAGTCACACAGTACCATGGCTTTAAACCATATACTTAATTGACTTTTAAAACTTCAGCTAACTCAAATTTAAATAGATAATTTAAATTGTAAGATCTTTTTATTTCTGGTGTCCTCCAGTGCAAGCATGGAAGTGGAGAAATGGGCTCATTTGCATGCAACTTTCCCAAAAATGTAGTGGAAGAGGGTGTTGTGTTTTGGTCTGTATATTGAAAGGTGGGAAGTATAAGAAGGTTTTTGTATGGTTTTCTAAGCTTTATGAAATTTGCCCTCAGTTTGCATTTGGAGTCCAAGGAACACCTCACTTTGACAGCTGTGGCTGTAGCCGAGTGACAAAGCACAGCAAATGTTGCACGTGGGCTTGACTGAAGTGTAAAGACCAGATTCAGCTCTACAGAACCAAGAGTTAAGCTGGTTCATGCCAAAACAGAGCAGATGACCTCATTGCCATTAGTGTAAATATTGGCAATTGCACACAAATGTCTTCAATCAATCCTTCAACTGGCTCTAAGTGTTTGCAGACAATCTGTAAGGGGAGAGGGAAGGGAAATGGTGAGTGGGTGGGACTGTGTCTTCCTTGAAAGCAGCTGAGAGAATGACCTATTTTCTCTCCTTTGAAGCTAGGGCATCTAGAGGTGTAAGGCAACTTTGAAGCAAGCTGTGTGTATTGTAGCTTTCATTTAAATATTTCTCCTACAATGAAATAGCTTGCTTATTCCTTTGCTCTTTGTTTTGTTTTCTTTCAACTCCCACACAGTATTTAGACCATATTAGAGATGTATAAATGTGACTTCCCTTAATGTTGTTGTTGTTAATAAAGTTGTGGGTGCTATTTTCTCAAATGCTCTCTATGTTTGATACTAATGAAGAACAAATACTTACAGGGCTTTGGAAGACATTACAGTGTAGTTAATGTATGCCTGTTGACTTGAGATGATCAATCACAAGATGTTTGTTTAATGCTTATGACTTTTTGGAGCTGTTTTTCACAGAATTTATATGCAGTGTAGTCTCCTTTGCTAACATATCTAGAAAATGAAAAGTGGTCATCTGCCACTGAATAGAATACATGCTAGCTGCTGTCTTAACCTCTGCTGTGCTGCTACCAACTATCCAACCCTTGCTAGAACAGTGGTGAAGCAGTGAGTCTTTCTAGGATGGGTCCATTTAGTCCTGCCTCTCTAGTAGGATTGTGATGTTTCATGTTGATGAACTTGTTAGTAGCTGGAATAGAGTGAGAAAAAAGAGTGCTTTGTGTAAAACCACCTGCAGACGATACTTCAGTCCTAATCCTGAAACAGACTCAAGGTTGGGTTTTAGTGATTAAGCCTCCTTGAACTGGATTTAGGCTTGTATCAAAATAAATCCTATCTCAAGAGCTGAAACTAAGCACTGCATCAGATACTGTTTTGATTTGCTAGTACATATCCTAAATATACTGCTCTTAAGTTTTAAACTTCTGCTTTGAAATTGTCTGGCTGAAATCTAGTTATTGGAAGCAAAGATCCTTGAGACTCTCACTTGAGTGCTATCACGATCTCCAAAATGCCTTTGGGTTTTTGTACCTCAAGTCTGTGTGGAGTTCATATGCTTTTTATATCTAATCTTGGGGAAAGGAGAGTATTCATTTCAGACTTACTGTTCCTGTTGAATTAATTCAAGTGTGAGAGTATGAAGCTTACAGTTAAAAATGCAAGGTTATGTTCTTAACGGTGACCAAATAAAAAAGCTTTAATAAGCCATCTGTTTTATTAGCTCACCTGCTGGTTTGTTTTTCTTTCAAAGGTTTTGTGGTGATTTGAAAATGTTATGGAACACAGTTGGGCCAAGCCTTGTGGGTTCAAAATTGAGGGTCAAGATACAAGGTGTTACAGGCAGTGATGGGTTTTGATAGCATTGGCACTCCAGCCATCAATTTGTATTCTTGAGAGAGGATTGGAACTTTGTTTTCTATGAAGGCATGTGAATTTTAGACACAATGTCTGATCATGAAGCCTTCTAGCTACCTCATCTCCTGTCCTGCGGCTTCCTAGCTGGTGAGTCCTGCTTTGTGCTGCAGTTAAATGATTGCTAAATAGTATCTTGGGCTTCAGTTTGTTACCTGTAATCATGACTCAGCTTAATGAAGCTAACTGATGACAGTGGAGGAAGAGCACTGACGCCCTGTTAATGGATTTGCGGATGATCTTGGTATACAGATGTGGCCTTCAGCTTACTTGTTGAAGGTCACCAGGGACAGCAAAGACTTGGATTCAGCTTCTGCCTCTTTTGTTGGCTAAGGAGCAAAAAAAATGGGATGGGGAGGAAGAAACAGGTTGTGCTGAGGCCTTTGAGATAGCAGTCACTTGTTTCTGTGTGTCTGAAAAGGAAACACATATTGGATAAAGATGGCTTAGAATACCAGACAATGAAAAATCAAGAGATGCAAGGGTTGAGATTAAAACATTGTGAGGGAAGAAGATGCCCTAAAGACAAACACACTTCCTGAAGTCAGAGATCAGATTGAGAATTAAAATAAAAAACTGAAGATAAAAGTATAATTTTCAAGGTGGAAGAATTATTTTAGCTATTAACTCACTTGATTGTTGCCATTAATAACATTTATCTTTAAAAGAAATGACAAAAGGTGTGGATGAATTCTTTACCTCCTCTTATTGCTCCCCCATCCCCAAAAGAAAACACTTAATAATTCTTTCTGGCCAGTTCTACCAATACAAAGAGAAGGGAGACTTCCAATTTGATTTTTCTGCGCTGTAAAGATTGTAGCTCAAGGAGAAGTAGGGGATGTTCTGTAATTAGGGAGAACATCTATTGTAGCATCCCCTGCTTCAAAACAATGTTTCTTTTCCTCATTTTCTTCCCCCCTACCATATTGCTAGCTGCATTGCACAAGAAGAAACTGCAAAGCGAGCAACAGCTCCTGGACTAGACAGCTGAGGGTTCTTGGATGCAAGTCAGCTAGTCATTTGGGAAACTGGGACTTCTGGGGAATTCTGTTATCTATCTGGAGGCAAGATTTCTAGCAGCCATTGTTGCTAGAAACAACCTCGTGTAGTGCAGAGTTTATACGAGCTTGCATATTGGTGCTGTTCTGTCCTCTCGCAGGTAGTGTGTGTGTGTGTGGTAGTTTGCATGTGTCTTGGATATCGCTTGTGGCATCTGGATTTTGGCCTGTTTCACACAGATGTGTTAGACCGTCTTTTGGCCAGTCTCATGTGAGGAGAATTCCTTGGTGTTCAAACTCTCTCTCAAGCTCGTTCTCAACACTGTCATCTTCGTGGCTGTGGGACCTGTGGTTTGTTTGTTTTAAGGAGTGCTTATTATCTCTGAGTGTTCTTCTGGAGTAGCAAGAGAGTGATGCTCCACAAGAGGAAATTTCTTAGTCCCACTAAAAAATTTGGATGCTACCTCTGTATAAACACTTTCTTTTCAAAGAAAGTCGTACACTTATTTCAAAACCATAACCTGTTCCTTTCTAATAAAATTTTGTGTGCAGAAGTTTCACTTGATAGCTTGACTTGAACCTACCATGAAAGGTTTTTGCCCACTTATTGATGGGAAGCAGCATATCTTGTAGGATATTTCTCCTTCATCAGTCTAAGGGAGGAGATAAATACTAGTTAGCTTGGTTCCAGTAGCCAATTCTGTATTTGCAGTCATCTTTATCTGGAAAATGTTACTACGCGCTACACTGGGATTCTTATGGTAGGGAGGATGTGCCAAATGCCTCTCTGTTCACAGGGGCTACTGTCATGTTCTTCTGGATGGTTTATAAGCTCTTTCTGGGTAGCTGAACTGGTTTATTTGTACTTGGTTTTGGTTTGTTTTTTTCTTTTTCGATCAAGCCTTGCTTGCACTAACCAACTATTCTTATTAACGGCTTCTAACCTGGGTGGAACAAGCTGCCTTTTTGTTCAGAGCCCTATCTGGTGTTATAATAGGGCAAGACATGGAGCACAGCTTGGCCATAGTGCACAGAGAATGAATGAGAAATAAAGGGAAAGTGCCAAACTCTAGAGGATGTTTGGTTATAGGTAATTATGAATGAAAGTGTGCTCGCTTTTAAGTTTACTAAACAACATGCTGATTATTTGTTGGGGGAAACAGGAAGTTACTGAAGTGGCTGGTCAAAATTCTGCAGTTGGCTTCAGCTGCAGCAGGAATTTAGCCTCTGTTTGAGGTGCATGCTGCTTTCAGATGCTGTGAACCTTCTGAAGATTAGAAATGAGGTGAAACCAACATCTTAATTTTATCTCTAAGCGTTTCTCATGATTTAACACTTATGTCAAGGATAGATAGGTTTTGCAAATGTCTGCTTGGAATATCTCTTTCTTAAATACAAGAAAAGCCCTTCATACTTCCTCAGTCCTGCTGGTCTTCTGTGAAGTTGCAGCCTTTTTGTAGTTTGTAAACTGGCTGTGAAGAGGTAGCCAAATAGTAGTAGCATGGGGGGGATGTGTATATGCTGGATTTTTCTTTCCACTTAACTGAACAAATATCTGAAAGAGTAAGATATCATCAGCCAATTAGGATAAAAGGAGAATTTAGGGAAAACTTAGTCAATGTGTGGCAAACAATGTAATTGAGGAGGCTTCAGGCAAGGTAGGGGAGAACAAAAAGCGCGAGAGAGAGAGTTGGGGAGAGGAAGTAGCTGGGGGTACCACATTTCTAATGCTTGGTTCCAATCAGAAATGCCTGTCTCTATGGAGCTGATCACTGAATAACTGGGGGGGGGGAAGCTGTGATCAGAGGCATGCTTTGGCTTGTGTGCCTCTCCTCAGTAAATTAGCTTTGCATTCCTGTTCCCATTCGTTGCTAAAATAAGTTATGCATAAGGTGAACTAGTTCTGAACTTACGGGATTGTGAAATCTCAGGTGAGCTTTTCACCCCCAACCCTTTCCATTGGCTCCAGAGAGAAATTTGTATGGTATTACACATAAGGGTTATTTTGCCTTTTCAATTGCAAAAACACGATGTGCACTCTGAACACAAACTTCAGGTTGAAAAAAGTATTTGAGGCTGTCAGAATGGCCCTCAGTGGAAAGGCAAAGAAACTATTAATGGGACATGAGTTAACTGTCAGCAAATAAAGAACTGAATACATATGAAGGAAAACTAAATGCTAACAGAAAGGTTTTATAGAGTTATAATTGGGAAGCAGAGATAGATATACGGCCAAAAGGTTTTCTGGTTTTCAGACCTCTCTGTAAACTTCTGCTGCACAATCCTAGAAACCAAACCAATCCTAGATTTTTTTTTTTTTAGTTATAACACATTAGCTTTGCTTAGAAACTATGAGACACAGTGATTTCACCACATAGATCTTACACTTCTGATGTCTGTGTGTGTTGTGTTTTTAGTGACAGGTGCCTGAAAGAATCCCATTAGCAGTTCTGGGGCACGTAGTCCTTTAATTTAGCCCTGCATATTGGTCTGACGGAAGCACATACCACAGGCTGCTTTTATTGGTTCACTATCGCTATTTAGTCTATTAAAACTATTTGCCCTGTAAGAAATGAATGGAAATATTTCCCTTGAGCTCAGGCTGTTTCAAAGACACTTTGTTCAGATCACTTGCTGCTTTGGTGAATGTTGTTTTCAAAATTGGAAGTGTCAGCAAATATTTCATTATTAAATAATGACTCTCTTTAGTCTCTTTATTTTTATTTAGTGTTTTGATGTTGTTGTTTTTAAGATGGACAATAGGAAAACAGATGACCAAAACTGATCTGCGCTGAACTGAACGCAAGACTACATTGCGTGCTGACTGGGGGGGAAAAATGCACTTGCTGGCTTGCTAAATTGAAATAATACTTTGGATGTTGACAGACAGAAAAACAATTAGAGCTGTCAGATGCTTTGCTGACGTGTGTGTTGTCACATGGAGAGATGGCTTGTTTTGTGCCAGTAAATCTGAACTGTTCAACTCTCAGCAAGATATTAAGTTAATTAATAAAATTCCTTATGGCTGGGCTTGGAATGTGAGGTTTGTTTATTTGTGAGGACAGCTGGTCCAGGAATAAACAATGGAAGTCACTGGTGGGGCCTGTTAGGTGTTTTCTCAGTCAGTGTTTCATTACAGGCTAGTAAAAGGCTTTCTTCTGCTTAGTTTATTGGTACTTCAAAACGGTGTTACCTGACTGAAGTGTTTCTGTATTTGTACACTTTTAATGCTTGTGCAGATAGTAGTTTTCTTTGAAGTATGTAACTTCACGTGGGATGATGTTTATAATAAAATAAACTCCTTGACCTCTTTGGGTTTTCAGGTGCTTACTTCTGTCTTAAAAGACTCTCTTTCTGGATATACAGGTATTCTTAAAAGTTACCACTTTTTTGTTGATTAATTATACAAGCATATTTGAAATCTGGGTTTGCTTATACACTTGGACTTACTCATGCTTCTTTTGTTTTCTGAGCGGGTGCCTTCGGACAGGGATTTTGGTGTGTGTGTGCCGGGCTGACTTTACAAAAGACTTTCTTAGTGCTTCTCCAGAAAAGCTTGTCCTTCACTGTGGGTGACCCCCGTGGCTCTAGCAGGCTCTGAGCTGTGTCGCTGCTGGCTGTCACAACTTGTCCGCTGGAGATCAGGGTGTCTTCCGGATCTGGATCGACTGTCGATTTTTTTATCTTTTTTTAATCAGCTGCTGAATGAAGTATTTGGTTGGAGGAGGGAAACCATCCTCCACTCTAGCTTGAGGCCTGCACCAGTACATCTTTTTGATGCGGAAAGAGATGTTCACTTCACCAGGAGAAGGCAGCTCTGATTCGACTGTAAACATGAACTGTACTAAGCATTTGCTTAGTTTTTCCCGCACCATTTCTGCCTTCACATGCAATTCTGTTAAATCCATCAGCATCATCAGATTCCATGTTTCTTGTGTAACCCTACCCTGCTTGTCTTTACTAATCTCCTCTAAATAACTTTCAGATTTCTTTTACTCTGTTCCTGTGTTACCCATTTTCCTGGTACTTAGTTCTTCAAAAATATTGTCTTTAGTTTTATCACTTTATCCATATTGGATTACCTGAATACATGAGCTTCTTTTATCGTATTATCATGGTTTATTTTTCCTCTGTTTGCTTAAATAACCCAGCTATCTCATTAGGTTTTGTTTTTAAAGAAAAATCATCATTATTGGTGGTTGGGTTTTTCTTTTGGTTCAGGGGGGAGGTTTTATATTTTTAAAACAACAATTCTTTTTGGAGTTTTTACTTTGAAATTTTTGAAATTCAGTATCTCAGCAGTTCCAGTTAGAAATTAACTTTTGTGAGCCATGATGTCAGTGGATCTGTTTATGCGGAAGAAAAGCAGCCCCTGTAAAAGCTGAACTCATAGCAAAACCACTAGAGTTCAGATCAGTAATTAATCTAGAAGTTAATAGATAAACATTAAGCAGCTTGACTGTTGGTAACAAGACAGCAGAGGGCAAATGGCTGGTTGCTAAGTCCTAATCTAACTCCTTGGGTCTCTAACTTTATTTCTGTGCTTCAAAGTTTTTCTGGCATTTGAGTGCAGAAAGAAACTTTTGGATTCATGGGATTTCTTTGTTTCAGAATACAGCAACCCTCTGACCACTCTTTTGTTTTGGGTTTTTTCCCCCCCCATTTACAGACTTGGGGTATTCTCTTTTTTAAAATGAAATTGGAAGCTAGTGTACCATATTAGCTGGTATGAGTGGCATTATTTCAGTGAAGGCAGTAGAACCATGCTCAAAAGCGAGAACTGACTAGAGTAGATGGTAGGGCTTGATTTTTGGTTTAGTGTTACTGGAGTGCCTATGGAAAAATCTTGGATAGCACATTAGCTGAAGTCCGTTTCCTTACAGAACCAGTGCTGTGTTGGCAGGGGTTAACCACCGCTACTCCACTTTCCCTGATGCATCTCCTTGTTTTAGAGAAAGAGAGAAGCAAACTGTCTGCTTGCTTTTCTTTCTGGGTTTTCTAGCATAAGTACTAAATGCACAGGTATGTTGGGACTGGGAACCTTCGGCTGCTTCTTTATGTAGAGCAAGGTTGGACTCTTGGGGTGGCTGTAATTAAAAATGTTTCCCCCTTGTTTTGCTATGCCACCACCTGCTAGGAATTACTGAACAAACACTGAAAGCATCTATAACCAGTCCCTTGAGACATCCAGGCAATATATAAAGGAAGATAGGGCACCTGTTAGTGGAAACTGTTATGAGTTTAGTCTAGAGTTGTTTATTTAATGCTATGTCTCTTGGTGCTCTTTTTGTAATAACTTTTAGTATTTTAGGAAATAAACTGTAATGAAACTTCTGGTGTGTCAACAGAACGGGTAGACATTGCTAAAGCATGGGGTGTTTGATTCCTGTTACTATTTTTAAAGAAAGGAGGCTGGGTTGCCCCTTCTACTCAGTAGATGTTAAGGTGAATTTGTTAACTTTTTTACATTGGTAAGGCCTCACTATAAACACCAGGATTTTTCTCTCTTCTAGCTGCTAAGAGAAGTCTGCTGCATTATCTCTGGTATAGCTGCAAGTATGACTTGACTGACTTGCATTCATGGCTCTTGGATGATCTGGTGAACCATGGAGCTCAAAGTATGGGTGGATGGAGTCCAGAGAATTGTGTGTGGGGTCACTGAAGTCACCACATGCCAGGAAGTTGTAATAGCCCTTGCTCAGGCTATTGGTAAGTACCTCTGTCAGCTGGGTGTCTGGGAACTGGGGTGAAGCTTTTTTTTATGACGCTGAATCGAGGGGAGGTGGGGTTGCACTGAGTATCAGTAGAGCATGAACGTCTAGCGCACAGTGGGATAACCTTGCAGTGTAAACTTGCAGCCTTTGTTTTTTAACCTGCTAGAGAGATTAAAAAGAAAGAAAAGAAACACTTTGAAATCTATAAATTTTCATTCAGTACAAATCTATTCTCTAAATAATAATATACTGCCATTTGTCATTATAAATACAGCCTGGACTAAAGAAGGTACTAAACTGCCAATGTTTTGAGTACCGAAGAAATATAAAACAGTGCAAAATAATTGCTTGGCTTTCATAAGCTAATGATGTTCATTGAAATTACACATGTTATAAGTATCCCTAGCTATATTGGGAATAGTATAGATGAATGAAATGGATCCTTCAAGTTCTCCTCTTACTCCTGCAAGCCACATAACTCAGTACTAATGAAAGGGTAACTTGAAAGTCTGTTCAGTGTTAGCTATTTGCTGAACGGTTCAGTGGAAAAAATGAAATAAATTTAAAAAATCCTTCAGGCTCCTCTACAAGAAAGAACACTCCTTCAGTCTTGTCAGATCTTTCTCAGTGATTGAGATCATCCTTATGAGTAAGCCTCGACTTCATCTCTTCAGTGCTTCCTATGCTGAATCTTATTCTTTGCTAAAATTTTATAATTGGCTTTACATAATACTTAAATTTAGGCATTAAAACTTATCTCTTACCTAAAATTAAATTCATAATTTAAGGGCTAGCTTTTGGATTTTTCAGTATTCCAACCATTTTGAAAGATTGTATTAGCAGTCTGACTCAATTGCAAAATAACAATTTTCTAATAAAAAACAACTTAGGGCCATGAATGTCAACTAGACACTCTACCTGTAAGCATGAAGTCAATTTCTCTGAATTTGTGATGTTTGTTTAGTTAAATGTGTACTTCTGAACATCATTTCTATATACTTTCATCTGATGGAGAAGACTGGCACTTTTTATTTTGTATCTTAAGGGGATTGAACACAATGTTAGCATGTGTAGACTCTTATCTATATGCATCAAATACCTTTTAAAAATTAATTTTAAAATTGTAGAAAGTCAGTATGTCTCTAAAATCCTTTATTTGATGGTTAACTGTTAAGTGTGCTTTTACTGTTTGATTAGTTGCAGCTTTTCATTTAATGCTGATTGGTTTATGAATTGCTTGCTTCCATATCTCATTTTCTGCCTGTAGGCTTTTTAAGACACAATTATTCTAGCATGATTATTTCCTAGTAACAATTAAGAAGTGTTACATATTTAGAAAAAAATAAACTGATTGCGATAGACTTCTCTACTTTGCTTTCAATAGCTCTCATTCTGCTACCTTTGCCTCCTCCCACAAAACAAAATATTTCAGACTCCCAGTTCTAGACTAATGTTCTCCTGTGTAATTTCTCTTTGTTTTTTCTGTTATCTTCAGTTATTAGCCTGAACACTGAAAAGACTCCATCAGCCTTGGAAATGCACAGTTTTTGTCAACTGAGCAGACTTCCTTTTCTGTAACATGCCATCAGTTCATCTGGGGCATGCGACTCTGGTTCCATGCAGACATTAATTTTAGTTGCAACCAGAGCCAAATTAAGATAATCCTTTGGAAACTCCTTCCTGAGGGAAATACCCTCTTTAGAAAACACCTAGAGTAATTGTGCTCCAATTTCTCTCTGGGGCTGCTAGGACAATATTAAACACCATGTAAATTACACTTGTGTGTCTTTGGCAGATAGGGCTTTCCCAACCCTCCTGTCAGGGCATTAATCAGAAAAGCAACCATATGTTTGCTCCTTTCATTTGGCTATAGGTACCAGTTTACCAGGAATATTTGTCCCTTGAATTTGAATGGGAATCTATTAAAATGTATCCTTCTAGCTCTCACCTGACATTTGGTGGTGGAAAGTAGCCAGTCTTAGTTGGCTTCCTCCTTGGTTGGCTCCAAACTTATTTTCCATTTTGCAGTCTGGCTCCTTCAGCAGTCGCATAGCTTAGCAGGACTCAGTATTATTTTGTCTGTCTTTTGGTCTGTCTGCCAAGTTTTTGAGATGCCCCTTTTGTTTTATCGTGTCTTACAGTTTATTGCTAGTCCTTGACTTAAAAAATACAACACACACACCCCCCCCACTCAACACAGCCTTCTTCACTGAGCCTGGAATATGAACTGTAATAGGTATATTTTTAGTGTTGGAAGTGCAGCATCTGGAATATCTGCAAATTAACTTATTGTATAGCCATATCCACTGAAGAAAGCACAAGCCAAAAATACTTGTACCCTTTTAAGACATCCGTAGTTCAAGTAGTGTCACGTGGACAAACCAAAGCTGTCTCTACTATAGAGATATGGAAAGTAAAGCTTTACAATGTATTGCAAAAAGAGAAAAATCAAAACTATTTCAGAGTGGGTTGAAAGGTTGAAAGGCACCCCTGGAGATCATCTAGTCCATATCTGCTGCTCAGAGTCAGCTAGAGCAGGCTGCTCAGGACCATGTGCAGTCGGATTTTGAATATGGTCAAGGATGGAGACTCCACCACCTCTCTGGGCAACCTGTTCTGGTGTTCAGTCACTCTTACTATAAGAGGGTTGAGGGTCCTTACGTTTAAGTGGGATTTCTTGTATTTCAAGAAACCTCTTTTCCTGTCACTTGATCAAATGCAGGGCCTCATCTACTGATCTCCCACTGTGATAAGAGCAACAAAAAGGTTTCCATCTATTTCCTTTCCAGCTCTTCTTCATGTTGTGGAAATTCAGTAATAACTTTCTTCAGGACACAAAGGCATTCCTCCTTATTAATTAATTTATTTATTTATGCAAAGACAATGACTTATGTTGTAAATTGCTAGGGCTGTTTTAGCCAAACAAAAATAGCAAGTCATGGCAGGCTGTCCCCCTCTGTAGGAGACCGTTTCCCATAACCAAAGTGTAGCCTAATCCTTTGGCAGTGGAGTGCTGTCACTCAACTTGCCTGCTAATGTTCCTTGACCTATTCCTTACAGATTGGTATCTGTCACTATTACTCTTCCAGTGAAAGGCCTGCTTGTCTGTCTTCCTTTGGGTCTGCACTCCTGATGGATAACAATTGTGTTACCTGCTCATGCGTTATGATTCCTTTCCCCTGTTGCCCATCTCTTGATCATTGCAGAATAGGAAATGATTCTACTCCAGATTTCTATACAAATTAGGGTTGTTTTAATTTCCATTTGGCTTGAAGTTAAAGGGTTTGAATTAAATCTCAAGCCTCATTGTTTAAAACAAAAAAGAAGGGAGAGTTATCTCCTTTGGTGATCCCAGCAAATGTTATCTTAAAAATGCATATATAATGTAACGAATGTATGAGAGAATAATATCAACTGGATATAATTTGGGATACTGTAATTGATTGTCTCTAACTTAGGAGTTAGAAATGGCTTAGTTGGAGGGATGTTTGCTGGAATCCTGTTCAAGACAGACATAAAACTATCCAGTTACAAGTTTCCAGAGAGTGAAATCACCTCCCACTGGGATCTTGAAGAACACTTGATATTACCTTTTATGAGTTTTATTCAAGGCTGCTTTCGGGTTTTTTTGTTTGGGTTTTGGGTTTTTTTTAAACTCAAGTTGCTTGCAAATTACAGAGAGAAAGATTTGGCCTTATAATACAAATAAAAGTGATCGTTTTATCATGAGAAACTAAGCCCTAACCAAAATGTAAAAAATACACCATAGCTTACAGTTTAAATGGAGAACTGTGAGTCTTGTTCTGAAAATACTTTTGCCAGGAGAGATGAGCTAGACTTTATCACATCCATTATTGTCTATTTTAAAAATGTACATTTGACAGCAAATTTTGCCTGTTTTTCTGCTTCCACTAGCTTTTCTGTGCATTCTGTGAAAATCATGCCAGAATGACTTCATATAAACGTTGCTTGCTCATTTTGATTCCTTTTCTCAATTTGGGCAACTGAAAAAGAAATTTTAAAAAAAGTTACTGATACTTCAGCTGTATGTGTGAGATGGGCGGTGAATCCGGTCAGGGGTCTCTTTTGCAAATAGTCGAGTGTGTGTGAGTATAGTGGCTCTTCAAAAAATCATTGTGACACTGAGGGGAAAAACAGATGGTATGCTAAAAAAGTGAGCTAATCATATGTGGTGAGTTGACCCTGGCTGAATGCCAGGTGCCCACCAAAGCCATTCTATCACTCCTCCCTCCTTCCCTGGACAGGGGAGAGAAAAAAATATAACAAAGGGCTTGTGGGTCGAGATAAGGACAGGAGAGATCATTCACTAATCA
>JANZLQ010000025.1:9281388-9302303 GCA_026212715.1 Elanus axillaris | reverse complement strand
GGTGCCGCCCGGCGCTCGCGCTGTCCGGCAGCGCCCCCTGGCGGCCCGCCCCGCTGACGGCTGTGCTTGCCTTGCAGGGCGGACGGGCCGGTACACGCTGATCGAGAAATGGCGGGACACGGAGAGGCACCTGGCACCGCACGAAAACCCCATCGTGTCCCTCAACAAGTGGGGCCAGTACGCCAGCGATGTGCAGCTCATCCTGCGCCGCACCGGGCCCTCCCTGAGCGAGCGGCCGACCTCGGACAGCGTGGCTCGCATCCCGGAGAGGACTCTGTACCGGCAAAGCCTACCTCCCCTGGCCAAGCTGAGGCCTCCCGGCGACAAATCCATGAAGAGGAGGGAGCCGAAAAGGAAGTCCCTCACCTTCACCGGGGGGGCCAAGGGGTTAATGGACATTTTTGGGAAAAGCAAAGAGTCCGAGTTCAAGCAGAAGGTGCTCAACAACTGTAAAACAACAGCGGATGAGCTGAAGAAGTTGATCCACCTCCAGACAGAGAAGCTTCAGTGCATTGAGAAACAGCTGGAGTCCAACGAAGCTGAGATCCGCTACTGGGAACAGAAGTATAACTCCAGCCTGGAAGAAGAGATCCTCAAGCTAGAGCAGAAGATCAAAAGGAACGAAGTGGAGATCGAAGAGGAAGAGTTCTGGGAAAATGAGCTGCAGATCGAACAGGAGAATGAAAAACAGCTGAAGGAGCAGCTGCAGGAGATGAGGCAGAGGATCCTGGAGTGCGAGAGCAAGCTGAAGGACTACGTGTCTCAGATCCACAACATGGAAAGCGGCCTTGAAGCAGAGAAGTTGCAGCGGGAAGTTCAAGAGTCCCAAGTGAATGAAGAAGAGGTCAAGGAAAAGATCGAGAAAGTGAAGGGTGAAATTGATATTCAGGGCCAGCAGAGTCTGAGATTGGAAAACGGCATTAAAGCTGTAGAAAGGTCTTTGGGCCAAGCTACCAAACGGTTACAGGTAAGAATGTCTTTTTTTTTATCCATAGCAAAAGAGAAGTCAAAGACGTGACTGTAATGAATTTCTCTTACATAGATTTGGAGCCTGTGAAAGAAAACAAGAGAAAGTTTCCACAGTGAATTGGGGTAAAAGGAAGAAAGTGTTGCTCTCATTTTCAAATTGCATTTCAGATTTTTTTTTTTTTTAGAAGAGCAGACAATTTTACTTCACCTGTGTGTTATTTTGCTCACTCAAACCATCTGGAAAGAAAAACTAGCTGTTTCTTTGTCTCGGGATATCCACCAAAACATCTGCTGGTTTGTATTCCTGGCTGTTCAGAAGACCAGGGTGGTCTGCAGGGTTAGTGCTGAGCGTCATAACAATTTTCATTTACTTACATGCTGGCTCAGTGGTTTTCTCATCAGTTACAGCTTTGGTTTGCTACTGTTCCCTGACTGCCTGGTGATCTCTGAGAAATCACTCAGAGAGTATCTTCACCGTGCAGTGGTCCATGCTAGAGAAACACCAGAGCCAAACTAGCAGCCAAACTAGCATGGGCTGCACCCATGGCAATGCATCTAGCAGCCTCGCCCTGCTGAGAGGCAGCGCTCTCGCTAACTCCACTGAGGTGCTCCTGGGTCTGGGCTCTTTGACGACTCTGACAAATAGTATCTCCTGTGTGAACAATAGCATGTTTAGGGCTAGTAGAGGATTGTACTGCTGAGTGCTAAATGGGGCCATAGTGCTCTTTGCCTGATGCCTTTAAAAGTATTAGTCTTCAAACACCTGTTAATTTGGGGGTAGATATCTTGAGGATTTAGGTCCTAGATCTTGGCAGCTCACTGTTTGATATTGTTAAATTTCAGGGAAATTTGTGCCATTATAGCCTCTTTTGAGGCTCAGCTTCTGATTCTTGCTAGGTTTGTCTGCCACCGAAGTAGATGAATTAAACAGTCCAAATGCAGTATCTGAATAGACGGATGTAGAGCTAAAATAACTGTTAGCTTACAGGGCTTTTGTTTTAAAGAATAGCATTACCATTTTCCTGTCTGACTTGCTGGTGTGCAGGATTTTATTTTCTCTACACCTCAGGTGTTTGTGGCACATGTATCAAAAGAGAATCTAGTGTCTTGCTTCCTTGCTAAAGTTAATGATACCACCTGGAACCTAATAGACATGAAAGAATAAATATAAATGGAAATCTAGCTGCTAGCTGGATGAGGTGAAAGAAAGATTGCGGCTCCTGGGATTTTAATGTGCCCATGTAAAATAGGACTGAGGCACCACGCATCAGTTTGAGTTGTGATTCTTGCTGTATTCTTGGGGTTCACAGTTACTGTGTTCCACAGGGCTGCAATTGCGGTAAGGTGATGCTGCTGTGAATATGTAAAGCGATTTTGCCTGAGCATCTAGAACCACGTCAGCAGTTTTTACTCTGTGAGGAGGGAAGAAAACGTAATCTTTTCATCCAAAACAACATGGATAAAAACTGTAAGCAGTTTTGGCCATGCTTGGCTATCCTAAGTTTCCAGACACTAACAGGAAGCATCGAGTCCTCTTTGTGTGTTTTGCCTATCCTCAGTAACACTCAGTGAGGCTGTGATTGAGTTCAAAATCTTTCTAGGTTGTTTTTTTGGTGGTGTGGTTTTTTTTTTTCTTCTCTATAGGCTAGGGTTTCACTTTTTGGGGAAAGTTTCCATTAAATTTAGATTCCCAAGCTTGTTCTAAACCTAGAGGTGCCCTAATCTGGAAGTTCAGGAGAAAATAAACTCAGCTCTGCATTATACAGTTGGGGCGGGGGGTTGTGAGGATATAGAGAAGTATTATCTTGCATGCTGAAAGTTAAATATTAATATTCATAGAACTGCTGATTTGAAACTAGGAAAGTTGAGCATGGGGTTTTTTATAGACCTTTCAGTAAGGAAAATTTTGGTTTACTAGATTTCAAGTGATAAGGACAGGAAGGTGGCGTTTTTTTAGTAGCATGTGAGAAATTTCTAGTAATTAGTCCTACCTCTTCTTTCATTCCTTTTCTCTAGCCACCTCAATGACATTGCTTTCCAGCAATATGAGTCTGTGTTCAGTTAAGGATCAGATGCAGAACTCCGCTTTCCCTGTTTCTAGAGAAAGTTTTTAAATAAAAAAAAAAAAACAAAAAAAAAAAAACCAAAAAAAACCCCACCCCAAAACAAAAACTCCAAAATCCTAATCTTCAGGTAAAAAAATCTCACTGAAGTTTCACAATTAGATACCAAAATTTTAAGAGTGTGAACCAGGATGTTTTGTGGTGATACTTAATATTTTTACCTTATTTCCTGTAAAAGTTGAGAAATGTCAAGAACAAGTTATTTATGATGTTAGTTCTGCTAACCTGCCTGTTTTAGTGATTCAGGTTTTTAAAATTTAATTACCTTCAGTGGCAACTTTGTTACAATTGCATAAAACATGGAGATGTAGAATTAACATGTAGTAAGGATAGTTGAGAATCTCCTGTGTCCCAAGGGCTCAGTTGTAGAGTCTAAAATAAATTGAAGAATTTTTCTGTAGAATTGTCTTAAAATTTGGAGGTGGCCTGGTTTCCATTTCTCAGTCCGGTTTCTCCGAAAGCTTGTAGCCAAGGAATGGAAACACAAGTTTAGCACAGGAAGCTGAGCTGAACTACATGATATGCATTGACTGAACAGGTTAAACACATCAATGACAAAGCAATTGGCATTTAAAAGGTCCTAATTTAGACATCAGATCAGTTCTGTTAGTTTTCTTATTAACTGTTCAATTCAGCCCTAACTGCGGCCTTTCTGCAAGTTTGAAGTGAATAAGGGCTGTGCTCTTGGTGGCTGTTCCTAGAACAGATCCACAAAACTATTCTCTTCCAATCCTTGTGTGAGTTCATGTGTAGTTCTGCTTACACAAGATAATTTGGTAAAAAAAAGGTCGAGCCAACCTCCATCTCTTGCCAAAATGAAGATGTAGTAGTATGCACTGCATAGAAATGCCCACAGACGTGCTGCCTGGCATCTGGGTAGCTAGCCCATCCCCTGTGCAGCCAAGTAGGCAAAGCCCACCCTGGCTGGGGGGAAGGAGATTGTAGTCTAAGGCTGTCGTAATCTGTCGGAGCTGTAGGTTTTGCGTATCATGCCAGAATTACAGAGCCTTGAGGAAGATCTGAAATGGTCATCATCTGTGCTTGTGAAGGGGTGCGAACCAGCCAGGATTTGGCCTCATTGTACAAAACACAGTATGCTTGCAGAGTGAGAGTTCTGTCCATAAAAATTTACAGTCTAAATAGGAAATGCAAAGAACAAGAAGAGAAGGGAATTATTCTCCTTTTAGGAACAAGAGCTAAATGAGCTGTCCAAGTCATGCTGGACACTTCTGGCAGAGCTAAGATTTGGGGCCAGACTGATGCTCAGTTGATGTATTTTTTTTTTCAGAGTGCACAATATTACCATTATTTGCTCACATCTGTTGTGCCAAGATTTTTCTCAGGTGATATGAGAAACATCTGCTAGTTGTCCAAGAAGCAACATAAACAGACCAGTAGTAACCCCTAATAAGTAATAGTGAGTGTTGATTTGCTTTCTAAATTATGAGAGTAAAATATTTTTCAATTCTTCCACTTGCATTTGAATTTAAAAACTGGAGGCTTTCTCATCAAAAGGAGAAGTGTTAGTTGCCCAGTTGCAAACAGAGTCTTGAAATGCTGCTTTATGCTCACTGCTGCTCAGCAGATGTTTTCTCTTTCCTGGCAGGACAGGGAACAAGAACTGGAGCAACTGACAAAGGAGCTGCGACAGGTCAATCTCCAACAGTTCATCCAGCAGACAGGAACGAAGGTCACGGTGCTGCCGGCAGACCCCGTTGAGGTGGAGGCCCCGCATGTGGAGCTTGAGAGAGGTGCAGCGCTCAAAAGGCTTTTGATGGGCGGGAAAAGGGGATGGCAAAGCATTTACCGTGCTGCATTAATGCTAGCGCTCATACATGAAGTGAATGCTCTGTTAGCAAAGAAGTTAGCAAAATATTAAGAAAGCACAGTGTCAAGTATTTCTTTTCATTCCAAGGGTTTAGCAAGCTATAAATAAAGTGTAGTATGTAGGTGACTTCTCTCCTGCTGTGCCTAGGCATGTGTGTGTTTGTCCCATCAGTAACCCATTAGGCCAGTAGCTTTCAAGTGTGGCTGCTAAGGCTGCAGGCATGTAAGCTGGCACGCAATGTGATTGCATGTCTGATGTTGCTGTTCATCTGGGTTCTTCCTCTTCTGGTGGGATGTGTTGTCAACGTAGAGAAAGGAATGTGTCTAGATCGCAAGTAATCCCAGACAGCAGCCGCATGGGAATAGGAGCTAATCCAGCTGGGCTGCCAGATATCCAGAAGTCCTGCACAGATGGCTGTTATGGCATGTGCAAATTGACTTTGCCCCTGATGAGATCAGTGCATTCTGCACATGCCCACATCTGAATTCAAAATTTCCTAAACAGAAATACGGGAGCACTTTGAATGTGTGTCAGAACTGTGGCAAAAGCAGAAACTCCTTTGCCATGGCTCACCCCCTGCTGTGCTGTGCTTTATCCAGTACCCTGCTTGCAAGGGGCTTGTTTCTTTCAGCATTCTCCTTAGCTGGTTCTGTCCCTTCTCTCAGAAGATTTTCTAATCAAAAGGCATTGGGAGGGTAGAGAGGTGAGGAAAGAAGAAGAGACAACCGGGCCTTATATGTCAGCACTTGTATGAACTTCCTTTTTTAAGTGGGCAGGAAGCTGAGGGCTTTGAGTTACGTTCTTTCTGAACATTACTGTATAAATGTATTGCATGTATCCATGTGCATGTTCCTTGTGGGAGAGTAATTATATTGTGTAGGTATATCTTTCTGTTTTAAAATGAGTAGGAAGTATGCACCTTAGATCTCATCACATCCTAGTTGGACATTTGAATTTTTTGTTGTATGTGGTATTAGTTTTTCTATACTGCGCTAAGGGCACCAGTAAGCAGGGAGAGGTGTTCTACATACATGACCTGTGACGATGACTTTTCTAACTGCCCTTTTTCTTGTGCAGAGCCAACATTTCAGTCTGGGTCACTGAAGCGCCCTGGCTCATCGAGGCAACTCCCCAGTAACCTTCGGATTCTACAGAATCCCCTGTCGTCTGGTTTTAACCCGGAGGGCATTTATGTATGACAGTACATTCCTCTTCTGGAGAGGACGTAGCAAGGTACCCCGGACAAGATACACTTGTTTTATTCTGCCAATGATGAATGGAAGAAGAATTTTTTTTTTTGTTAAGCCACCATATTTTTGTTTCTTCTTCTTCTTCCTCCAACACACCACTTGGAGCCATACCGTGTGCACTGATGCTAAAGAGACAGAGGAACTGTCTGGATTCATAATTGGCAAGGATGAACTTGCTGTCAACACAGCTAGAGTGCAAAAACCTTCATTTGTTTTTGCCACTTCAGAAGTGTTTTGGAAAGTATTGTTCCTTGTATAGGCATAAACAAAAGACTGAGGGTGAAGGAAACCATGTATGCAACTGATCTGAGGTTTAATTTATTCCCTTTAATCAATGGACGTGTGAATGTTGACCTTTTATATTTTTATTTTTAACTTGTGGATAATCACGTTTGGCTGTATGTCAGTCTGACAAGGTGATGTTAATTTGTATGTACAAACATCCACCATTTGATCAAGTACAACAACTTGCAGAGTTCTGTGGAGTGCTGAACCATTACAATGGTTTCTTACCGCTGACTTTGTTAATTTCTGTTGTGGGTCATAATATGTCATGTTCCATCCATTGCTACCTTTTAAGGCTTGAAAAGTGAGCTTCTGGGATTTACTTGCTGTTGAATCTGCCTTGAATGAAGCACCTAGTGTTCAAAAGATTTACAGAATTTAAACCTTGGCTTGGTAAAAATATTTCCAGCATATGATTGAGGATGCACTAGTTAGATGATATTTTATTATATAGAATGTATATTTGAAATATTTTGCCACATTGTATATGCCTTTTGAGAAAAGAACAATGTAAGAAGTTGTCTTCATGTATCTTACCAAAAGAGAGTTGGAGGCTTTCACTGTGTGTGATTTTGTACTTTAGTTTTTCCACTAGCCATTACAGTGTTCTTGTTTTGCAGTAAATCTTGCTGTTGGAGGACAAAAAAAACCCCACAAGACAAATGAGCATCCTCTTCCAGAATTCACTCGAGTTTTGTGGAGGGAAGAAACCTGGCAGAGAGTGCTGTGAAGTCAATAGCAGAGCTTCTACTGACTTGAGTGGGGCCAGGATTTCATTCCAGGTCCCCTGTGTTAAATGGTAGATGTTTAGCCTCTTTAAAAGATGTATTGCTGCTCAGCCACTTACAGAATATAAAACTTAAACCCAGGAAATTCACACATTCAGTAATCATTTTTTTTTACAAAAAGTGAGGAGAGAACATTATTGTCTCCCGATGTCACTCTACTGCAGTCGTGCAGAAAGTAAAACACTACCAAGTAGCATGTTGGTTACAGGCCTTGAAATTAGATTGTTGAAGTGGACAACAAGTTTGTAGAGAAAGTGACTGGCATCAGTGGGGCACTTTGTATGCATACCTTAGGAGGCTGGCCTCACGGGTGAGTTAGAGAAGGGATGGGCCTTACCTAGTTGCATTTGGATTTCCTGTTTTAACAGCAACTCGTACCATCATCCCCATCTTTGAAATCCCCTTGACATGAGAGGGGGTCACCATGCTTTCACTGCAGTATTTGAGTACCTGGCCTTCAGTCAGGAGCAAAATGACAGAACTCCTGATGTCTGGTAGGGTCAGGATTTTACCACTGGTAGGAAACTCCAAGCTTTTTGCCCTGGAAAATACTTAAGAATTCTTAACTCCTAGCATCCTCTTTGTGTTGATTTACTGATGTGCAGATAAATGTTAATTTAAGTTTCCTTTTTTTAAAAAAGGAGCTTCCTGACAAATGGAAGTTTTATAAGATAAAGTAGAAGATGAAGGACTCTTGAGTGTTTAATGCATTTTTTTCCCTTTCCACTTATTAATGGCATCATATATTCTAAAAATGCTGCTGTATTTAGACTAACAGCAACAGATAAGGCTGTGAATATATAAAGGACCTTTCCAAATGGACTCTGAATTTTTACTGTTTAACTTATCAGGTCTTCCCCCCACCCCCACCCCCTGTGAGCAAACTGGAAAATGACATGTTCCTACCTGAGGAGTCTTTGCAGTGCTCACAGATTTTACTGCTAGTTGATCACAATTCCGTGCTCATGTTTCCTGTGCCCATAACTTTGTATTAAAAAGAAAAAGAATGTGTGTGTGTGTGTATATATATTAAAAGTATAAAATATACATAGTTTGGGGACAATATCTGTCCAAGGTACTTGAGCATATATGCCTTACATTCTGGGCTCAATTTACAGAAATAAAATGGCCCTCTCCAGTGAAAATCTTGCATCTTCAGCACCTCTTGATGTTAGAGAACTGAGGCACTCAGCACCTTGCAAAGTCTGGCCCAAATTATGCTGCATGGGGGTGGGGGGAAATAAAAGAAAAAGCCTGTTGCAATTTCAGTCTTGTACTGAGATGAAGTGTTTTTAAGGCAGATCCATACTTACCCAGCTAATGTTTTTGTCATACTTTGTGACTGGTCTATCTCCCACAGATGTCAGTTTGAGCTGAATCGGGCTCTTGCATCATAAAAACTGCTCTGTTTCTCTGCCAGGTTATTCTTTAAATGGAGGGAGGAGGAAAAGGATTAAAAGGAAGGGTAAGAGCAGCTTTGGAGGGCTTAAGTTATGGCTTTGTAATAGAATGAAAGAAGGAATTTGCCATTTAAGTTAAAAAATAGCACCTGCTGACTGCAGCAGCTGTTTCACAGAGGGGCCAGCCTGGAGCTGGCTCAGGAGTGGCCACTGCATCATCACTGAGTGGACCCTCCATGTCAGGGCTTTAGCATACGTCAAGGTGATCTGAAAAACGTTTACAGCTTTGGCCACAACTTTACTGTTGTGGCAAAGGAGAGGCTTTGGTATCCAAACCTGTCATTTGTGAGACACGGACAAATTCCCCTGTCCCCAACATACTCCTCTTGCTTATTGAATTTCACCCAGGCTAAAGTTCTGTAGCATTTTCACCCTCTCTGTAAATAAACCAAAACAAAATGGCATGCCCTTGCATTAAATGTGAATTGAAAAATGTATTACAGTTATAAAAATTCCTCACATTATGGCATTGAGTTTTTTGCTTCTGATCAACTGCAGAACCTCACTCTTTCTTTAAAAATGTAGAAAAATTAATTTTCAGAAGCACTTCAAACCTTCTTATGGGGCATTAGCAGAAAGGAAGCTACACATATGGATTTTAACAAGTGCCATACTATTTACTGGGCAGCATGATAAAAAATGGGGGGTTTTGCTTGCATTAAATAGTTGAATACACAAGCACTATTTTTCCAGTGCATGGGGAATTTATATGGAGAACTCCTGTAATTTATTACTAATGGAAATTAACTGTGTTACCTCTCTGATCCATGAGGGTACAGTTTATTTTTGCTGGTGATGCTATGTTGTTAGGGGAAAAGGCGGGGGGCGTTAACCATTTGAAAAGCTGTTAGGTTAAGGCTAAGGTAAACTCTGAATGCCCGAGCAAGGGAGAAACCCAAGTCCCACTCTGAAAAGTCAGCTAGGAACCTGCCTCCCGTTATCTTTCAGTGGGACTTAGGTTCCCAAGTGCCTGAATTGCTTCTGGAAATGGTATGTTAGCTTTGAGATTACTTGCTTTTCTAAACCCTAGCAAGTTGGAAGGAAGTTCTTGAAGAGAACTACCAGTAGCATTAGCAATATGCAAACATGCTTTTGTTGTGAGGTAAGAGGGAAAAGATCCTTTAGTGAAATAAAAATCTTCTCTTGGGGCAGTAATTGCCTTGTTTTTAGCGTGAAAAGTATTGCATTATTTTAGTGAACTGGGATCGTATGAGTATGAGCAAAATAATTGATCCTGTAATTTTTAGTGAGTTATCTTGAAGCATATAAATTCCTGATGTGCATTAACTTGAGTGAATTGGGCCTTAATGATCCATGTAAATAACAAAACTGTATTCAGATATTTTTTCCAGAAAATAGTCTCTAATGGTCTGTACTGTATTAAAATAAGTGTCAAAGTGTTACTTTTATATTACACCTTTTTTTTTTTTTAAGAACATTGAAACATGCATGTTTATTCTATTTGCTACAGTATTTTAATGTTTTGGATGAAGGCCATCGGTTGTATGGAGATGACAAAACACTCATTCTGTCTATTTATTCAGTATTGCTGCTTAAAGTTTTCAAAATAAAGCTTTCAATGCCAATATAGTGACTGATTGAAAGCTGTTCTAGCTCTCTTCAGGTGTTTTTTTTTTCTACGTTTATAGAAAACTAAGGAAGTGAAACTTGGTATATAAACTGTTATACCAGCAAAGAATTACTGCAATAATGTTGTGGGGAGGGGTTGGGGTGAGCGTGTATAGTATATACATAAATGTACGCATGCAGTGAATGCATTTAGGTCTCAAGTAAATGGAGTGCTGAAGAATGTTCAAATCCTTTGTGGTCTTGCAAGCAACTTACGCATGCGATCAAATACTGCTTAGTGCTGCATGCCAAGTGTGCAGTGCTTGTGAGGGGCAGAGCAAGCAGAGGTGGTCACGAAGGATCAGCTCAGAGCCCTTTGAACCAAATGGGATTTAAGCACATTCTTGAGTATTCCACAGATGCGTTCCTGAATTGGGCCTAAAAAACATGTTCTGATACAAAAATCTTTCAGTTGCAGTAAGGTTGCCTCGGTTCAAGTGTAGCTGGTACCTCTGAAAATTTGAGTAGTTCTGAGACAGATCAAGTATGCTTCCTCTGTTTGTAAAGGGTATCAAAATGCAGAGAATGTTCACCCTCATGATAACCCCGTGAAAATACTAACTAGGGGTTCTGACTGGAAGATTTGAGTTGCTGATGCTTTAACCTAGAGAAGCAACGCAAACTAACTGTGAAAACATGAGTAAGCATTTTATTACTGCTCTGCTTCACTGCAAGATGAAAATCTGTATTATATGTAACTATTTTTTTTCATTTAAAAAGCTTCTATTTTTTATTATTCTCATGAATGGTTGACAAAAGATATTGGATATGCTCCCATACAATAAATTCCCCTCTGAAACTTTGGGTCTTTACAGTTCATGGTTTGCTGGAATTGCAGTGTACATCTTGCGCACATCTCGCGATACAGCTATTGGAAATCTGTCTGTCAAAGAGTACTTAGCCTGAAAGCAGGCCAAGGTACTGCTTGGTGCATCCAGAGCTAGAACACTTTCAGAAATGGCTGTGTGTTGAGCATTAGGATGCAGTGAACACTCCTAAATGGCAATGTAGTTGGAGGTGTGGGACACACAGTTGGTTGATGTGGGGCCTCTGTGGCAGACAAGAGAGGTCCTCTACCATGAAGTGTGCACATGCTGTATTTTTCATCAGATACAGCCAAGGAGCTACAAGAGAATGGAGTAGCTTGTTTTCAGCTGAGGAACTGTTACTAAGATTAATATTAATCCTGAACAGATAGAATTGGTCAGTGACTCCGAGAAGGTGTAACTTAGAGGTAGGGGTTGGTTTGGAGATGATCAGGGAGAGAAATTGAATGTACAGAATCTTAACACAACGAATATGAGGTGTACAGATGCTTCAAGAAGCAGGAAGAAATTAAGCTTTGAACAAGGAACTGAAGACCTGATTCAGGCTTTGTCCTTGTGCTGAAGACCAGGTGGCCTGTGAAGATCAGTTGAGATCATTTGAGTTAATCAAGGCAGGGAACTTGCTACAGCTGGGGACTTGTGATTTAAGCCATCCAAATGCAGTCCTTAGTCTAATATCCCAACAAATGGCTTTTCCTAAGCCAAATGGAGCCTAATCTCATTAGATGTGAGGAAAAATGAGCTAACAGTAGTAGCTCTGTTGACTGGTGATAAGACAAAGAATGTCATGAGCTTCACTGAAACCCTAGCACGTGGCCTGCATATTGGCAGGACCATGTAAGTTGTAGAGGACCTCTGCTCCTGAAAGGTACCCTTTTCTGCTTCTGTGCAAGCCAGCTGGCTGGGTTTTATAGTAACTAAGGCTTCCCAGCATGCTCTGTAGAGCCAGGGGTACAGCTAATGGTTCTGATCTTTTGCTTTGCCTTTAAAGAACAAAGTGGTATATTTGCATGTGACTGCTGCAGCACTAACTAGCTCAGTGTAACTGGACCACTAATGAGTTGCAAAACCACACCAGACAATGGTCCATTTCATTTAGAAGCTGTACTGAGTTGTTCTGCCCGCCTATCTTTGTCAGCTAGGTGGTATTTATAATCCCATTTTTTAATGATTGTATCAGCTAAGTTGTCTGGTGTCTGAAGTGCGGCACAATGAGCAACATTCCCCATTATTGCTTTTCTTGAAAATGAGGTATTTGCTACCTTTGGTATTGTAGTTAGTGTTAATGAGTGTTTTCTGGGTCAACCACTGCTTCATCATTAACTTTCTCCAGAAATACTGGATGGAGACAAAACTCAGCTGGTCTGGTTTGTTCCATTTTCCCAGGTGGGTATGCAGGGTACTTTCTTCCAACCTCTGCAGTGAGTTCGGAACCCTGTTCCATGTGCTGTCAGCAATCTGCAGTGCTGATTTGTTAAATGTGAGTTACTGTGTGGTGGGTGACTTGAAAAGAACTTTTTCAGCATGCGCTAGTGCAACAAGGAATTTGATGCAAATGGAGATGATAACTGAGCAACCTCACCACTTGTCTGATCAACTCAAACACTGCCTGTGTCCTCATGCCACTTCTGGTGGATCTGTCTGTGCCTCCCCCCCGGGGCAAGAAACCTTCTTGCTGTCATGCAGACATCCCTGGTGTTTCTCTCCTGTGAATGTGTATTTGCTCTGCACTGACTCCTGGCTAAGACAGATGTCTGTCCCTCGTGCAAACTAAAGTTTGATTTGTAGAGGCTTTTCTGATCTGAATCCCTGGCTATGCAAAGGCTGCAGGGATCTCTGCAATCTCCGGCAGAGTGAGAGGGTGTCATCACAGTATCATCGCACTTTTTTTGTTCAGTCGTCTAGAAGCTGACAGAGGTGAAGTACAGCTACAGCAGAACAGGTTTTCAGCTGGGAGAGCTGGCAGTTGGGTGTTAATCTCTAGTATTTGCTTTGGTCCACATGGGTTAAGTGTAGGAGGCTTCAGTTTCAGTTTCCAGTCCTCTGAGTCACAGGTATGTCAAAGAGAAACAGGAAACAATGTGAAGTAAAATAAACAGGACAGATTCCTGTATGGTAACACATACTTGACCTGCAACAGTTATGAGCTATGTCTCACACCCCTATCTCATATTGTAATTACTTTATTAATTACCTATGTATTGGCTTGTTCCCCAATAGCATGCCTTCATATATACTGTTCCTGCAAAATACAGAGTGGTGCTATTGTTCAAGCTATAGTTTTCCGTTTCTGTACATTTTTTTTGCATGTTCTATTTTGTGCTTGTTGTTTCAGCTACACACTTTGTCTTGCTTTACCCCTCTGCAGGAGGAGGAAGGCAATGAGTAATTGGAAGACTTAGTGAGAAAATGCAGTATAAAAGATCTAATATTCAGTCCTGGGTCAAGGTGGAGGGAAGAAACGTTTTCTATGATTTCTTTTTAATGAGCAAAAGTTTGAAGAAAAATATTCAGAAGAGCTCCAGCTGTGCTTATGAAAAGTCCACTTAAAAAAACCCAACTTATCAAAAAAAGGGGGGGGGGGTGTGCACCAAGTAAAACACCTTTAACCTGATTTGTATTTGCCCTGAAGTCCCTTTCACTACCCATGTGATGGAAAGTGAAAGGAATCATCCAGCTTTGGAGCCACTGACGTGGTATCACAGGGTACCATGAGTAGCTGTGGCTAAAATAAAATTCAGGCCAGCCTTTAAGTGGGGAATAAGTGGTATTTCTTTGTTGTTGCCTTTGAAGCTTCTCATAAATTACTACCTGTCACAACCTGCAATAGCATATCCCTTTTGCCAGATGTACCAAAGTGCTTTTCACTAAATGTTATGTGCCCAAAAAAGGTGATTTGACTTTAGCCGTCACAATCAACCTGAGGTGAACTTTGATCAATGAGGTACAACTGCCCCTTCTGGAAAGCTGAAGGGAAACCCGAGAACACCAGCCGACCTTTAACTATGCTTTGTTGCTACAAAGTTGTCTTAACTGTTCTCTTGACCTAGCAAATCTGCATCCTGGTTACCAGGACTATGACCTGGATTCTCCATTGTCATGTAGCTTGTCTCATGTACAAAATGAGCGTGGAGAGAGCCACGCGGCTAAATGGGAAGAGTAACAATGTCCATTAGCTGTACAGCTGGTGTTAAAGGTTACAGTAGATGCAGGGCACCAGATAATCGCCTCCCCTCGACTCTCAGCACTGCAGTTACAGCACGGTTTACACGAGAGGGCAGCAATACATGCTGGCATGCCTGCACCGGCGTAGCCGCGCAGCTGGTTGAAAAGCAGATTTTCTAGGCATATATAGCACATGATAGAGCCCCATGTAAAACGTGCAACATTCCGTCTTTAAATATGTTCTTTCAGAAAGGACACAATAATACTTATCAAGAACCATGTCCTAGTCACAGCGTGTGTGTAGCTGATGCACAAATGATGCAATTCCTGTAGTCTCTGTGAGGAGGGCTCAGGCTTGGTAGCTTTCCGAAACCTGTACGGATGTGGGTTGGAACGCTCCATTTTAGAGATTATCCTGTGCCTGGCATATTTGCCTGGGACTGGGAAGCTCTTGTTTCATTTCCCAGCTCTGCCACAGATTTCCTGCGTGTGACCTTGGGCAAGCTACAATAACTCCTCTGGATTGGAGTCCCCCAGCTGTAAGCTTGAGATAATACTGCTTCATCCCCTTTGACTTTGTCTATATATACTGCAAGCCCTGTGGGGAACAGCATCTCATTTCCTATTTGTTTGGCAAATAGCACTTAGCACAATGTGGTCCCGATTTGGGCTGTGCCGTCTAGATACTACTGCAATGAGGTATATTTTTATATCATACACAGAGGATGACAAGAAGTCACTCTGGGTTAGTTTTACCTTAGAGTCAGAGCAAGATGCAGGTATGCTGAGGGAAGCTGGGGGTTTCTGAAGGTGAATTCTTGTTTAGCTTTAAACAGATTTCTTTTTCTAAAGAGGTAAAAAGGAAAGGCAAATAAAGGAATAAAACCTTCTCATATCAACTTTTGCTCAACTCTATTCTTCTTGCAAAGTAATGCTATTACAAGAGGCAGCCTAAATCCTTGGGAGCGTGTTGCACCTAATCGATAGAAATGACTGATGGAGCAGGCTGAGATTCGCTTGGTGGTCCTAAATGTTCCAGTGTTTCCACAAGTCTGATGATGTTCTAACAATGTGCATTCAACTAGTAATCCACCGTGACAGGTTGCCATTTCATGGTTTTCTGTAGATAGCCAAGTGCCCTTTGGTATTAGGCGCTGAAGAGATAAAGTATGCAAGAGTTAGAATTGTAGCTTTTTGTTTGTTTGTTTCCTGATACAAAGTGTTTTCTACATGCTCCCAATAAATTTAACTAACAAACGCTGCTGCACTTACTCTGGAGACCTGCACAGAATGCGCACGCTTCAGCACACCTTAGCACAGAGACTCAACCCTACTGCTCAGTTCTGACATTAAAGATCATTTAAAGATGTTGTTATCTGAACCCATTTAATTAGTGCAGCTGCCGGCATTTGACAAGGCAATGAGTAATCAGTCCCATGTCATTTTATCTATGTCCTGCTCCATAAAGTTCTTGCTGCTACTTTTGTCTGTGGTCATCTGAGGAACTGTACAGCAGGAAGCACCTCTTTCTAGGAACATATCTTTCCTTTGGTAGATAAAATGGACTTGGCCTGCCCCAGGCATGCAGTCACACAGGACAAACACATACTACAGGCACTGTGAGCAACCACAAAACCACGCTCAGTAGCCTGAGAAGCATGACTACCCAGTGAAATTGCTTGTTTGACCTAGCTTTGCTCATTGTTGGAACATAGCCTAGCACTCCCAAGAAATAAAAAACTATCTTTTTATGTTACTATCATTGAGTAACAGTGACCCCAAGCATATACATTTTTTATATACGCGCACACACACACAAATATATGTGTATGTATTCAAGCCATTGTATCATCATCCCTTTTGTCAGATAGGGAAATGATGGCCCAGGGCAGTGAAGGGGCTTCACAGAAGGGGTACATGCCCTCCATCTCCATGTACTTACTTTTGTATATAGATCTTTCACTAAAAAGTCTGTTCTGATCACAGAAATAGAGTTGTCCAAAAACGGTTCAGTCAGTCTGGAGGGCCGTCTGGCCTAGCATTCAGTCTCTAGCTCTATAGCAAGAGCTGAATGGGCAGAGGCAGCACAACAGTAAACAGTACCCTTGGTCTGGAGTTACCAAAATAACCTACTCGGACAGGAAGCTTTCTCTAACCCTTCAGTCAAAGGTAAAATCTCTTCCTGATAGCAGAATATTTATCTCCCTTCCAAACTAAATAATGTAAGCACTTCAGAAGAAGTCACTCTTAATTTCTCCTTTTGCAAGTGTTGTGCCAGGTTTGACCGATAAAGCTTTAACCTTTGAAATCTAATTAGTCTGTTTTAAACTTAAATCTTTACTTTGCAAAATCAATGTTGTCATCTACCGTTGATTTTAGCACACTGGTTTCAGCATATGCAGAAGGAGTTCAGCTCCTTGCAGAATTAAAAACCGTTTTAAGTTCTTTGGCAGGGACTGCAAAGCAGGGAAGTCAAAATTAACAACAATAATAACAAGCTATTCTATGTTAAAGTGTCAAGTTTGTGTTTTCTTGTAGTGCACATCATCAAGACTCCGGTTACCTCCATCAGCTTTTAATCGTCGCAGTGTAAAATATTCTTAGAGCCTGAAGTAAGAATAAGGGAAACCTTCCTGATGTTATTCCATCTCATTTTGGCTATAGAAATGCACACACTCTGATGCACAGAGGATGGGCTCGCTGCATTTCACTGCCTCCATATCTGGTCAAAGCTGGAAGGTGAAAAGGAAACTGAGGGATATTAGTGAAAGGAACTCCATCCGAGCAATGCAATTCTGGAGTGGCTGTGTTTGGGGTTAAAAATTTGAGTCTGTTCTGATTTCTTCTTCAGGTAACTGTAGTTAGCTTATTGCTTCTCTTGTAGCATATGCAAGTTACCTGTTTTGCTAGAAAAGCCATGCAGCAAAACTAGAAAGAGCCAGTCATGATTATATTTAAATTTGAAGCCACCCAAGAAACTACAGTGGTTTGAAACCACACATCCAAAAAGTTGGCATTTCACAGTGGTGTTCCTGCTACGGTTCACTACTGCATAGCTGAATTGCAGTTCCACCTACCTCATGGTACTGGTAACAGGGATAGATCAGAAGGAAAAAAGTGTTCCTGTTCTCAGCTGTGCAGTTTGCTGCTGCGAGGCAGTGGTTCTGAACGGCCTTTCTGCTCCTCTGCTCCTTTGGGCCCAGCCAGAAGCATGAGACTCTCCTGTAACGTGGAGGTGCCTTCAGCCATGAGAGCAGGCTTGCATCTTGAAGGCATTGTCACGTGGACTCATTGGGAACATGTGGGGAAAGGGAGGAGATTCCCTCTTTACAGGCTTGTACAAATACAAATGATTTGACTGCACCCATGAGGAAAAATGCTAGGGTAGCCATAAACTACCAGTGTGCTGTCCCAGAGCAGGCAGCTTTGTTCTTGGAGAAGGTATAGATGATCCCCGAGTAAAACAAAAGGAAGGGACATGCAGTACCTCCTCACTGACTTTGACAGGCAACTGAATTGCCCTCTACCCCTTTGAATGTATTGCCCTGGGGTCACTAAACTTAAGCAAACCCATGATATTACTGTGTACTTTTAAAAACAGTTGTTGCTGACTCAGCATGTTCAGCAATCACAGCAAACAGCTGGACTCTTGGAAATACCTCCTGGGCCTGGCAGGACACTGATGGGAGCATGCTTCCCATAGATGGCTCCTGGGGCATGGCACACAGACTACTCCAAAGGTCATTTTAAATAAGTGTACTTACCTTGTAATTTACAACACCAGAGTTGGCCCTGTGACCAGTTGTGTTAGGCATTTTGCAAAGCCACTTCACATTTTGCAGACAGATGGATATATCTTTACTTTCTTATTTCTCCACTCTGTAGAAATTGTAATCCAAACATACAGCTTCTTTCTGTTGTTCCAAGGAGCAGGAATACGTGCAGCCCAGGTACGCACAAACACATTTTTCTTTACAGATGGGCTAGGAGTACCTGTGAGGATCATCTAAAAATGGCAGCTTGTCAGGCCATGGTAGCTCGTTCTCTTTCAGATGTCAGGAGATGCACAGGCAGCCTTAACTCTGACCCTTTCCCCCACACATTCCCATACTCTTCAGTTACCTTGGTAGCACCTGTAATAAGCAGTTCTTGCCTAGTCTACACACCTTTTCTATTTTTTAAGCAGTGTGTTACTAAACAGTTTTTTCCTACTCATGGTGGTACATACCCCTCTACAGACACCTCCTTCCTGACTTCATGCTGGAAACTGAAGCCCCGATTGTAGTGCGTTCAGCATGACAGACCCAGCAAACTGCCTGTGTGTCAAAACCAGAGCGTCTGTAAGAATCTGCAGTACTGGAAAAACCAACCCAACCTCACTTTCATGCTCTCGGTCCCCTGACTCATAGCAGCTCCTCTCTAGAACAACAGAGGGCACCACTCTTCACACAAAAAGCTGCAGCTGGAAAAGGAGCAACCCTGCATTTAAATAATGGTTTGGTTTGGTTTGGTTAGAACATTTCTTTCTCAGTAGGCAATTGGGAGTCAATATTCTTCCTCCAAGGAGGTTCACCTGTGCATCTCCCGCTCCCTGTGGAGAGGCCCTGGCCAAAAGCTCTTCTCAGAGATGTGTGTACTGTTTCTCTTGTGGATCTTGTCCTAGTTTGCACGGAATAAATAAGCGGTCACTCTACTGAGAAATAGCTTTAGTCTATTGATTAGGGTCTTCGCTTGGGGGAAGAGGAAACCAGAGTGCCAGTTCCTACCCCAGCTCGCGTGAAGATCTGTTTTTATTCCCGTGGGTTTGTAACATAAAATGCAGCAAAGCAGGGCTGGAATCTAGGTTTGTCCTCTCAGATGACTGCTATCTTCTGATCATTCTGTGCTGTCCAACAGGTGCCTCCAGCCCCAGCCTCCCCTGCCACCTGGTGAGTGCTGCTACTACCGACAGTTTTGAAATAAAGGCAGCAAATTTAGTTCAGCTGTTGAAAAACACACTGATTTGTGCGCATACTGCCATGAAAGGCTTTAGGGCTGAGATCAGAGTAGAAGGCAGTCATTATGAGTCTGAGGCCCAGAACAAGCAGGGGGTACAGACATGTCCAATTAGCTAGTTTGTACGGCTCCCTTCTGGTCCCACTGGCTGTGGCGAATTCATGTCCCAAGCAGCTGTGTGCAGGGCGGCTGTGGCTCTCACCTAGAACCTGGCAGCTCCCGTGTCCAGACTGTCACGAGGGCAGCAGCAGGATCACGCTGTGGCCAGGACCAAGGACTGTTCTGGGCCCCTTGGCTGCGGTAGGAAGCAAACTAGCAAGAGCTGCTGAGGCTGGTATTGGTGCCTCTCTCCCTGGTCCAAGCTGGAGGGTCCATGGGATGCCATTCACGGTCCTCCAGCCTTGGGCTTTCTGAGTCACATCTCAGAAGCACACGTACATGGGAGGACTGGCTACATGACAGGCATGGTGAGGGAGGACTGGCACCTACTAAGTAAATAAAAAGTTCAGGTATATAGAATGAGTAGTAGATTCTGCTAGGGAGTTAAGCGCTCCTGGTGCTGAAGCCTTTTTGTGAAGCTACGAAAAGGCTGGGGAGCTTGAAAGATAGTCTGATTTTCCAGTGGATTCATCTGTGCTAATAAAAGGTCTTGCCTTCCCCTACAGACCCTGCTTTGCTTACATCCGTAGACCTTCACAGTAACAACATTACTATTTGAGAAGAATCAAAGTGAAGAAACAGCCTCTACTAAGTAGTTCCCCCCAGACGGTTTATTAGCCTTCCAGCTGATGCCCTCAAGGGCTACAAACCTCTTGGTCTTTGTTATTTTCCGTACAAGGCGGCAGAACTGGTCCACACATGCATCATATTGCATTCTGTTTGCTCAAAACGCATTGAACAAAAGCTCTTGAATGCCAGGACTCCGAATCCAACTGGTTTTAACCCTTGAATGCCGCCCCCGAGCAGTGCTAAAACTTACCATCTCCCCTAATCTGCAGTGACATTGCTGGCGTTAGTAGCTCTACAGAGTCCAAAGGCCACGAGTGCCACTTCACCGCAAGTACACGGTACGCTCGGGGGATGCTTGGCGGGACAACGGCAAAGTCGGTTTCCTCACAAGACCGTCGAGCCAACCGACTGATCCGTGTAACGGCTTTGCCTGTCGGCCGGGGGTTCCGAGCGAAGCTGTACCCGACGCGGGTGGGCCCCGAACCCGCGGACGTTCCCCCCCCCCCCCGCCCCGCGGCGGTGTGCACCGGTCGCCGGCCCCCCTCTCGCCCCGGGGGCGGGCGGAGGCCGGCGGGGCCCGCAGCCGCCGTCCGCCGAGGAGAGGCAGGGCCCGCGGGGCAGCCCCTGGCCCGGCGCCGCCCGTTTCTCAGGGGAGTCGCCGCCAGGAGGCCGGCGGCCGGTAACCCTGAGGTAAGGCCGGCGGTGCCCGCCGGTGCGGGCGGCGGTTCCGCCAGGAGGGGCGCGATCTGCGGCTCCGCCAACGGCTGCTGCGGGCGGGGCGGGACCGCAGCCTCGCGCCGTTGCCGGGAGACCGCCACGGCCCCGCCCCCCCGCCCCCCCCGCCCCGTTCCGCGAGCCGGCGCGGCC
>JANZLQ010000025.1:9214598-9270257 GCA_026212715.1 Elanus axillaris | reverse complement strand
CCCCCGCCGCCCCGCCAGCCCTGACCGATGCCTTTCATTCGGGTCGGCTGCGCTCCCTCCCTGCCGCAGGCTCCGGCTCCGGGCGGTGCGTGACCCCCCCCAGTCCCGCACCTCTGTGCGGGCTCCCACCGCAGCTGGGAGGGAATCACCCCCCCCCCCCAAAACCAGAAAGCGCTCTCCCGGCAGCCAAAAGAGAGACAAGAGCCTCACATCACTTTTCTCTAACGAACATGCTTTACAGGTAATCTTATCAGGAGGGCAACTCGTGATTTTTATGTGCGGGGGGGGGTAAGGGGGGGCAGCTGAAACCACACTGCCCACACGTAAAGTGCGAATGAGGTTTTAGGAGCAGCGAAGGCTCTGATGAGGTGTTAGAGGCTCCTGCTTGGCAGGCAAGCAAGTGGCACTGCAGGCTTACACAGCTCTTCCCCTGTTAACCTGATGACATTTTCACACTGTCAGTGCAACCAAAATGGGGGCTAAAAATAAACAACGTAAACGTATGCCACATACCTATAGGTTATATTTGGGGGTGTCAGAAGGAGAGGCTTGTGGGCTGCCACAGAGGTTGTGGGGAGAATCTGGGGCTGGTGAGAAAAGCGAGCGCTTACGTCGGATGGACTGTATGGACGTGCTCCCTCGGGCCGGGGGATCGCACACCGCAGGTGACACTTGCAGGGTGTTGGCATGTGCCAGCAGTAGTTAGCCATGCAGGGTGGCATTGGTTGCCCCAAGTTAGGCATCCATGTCGGCCGTCTGAGATGGAGCTACAGGCTCTCTTGCTAGTCAGTGGAGAGAAACAAGCACCTTCAGCACGAAAATCCTCTCCTCCTGACTGGACTGGTCTTTGAGAAAGCATCGAGAGAATTGGAGGCACAGCCCAAATAAAAGAAGGAGCTTAACCCTGAGGTAAAGCACGTGGAGACCTTTTGGGGGAGTGCTGACTCAAAGGGAGCTTGAACTCTGAAAGAAAAAGATACTTTCCTCCAGCTGATCCCTCCCGTGGGCAGAAAAGCAGGGCTTTGCGTGGTTTCTGTAGCTAATGTATGGGGTGGGGAGCAGGGGGTGAGAATTTCTGGAGCACCTCGAGCATTTCTGGAGCATCTTTGCCAGCTTCAGCCTCTCTGGAACAACCTGCGAATCTTCAAATCATGGAAATAATGTCCGGAGTGAGACTCTGCCTCTAGGAGGAGAAGTCCGAACTCTGGGATTCCTCTACAACCAAGTGGGAACGGAAATCGAAAATGACCCAAAGATGCAAAACATGAGGCGAGACAGCTGGAGAAAATAGTTCAAGCAACATCTGGAAGCTTCTAAGAGAGGTTTATAAGAGGTCACCTGCAGACAAGGATAAAAGGCTTCAGTGTCCAAAGAGAGTGCGAAATTCTCCTGGAAGATTCCCAGTTTAAAATGGCAAGATGGATCAAAGAGGTGATCAGCAGCATGACAACCTTGGAAAAGAATGTTTTCCAGAAAATAGGAGTCACAAGAAAAGCTTTGGCCAATTTAAAAGCCAAGATGAGCCACAGCAAAGAGTTAAAAAACTGAAAAAATCACTCAGAAAAGGAAATCAAAGGTTTGCAGATCACCACAGGAAAAAACAGCCTCCTGCTGTAGACAAGGGCTAGCCAGAACACCGCCTACTACCAAACAGTCGCCACCGTTTTCAGTCTGCAGGAGGAAGGAATCAGACTGTCTATCCCAGCTGAAGCAGTGCAAAAGCCACGGTCTTTGAGGAGAATACTTCTGGGGGATTTATTCAACTCGGTTCATAACCACAGCGTAAGGGAATGGCTCTGAATAGGGTGCCTAGGAGCCAGCTCGGTGGGTTCGGCTCTTACGGCAGTGGGTACTTGCCTTCAGGAAAAAAGACTGTATTATCTAGGCTGGCTGTATGGCTAGAATGAGCCATCAAATTAGAGAGAGCGGGTCAGCCATATGCTACAAAGCGGGGCACAAAGAGAATTCAGCTGAAGGAACTGGATCATTTTGGTTGAATAACAAGGTATTACTGAAGACTCCCAGGGTAAATCGGACATTGACCTATTAATAGATTTTTCAGTTATGGGATGACCTGATTGAGACCAGGGGAAGAAGTGAAAAAAGAGCCCATAAAAACCTGAGCTGGGTCAGAAGAAAGGTCCAGCTGTCCCAGAGTCCAGCAGGAGATGCCTTGGGAGAAGCAGTCGAATGGAGCCTGCAAGTAACGAAAGCTCCCCAGGCCAGTCTCCCAGGTCCCGGTGGCCCACCGTGCAGAGACTTCCCGAGCCAGAAATGGTATCTCTGTGTTTAATGGGAAGCCAAAGATGCCGTGAGAGGCAGAGGAATTTGCCAGGGTGCTTAAATCATGGGCTGCAGCAAAGCATTGGGCCAGGAAGCAGACACTGGTGAGAAGTTGGTCAGTCACCGGGAGTCCCGTCAGTGCAGCTCTGTGGCTAACGCAGGGAGAAGAAAAGAGAACTTTCTATTTCAGAGAGTGTCACAGGTACCGAATGTATGTAAAACGAGAGAGACAGAGGCCATGCAAAAATGCAGCTGAGTTCAGAAGCAGAAATAAGATAACTTGACTGTGGGAAGGTGGTGGGCCAACATAAGACACAACGTGCAACGAAGCCTTCGCAGTGCTGCAAAATGGGGAAATGGGCATAGATCCAGCTGGAGGGGCACAGTCAGGACCTCATTTTTTGTGCAGGACTGTCACAAAAACCTTACAAGGGGGACATTGGTCACAGAGGCACTCCTAGGCCATATGAAATGGCTGATAGTAACAGAGATGGCCCAAAGTCTGCCAGACCAGCCAAGCTAGACTGGCACTTGGGCTAACGGTGGCCAAGCTGATCAGCCTGAAATGGAGAGCAGTGACAGGAGAGTGTAGACACTTCCAAAGCTGGGAAAGTCAGATTGGTGAAACAGGGGCACTGGAGCAAGAAGTCAGGTATGATGTTGTCCTCGGTGCCCCGTGGCTGTAACTGCGTGATAAACACCAGGAACTGTGCCTTACCCCGTCAATTTGCAAATTCCCTTTAAAGGTGTGTTTCAAGTGAAGCAAACCATTTGCACATAGCTAGTCTGCAAAGAAGAGTTGTCCTGCCTCCCAATGGGTCAGTCAGATCTTGTGGATGTGAAACCGAAATGATCCCCGTCTGCCGGCTGGATGTTTTCCAGGAGCAGCAACCAGGAACAAATAAAACAACCTTCCCTTTAGTCCCCCCACTGAAGTCACTGGAAAGAAGCTCTGTCTGTGAATGAAGATAGCTTGGATAATGCAACTGGCTTCAGTCTGATCATTGACAGATCTGAAAGCTGTATGATGACAGGCAGAAGCGGAGCTGAAAGATGGGGAAAGTTGCTTTTTCGGCGAAGCCCGATCTGGCAGCGTAGGGACGGTCAGGGGCTTAGGAAATACACCAGCTACACTGGAGAGGCTGGTGGGGAAGGTATGGCACACCGTACCCACAGGAGGCCTTGGATGGCCTCAGCCTTTCAGGAGGTCTGTTGTGCTTAGGCTATTTATGGGTGCATGCCAAGACCTTTGAACAAGAAGTGGTAGGTGCAGTTACATATGGCTTGCGATAAGTTCAAGGCTGACAGTCTGTAACTGGTCCCAAAGGAAAAGGAGTTGTTCCAACAGCAAGTAACTTAATGTCCGCCACACAACTGGTGATGGGGAATTTCCACTGAAAAAACCAAAACTGAGACTGCATGGAGCTGGCCCGCTCCCCAGCCACTCGCGGAGGTGCAGGTCGGTAGGACTCTGCTCCTATTACAGAAGGTTTGTTTGTAGATTTGCTAACATTGCAAAACCTTGCACAGGCAAGGTGACAGAGGGAGAGCATTTCAGTGGCCAACAGAATGAGGTTTAGCAGTTTCAACTAGTGCAATTCTTGCCAGTGGTTAAATTTACTGATAACTTTTGTTGGTATTTGCACAGGAGGAACGCTATAGTAAGGGTAGGCCGTGCACCCCTGCAATACCTCACTCTGTGGGCCTAGGAATCCCAAATGCAATTTGCCCGAGTATTAAGGAAAATGGCAATTTTGCAACTGCACAGTTAACTACATGTCTGGGCAGGAATGGCGTAGCGGTGATGCCTAGTCCAGGCAGCAGCTTTGGGGCTCAATGCAAACGATGTCATGGATGCAAAATGGAAGAGATGATTCTTCAAGAGGATAAATGCAGAGAAGGAGGCGCTTGTTTCCTCCCTTAGAACTTGCACGTGTGCAAATGCTTCTAGTTCACCCAGGAGAACCGAGGAAGGGCGATGCCAGGGAAGGAGTGGGGGCTCCTGAAACAGTCCACGCCAGAAAGTGCATCACAGGAAGGATCCCAGTAGGATACAACTAGAAAATGAGCTGGGAAACTCAACTGTCCTGGAATGAGGTATACCTTTGGAGGACAATGAAGTGTATCTTCGGAGTACCAAGGGAAAAGCGTTCTGGTCATGGTGAGAAAGTTTGGAATTAAAGGTGAAATACTGCGTAAAAGTTACAGTGCATGGAAACAACCTGTAGAGCACCTTGCTAGGTGATGTCTGGAGCAGGAAGGTCTGAGATTATTATTTTAAAACCGGCAAATGTTTTGAGCCATGCTGATTGTCTATACATTTCCAAAAAGCCTTAGCTAAGCTAAGGGGAAAATCCAGTTGGGTAAGATTCAGGAAGGATGTAGAAAATGTGTGCAGGAGATGAATGCCCCTACTGCAAATAACGGTACCACAGAAACGCAGAGAGACACCACGAAATAATATCTGGCAGTCATTTCATTAATGGGCTGCACTGCCTGGTGTTCTGGGGTTTCTGTCTGAAGCAGATTCTGGGAGCTGCAGAGTATTTCACAAAATGCCCCGAAGCTTGTCTGTTAGGACACTAGTGCCAGATGTCCAAGTGAAAGACATCCTCTCCCTCCAAGTCCGAGGAGGTATGGGAAGATTGCACAAAGCTCAAGGGAGAAACGCTGAGTCCAGAACATTTCAGCAAATCTGTGAGGTGGTTGGGATCCCTAAAACATCTCCATGTGACCACAGCCTGAAGGGTTGTTGGGATGTTTTTTTGCAGACTCTTCCAGTCAACTGCTTTGCTCCTCAGAACTGCATCAAGTGGTAACACCCAGTGTATTCCAGCCCTTTTGAAGGCCTCAGGAGTAGCAAAGCACTTCCTCACCATTTTGGTGAAAACCTAAGGACTCCAGCGTGCCTTTTTATGGAGTCTTGGGAGAAGAACAAAGAGTTTTGGATCATGCATAGAAGCACATGTTTCTTTTTTTTTTTTAAAGTGGAAATCTGGAATATTTTACAGTCTTAGAAAAAACAGAGCGAGAATCTTAAAAAGGATAGACCTAGTGCAACACTGTAGGACTTGCTGTACAAGGGCATACAGTACTGACCTGGATATTTATGGTGGTATACAGAGTACAGTGGGGTCCTGAAACAAAATTCCATGCTATCATGAGGCCCATTAGAAAATGTGCTAGGGAAAAACATACTGGCAAAACAAAACTTCAGGGTTTTGCTCTTCCTCTGCTCTTCCCTCACTGCAAATGTAGTTGTGAAAAGCCGAGGCAGGAGAAGTTGAAGCACAAATCGCCTAACTCCCGGCTAGCACCAAATGGGCAGAGATTTGCAGGCAGGCTGCAGGCACACTGGACGCACCTCGAGAGCCCTCTGCGAGTGGCTGCCTGGAAGGGACTCAAGGAGCAGAAAACTATGAGAAAGGGGAGTACAACTGTTTTGGATTAGCGACAGGAAAATACCTTACTGAAGCATACTGTGTAATTACAGGTAAGGAAGAATGTGTCATTCATCACTTCTTAAATGGTTTTCCCTCATTCTCTGCGTGGTGGGTTTATTAAAGCCTTGTCATTTTTTGCTCCTTCAAGATAAAGGGGGTGGCTGAGAGGGCAGGTGTGGGAGGGGGGCCGAGTCCTCCTAAATCCAAGGGTGCAGGACAGGTAGGACGGTTGCCCTCTTCTATGAAACAGTGACCACCCCATCCCAGACACTTGGCTGTGGACAGGTAAGTGCAGAGAAGCTGAGAGAGAAGGCAGAGAAAAAGCCCAGGGAGTGTTTTTGGGTATAAGCGCTACTTGGAGCAGGCTGGCTCTGAGCAAAGACCCAGGCTGCTGTCATACGAGTTCTCCTGGGTACAGGGGAGAAGACCTGGGGTTTTTATGAACCAAGAGTCTAGTGAGAGAGCCTCTAAATTCATAATCGGTTTCTCCTCGGAGCTGGGATAATCTTTGAGAACCCACATTTTTGGTTGACCTTTAGGGGCAGAAGACAGAATAGCATTTTCTCTGTCTCTTTCATCATAGAGCTTCTGCTTAAAATTGTCCTCAGGCCATCCTGCCTGTCCTCTTGCTACACGACAAAGGTGCATAAGGGCGTGCAGGTCTGGAAGTGATGAGCTTTTTAGCTAGAAGGACAGGGGGAGAAATTGGGGGATGCGTTGATGCCTGTCTGCTTCTCTCACGCCCCACCAGGTCTACCTGGAGTATGCAAGCAAGGAGAAGTCCTCTGCGTTGTATAAAGAAACAGATAGCACTGGACAGGCAAGCCGAACTATTCCCTGCTGACCTAGGATGGGTACCAACTGCAGTCAAGCCCCTGGCCATAAGCAGGACAGTACAGAGCTCAGCACAGACGCGCAAGAAAAAGGACAGGCACATTTGATGAGAACTAAAAACCTGTTGTCCCGGAGGGAAGGGTGAGACAGCCCTTAGACCCATCCTAGCTTGTCAGCAAGTATCCAGGATACCTCTGGACCTTGTACCAACTGGGAAATACCCCCTCAACCATTATGCCTGAATTCCCTCCCCCTTCCAGGGTGCCCTTTGCTCCCGGGCCAGATGGCAAGGACGGTCGCCTGGGCTGGCAGTGCTCCCTGGGGTGTGCAGTGCCACGGGGAGCTACCCCACGGTGCACGGGGCTCTGAAGCTCTTGCAAATACTGCTTGGCAGGGGTCACTCGCCTCCGGTGTTCTTCATCCCCGCTTTGTTCTACCAGGCTGCTGCTGTTGCAGCCCAGGCCTGAGCAGCGGCTCTGCGAGCAGTGGTGGTGGCAGGCCTGGCAAGCCTCCCTTCCCCATGGGGAGGCTCTCCTTCCCTCGGATGAGCAGGTTTCTAGACAGCTCCCTTTTATGAGGATGGATTTCAGCAAGACGCTAAAAACCAGCCTCCTTTAACTCGTCTCCCAGTCTTGTCCTCTGTGTCCTGCTGGGGAGGTATCGCATGACCCCCTTGAAGCTGTCGGCAGCCAGGCTTTCAATGTGGCAAGGGGGCCGGGCTGCGTTTGGGCAAATGTTTTCTTTCTGCGGTCAGAAAGCAGGGCTGGGCAAAGGCGCCGTGCCCGAGGCACATCCTGACAATGAGCCCCTGCCCACCCAGGCCACACTGGGTCCCGATCTCCCACATCGATGGCAGGCAGGGACAGCGAGGGTGGCAGCAGCCTTGGGTCTTCCCCAAGGGCAGCGTTTTTCCCCGGGGAGCAGCGGGGACCCTCGCGCTGGTGGGGAGGAGCCCTCCCTGGTGGGAGCCAGAAAGACAGACCCGGGGTGCCTCGCCGGGATGGGGACACGCTTGTGCCACCCACGCAGCCCACTTCTGAGGCACTGTCTCCGGCGGCTTGGCTCAGCCTTGACGCCCTGCTAAAAGGTGGCGGGCAGCCTGTGCATCTCAGTGAGATCTCTGGGGACCCCTGCGCTCGGGCAGGCGTTGCTGAGGTTGCAGTTGCGTCATTTCCCCCCCCCCCACACACACACATGTACACACCCCACAACCGTGAAGGTCCAAATCATCTTTTCATAAAAATACCTTACATCCCAGGCTCCGAGCACAAACCTGCTATGCCTGCTGGTGGCCTTCGCAAAGAGCAGAGAATTAAATCACCGAACCCAAGGCGACGCTTCGGCATGTACCCATTAAAGCTCATGAATTTATATCAGGGTTGGAAAATGGCCGTGGTATGGAAACGTCAGTGTTTTGTTTTATTGTCCTTTTTGCTGTCCTGAACAAGGTACGAGGAGGAAGCAATAGGTCAGAGAGGTGCAGGGCTCCTGGAGGTGTGGCATCCAAGCCAGGGAAAGCAGTGGGCGATGCTCATCACACCTCCTCACAGCAGGTCCCCACAGATCTCCTCTGCTGTGAGGAGAGGAAGGCATGCAGATATTTCACTACTTTCCTTGAACTTTACTCTGCGACTTTTCTAAAACAGCCATGGCCAATGTTCAGCCCATGGAGCTCTGCACAGTGGTCCCGGCCTTTGCAAGGAGGTCTCGCTTGTGAACTTTGCCATATGGCACAAGCCCGTCTTTAAAACCCCCCGTGTGTGAAGACCCCAGGTCTTGAGCAAGGCAATAAGGCTTTGATCAAAACGGTGCTCCCTGAAGAGCGGAGGCATCGTGAGGTAAAAAATAGCTTTACCTGCCCTGTGTGTGAGCTGAGCTGAGACGGTGGGAGCTCAGCTGGGCAAGCAGTCAGGCAAGCAGGACCGCTACCACATCCCCGCTCCCCAGCGCCACAAACCTGACGGTGAAGAAGACGAGAAAGCTTGGATTTTTTTTATTACTTTCCCATTTTGCAGATTAATATTATAAGTCATGTTCTTTTTTTTGGTTTTAAACACGCTTTCTCAGTGTAGCCAAAACCACTTAGAGGAGTTTCCCGAGGTATCTGTATACCAGGGACCCCTCGGGGGTTTGGCTGTCCTGTAACGCTGGCTTTGCAGGAGGGGGACAGGAGCTGAGCGCCAGCACCGGTGTAATGGCAAGTGCCTGCAGCGGGACAGAGCATCTCCTCCGAGTCTCCATCTTCTGTGGGGCCGAAACAGACCAAAGTGGCACCAGTCCATCTGCTCCCAGGAACACTACACTCAACGGCTGGTTTTTCGGCCTCCTTTTTGGGGTTGTCGACTGGAAGAGTCTCCTCAAAGCACTTGGATGTATCTCAATGTGGCAAAGTCCGTGTCAGCAGTCTGAGATCCTACTAGCACCAGCAATGGATACCAGAGTCAGGGAAATTTCAGATCCGTATCTCCATGCCTGCGGAGTTCAGGCCAGCTGAGAAGTAGAGACTTTCCCAGCAGAGGGAGGAAAAAGACCCCTAGATGCCGTTGTGACATTAATCACCCTGCTTATGCCACTGTCTGGCAGCTGAATCCCTGGCAATGCGAGGGCTGGTGGCAGTTTCCAGCCTGGTCCTGCATGCAACATGGTGCCTTAGGGATCTATAATCAAAGTTTTGATTATTAGGGTAAAATTGGTCATAAAGAGGAAATAGAATGAAATAAAATGAAAGTACAGCTATGAGCTTCCCTTGAGTTTAACTTGATCTATTTTAATTTAAATGGAAAACATCACATAACTTATCTATAACACTTTAAAGCACTAGTCAGGAAGATATCGCCAATGCTAGATAGTGGCACGTTTTAGCAGTAGTATGAGGGACATAGAGCTCTTTAATACGCATGGAAAACCAAACCTCAAATGCTCTGCTAAGAAAAACATTTGGGCCTCATCAAGAAAGTACGGAGCTAGGGGCAGGAAGAAATGCTCACTGCCTAGCAGAGTGTCTCATTGTGTACCTTGGTGTCTTTTTATCTGTTTCTGAAAGTTTCAAATGGCAAGAATAGAAAACATCCATTGCAAAGGTGCTATGAGGCAAGTTCGTGCACGTGAAGCGTTTCGAAACCCCCAGAGCCTTGCTCAGCCGTCATACAGTGACCTCGGGCAAGGGGTGAACGAGGCCAGCTCCTGACGTCCCGTCACCAAAATGACCGGAGGAGCTTCACTCGAGTGCAACTTGCGCTGCGGTGCCTGAGAGTAAAAAGCTCTTGAGCCGACGGGCTTCTCCAAGATTGTTTTTATGTTCGTGTCAGATTGCAAGTGGAATAAAATTCCCCCCTCCGGGCGAAGGCTTCGGAGAGGTGTGTGGGGTTCCTGCCTGGGGAAGTTCCCCCCTCAGGCGGAGCTGGTGCCCAGCTGACGCAGAGGGTCCCCGCGTCCTTGTGCCGCAGCCCTGGGAAGGCAAACCTCTTTCAGCTCCCAACGGCACGCTTGAGTTCTCACTCGACGTGGAGAGCGCCGAGGACAGTGCGGAGAGAGCTGCCTCGATGGCCTGGCATCGATATCAAAGCCAGGTACGCGGCCTTATTTCCCACTCAAGGCAGCTGCAGGACGGTGCCTCTTTCCTCTGGAGGGGGAAGCTCGCGCATGGGGCAGGAAGCCATCATGGAACAGCCAGCTCAGGAAGGGGCCGGGGCCAAGATTTTGTTTTTAACCTGTTTCTTGTTTATTTAAGCCTTTGAGGAAGACGAATAAAAGCAGCCACTGACAGAGGCCGGCTGTGTCGCAATCGGAGCTGCGTGCGCTGGCTGGGTTGCGGTGGCAAAGGCAGCCTGTGTGATGGCAGAAACCGCCTCCCTGGTCGTTCGTCAGCCTCACAGACCCACCAGCATCTTACGCAGGAGCAGGGTGCTCAAAGCAGGTATCCTCTGCACATCCGCATCGAGCCAGTGGCTATTCGGTGCTGCTGCTTTGGCTGGCTGCAGGAGAGCGGAGATCAGGGCTTTGAAGCTGCCCAGTTCTCCGCTGAAGGAGGAATTAGAGGCATGGATATTTTTGTCCTGGTTATTTTGTGCAGAACAGGTGAAAAAGGAACTTGTTCCCCATTGCAGGAAGGCATTGGTCCCAGACGGGTTTGCCTCTGGGGCTGATCGAGCCCTCGCCTCTGCTGCCTGCTAGAGCTGCCCATGCCACAGGGCTCGCTGCCTCCTGCCCCGAAAGCAGCCATCTTACAGACGTTCTGGCCCTCTGTGCAGCGCCGAGGGCCGTAGCGCTGCTGTGTATTTGATGCCGAGCGTGGGACTGTAACAGATTTGCCATGGTCAGCCATTTTTGTTGCTGTTCACATTTTTCCCACATCGTTCATGCTTCCCACTTCAGGCTCCTGGTTTTGCTAAGGGCAAATTCCCACTCTGTTAAAGCAATGCTCACCAGCAAGACCAGTGGCCCAGATACGGGCTGGGGGGAATGTCCGCCTCCTCTCCCCTATCTGAACTGGCTGGCACCTCCCCTGGCTGCGATCCCGCAGCACACTCTTTTAGGAGTGCAATGGTTTGGCCCCAGAGTGCTCTGGTTTGGGAGCGCACTGGTTTGGGAACATCCAGCTGTTCCCACTGGGTGCTACAGGAGGTCCTGGCTGCATGGGGCTGGCAGCTGGACCCAGGACTGGGATCACTGGGCTTGAATTTGAAGCAGAATTTGGCTGTAGAGCTGGGAGATGAACACCCAGTTTTCTGTTGCAGAAAATGTAGGTTAGGTAGAAGGTATCTTTTTAGGTTGTTTTTAAAGGGCAGAGGATGAATGCCTGTTTGAAGTCATCCCAATTTTTAAAAAGGTAAATAAGATGTAAAAATTAGATTAAGAGAGAGCATGGCCATGGGGAGGGCCTGACTGGGGGCTGGGGTCAGAGTATGATGCATGGAATGAAGTGAGAGCATCATGGGTTTGGATCCTCTAACTTTCGGCAGCAGGAGCTACCTTCTCCTGTTAATCTTATTCTAAAAGGACCTGTAAGGGACCTTTGGTTTAACCCATGTGGGCCTGTGCATTTCAAAGAGCTCTAAGCCAATGTTAGGATGAATTTCTGAAATACCCTGTCCCCTTAAGAGAATAGATGGATGTGTCCTAATCTATTTGTAATTATCCTTCCAAGTTTGCTTAAAAAGTAAATGAAGACATTACAAAAATCCAGCTGACCAAAAAAACCAGCTCTGGCCAGTCATTTCAGGCTAAGCTAATGCAATTATCATTCTTATCCATATTGTCATGCAGTTAGTCCCGCTGAGCCTAGCGCTCAACTGTCCTGATTTTTCATCATAAATTCTCTTTGTTCCTCTTCAAGTATTACTCCTGATTAAGGGCTGTGATTTGAGAAACTTAATGTCAGATTTTAAAGTGACAGTTGATTTTTCTTTCAGCAAGTTTGGTGTGTATGGATAAGCTTTTACACTGCATTGACATATTTTTGACTCCTGTTTACTTTTTAGTTTCCTTTGTAGATACTCTTCTTAATTTCTCTGAAAGGATTGTAGAGCTTGTGCTCTCAGAGAGGGTAATAAACCCTCTTGCAGGTGTTACTGTGCGTGGGGGGGAAGATGTGAAATGGAAGCAGGCACCAGGAATGCAAATTCCCACTGCAATTTGGGTCACATGTCCAAAGGGAATTATAATTCCTCACATGCTTTCTCACACAGCAGGACACGGGAGCAGAGGGATTGCTGCCTTGGACTGGGCTCCCAGCTCATCTACTCCCCTGTCTTGTTTCTGAAGGTACCCAATTGCCAAGTGCTGTAAAGCCAGAATGAGAAACGCCAGAATGGCCAATCATAACTTGCCTATAGGAAAATATTTTCCTAACCGCAGGCATTTATCACTTGGCATGTCCCCTGAAGAGCTCTGGTTTATATCCCTTCTGCATGATTATCTCAAATGAGGTAACCCTGGAGATATCCACAACCTTTATAAATGCCCATACATTTTTTTCAGACCTCCTGAACTCTTCGTCTCAGCAATCTCCCATGGCAGCGAATCCCAGTCTTGCGATGCACCGCCGAACACATCCCCATTCCTCTGGCCATTCAGTGCTCATTTTTAAAATAAAATCAAACATTCCTGTTCCCTTCTACTGGACAATAACCTGTACTTTCTTACGCCAGCCTCCCTTGGGCTTCGCTCTGTTTTCTGTATCAGCCAGTCAGTACAATTTTTATTAACATTCCCTTCCACCCCCTGGTCCACCCTTGCACAAGAGCTTTCCCATCATCTGGAGCAGGAGCCTCTTTGGCCCTTGAGGCCCAAAACTGCCTGCCCTCCTGGACATCCCTCTCCCAGCTTTACTGGTGGCTCACCAGGACTGCAGATGCGGTATGAATTATTTTGAGGTCCAGACAGAGAGAGTCACGCTATAGATACAACCTTGCTGAAATCAGAAGCTATCTAAGCTGAGTTACTAGTAAGGTTTGCTCGTGTTACCCTAGTCCAGGCCAAGACCTACAGCAGGAACCTCAGCCAGGGTCTGGCAGCTCCTTCCTGCAACTTCTATTTCACCCCAGTAAGGCCAGACCTCCCCCCTCACCCTCCCCCCTGCCACTGAGGCCATTGACCTGGCCACACAGGACTGCTCACACAGCTGCACGGGGCTTCCCTTGCACCACAGACCTCATTTTGCAGCAGAAAAACATTGCCCGAGAGTCCCTGGTTGTGAACCACAGTGTGGGCAGCGGGCAGTCTGCTCTCGACGGCGTTGGCTGGTGGAACAGGTAAAAAGAGGAGCCAGAGTAGGAGAGGGATTTTAAGAGCAATTACAGCTATCAGAGAGAGCAAAAAAAAAAAAAAATCTAGCACAGACATGGCATGTCAAGAGCAATGGGAGTGAGGGTTCGGTTGGCAGCATCCCTTTGAAGGTGCCTGTGAGGGCGAAAGCAGATCATTCACGTGTCCCCAGTTCAGCTTTGGGCTGTGGCTGCCCCGAGGAGATCTCCTGGGCCCTGGGCACCATGCAAAGCTAGCAGGGAGCTGCCAGAAAACACCACTGTCACTGCAGAGGAGGCCCTCTTGTTACCCATTGAGGCTGCTTATGGATGCATGAGGCAAAAGGTTGTTTTTCCTTTTGCCTTGTAGTTTAAGCTCAAGGTTTGATACTCCCAGAGCAGTGGATGTCCAAGGGCACGACTCCCCGTGACTGTGCCCATGTAAAGTGGCCTGTGCTGGCAGGAGGCGGATGACAGTCAGAGATACCGCTGACATCATTTTAAGGCTGGGTGAGCACACCGCAGCTGGAAAAAACACTAAAAAATGGCATTTATACACCTTGTACAGTCAACTGCACTATAGGCAGTGCTGGTAGGGATGCTTGCTTTTTGAGTTATTCAAGACATCCCATTATCCAACCCCATTTTCAGTCAACTAAAGCTTTGCCAAACATTCTGAGGTGATTTTTTCCATGTTGTGTGGCTGCCTCTGACTTCTTTGAGGAAAGATCCAGCCTAACGGGCTTGGCCAACGCCTGGCACCAAGTGCAAGAGGCAGGGCCCGAAGAAGCTGTTTCGCACCACGCGAAGCGCTTGTGGTGACCTTTTCGCTGAACAGCTCGAGCGTGCCCCTGCTTTGGAGCGGGAATTTGAAATTTGGCAAGAGGGCCAGATGTCGTGTCAGGGATTTGCCATGGGTCTTTCCATCGCCTCCCATCTGGGAAAGCTTCCGTGTCCCCGTTGCCTCCCACTTGGCTGCGGCACCTCTCCGCTGCTGCCAGTCCCCGTGTTGTCTGAGGTGTCTGACCTCTGCCTGGTGCCTCTCAGTTTTACAGCCCCACTAATGAGCCACAGGGCTGTCAGTATGGTGTGAGAACATGGGATTTCTGTCTTTTTGTGACTTGGAAAACTGCATCCAGAAAGTTGTGTTAAAAATGATTACAGCCGTACAGTGAAATATTGAGAGGTTTAGAAGTGCTGGGATTGAACTGACCTGTGCAAATTCAATTCACTTTCCAAAGCTGGTTTAAAAGAGATATCTATGCTACTTTCTTCATCCTACACAGCTGGCCTTCCCATCTGAAGTTCCATGTAGTTTTAGTTACGGTGTATTGATAGTCCCCAACCCTTTGCTGCTTTTTTCAATAGAGCTTGAACTGGCAATGTCTGAAATCAGTTGATATTTCACGAATGTTACTGTTGCTGTGTATCCTAAAAGCAAAACTCTTTCTTGCATCTTGTGCAGCAATGACATGAAAGAGATGTTTAGGACAGAGACCCAACTTTTATCTGGATGCCTGTGAACCCGTAGGCTGACGCAGATGGGCCTCAGCTCCGTGATGCCCTGAATAACAGGAATGGCACAGGACGGTCAGTGTGGTTTTGGCTACATGGACCGACCCCATCATAATCATTTCTCTCTGTTGTCTGATCGTTGCCTATACCAGCACCCTTGTCAACTGCTATTTATAAAAGAAATACATCCAAGGGTTTTCATAGTGACAGTGCTAAATGAGCAGGCAACTGAAGTTTAAATCTCCTTTGGCATATATTTCTAATATACAGCTATTAATTCCTCTACAAGCAGAGGACATATGCATAAGAGCATGAATAATCTTATCGTAAAGGCACTTGCCTGGACTCAGGTGGCAGGAGTACAGCTCCTAGCTCTGCCGCAGACTGCCCGTATGACCTTGCACAGGCCTCGACCCAGCTCACCAGGCATATTTAGGGATGCACGTCCTGTTGGCATTACTTGGAGGTAAGCACCTGAGCATCCTGGTAGATCTGCTACCCTGAGGGTCCTCAAGAGAACCTAAGCTCACAGAATTCAATTGCTCTGTGCCTCAGTTCCTCATTTTTGTATTTTGGCAATACAAGAAGCTCTTGGGCTTTCTAAGGGCAGCTTATCAGGCTGTTGAACAATCTTGCCTTGATGTCCTGCATCACAACGTCGCAGAGACAGAGGGAAGGTGCTCCCATGCCCCACTCTGCCCCAGCTCCTCTTCCTGCAGGTCCCCGTCTGCAGGTTTTCCAAACGCGGGTGCACCCAGCCTATTCCTTCAGCCACTCCATGGATCCCGTGTTGTGCACGGCTTTGATTTGCGGTATCTTAGTCCTCCATTAGCCTGTGTGGCAGAGACTGCGCTGTCCTAGCACGAGCTTTCTCTCGTTTTCTTTCTCTCATCACCTGGGCAGTCTCTGCCTCTTCCTACGTAGCTGGTGCCCTGCATACCCCGTCAGGCTGGGGACTGAGGTCTGTTGCTTTGCTCCTCTCACACTGTGGGACTTCTGACAGAAAGAGAAAGGGCCTGGAGAGAAGGTGGAGCCTTCCCGAGGGATGACTCCACGACTGCAGAATGAAATCTTCTGGAATTAAGGACCATTACCAGTTGGGAAAGCTCATGGATGCAGTGAGCTGGGATAAGCTAGAATGGGATAGAAGAGGGCCCAACACAGGTCCTAAGGAATGGATAATAAGAAATTAATACTAAGAAGCACAGAGGAACTCAGGCAGGGGGGAGTGACACCACAGGACAGTTGCAACAACTGCTTCTTTGACTCTACCATGTTTGTTAGATTATGCTTTCAGTCTAGTTCCGTTAATACAGTCTTCCTTTTATGTAGCATACAACCTCATGGGTCTCACAGTTATTACCCATGGATGCCCAAGGGATTTGTGCAGGTGAGATGCTTAACACGCTTAGGTGTAGTCAATTCTGTGGGTAATACTGATGTGAAGTGAGCAGCGTTTGCAGCTAATTAAAATGCTACACTTTAAAATATTTTTTGCTAATTACTAATATTTAGCAGCACTATTTTAACTGCTATTTCCATGTTCCATGGGGATGTGAACTCTGTTAATTTCCCACTAACTCTCTTGGCACCATTTAGCATATCAAAATGACCATGAAATTAAAAAACCTTAGTCATTTTACCTCTCTAGGAACTAATGCTAGCAGTAACAGGAAAAGATTTTGCTGCGGGAAAAATATGACCAAATTGAGGCCCTTTCCCCTTTTTTTCTCCCCAAAAGGCAATTACGCTCTAGCGCTGACTGACCCAGAGGAGCACAGAAGCTGCTCTGCGCGCAAGCTGCGTTCGCTCTGCCGGGAGGAGGATGCACAGAGCTGTGTTTCCCTTACAAACACCACTGTTGTCCCGTAAAGCTGGGCAGTGAGCTAGCGCTAAATAGCATTCTCTTGGCTTCAAAATGAGTCAGTATCTGTCAAAACCGATAGCCTGATCTTTTAACTCCCACGCTGGGCATTGGCCGCTGAAATGAAGCTACTACCCCTGTGCAACATCAGGCACCAAACCACGGGCAGAATGAGCACTAGACCCCAAGTGTGTTGTTTCCCAGGTTCCCGCTCTGCTTAACAGACTGCACTGCTTGCCCCTGTAAGACAGAAATGTCTTTAAAAAAGGATGAAAAAGAGGAGGCGGAGGGGGAATGTAAGACTTCTGTTTGGAATAAGGCAGAGTGCATTTGCAGTGACCTCACATCATCACAGCAATCCAAACACACAAATAACATTGCTATGTGAATTTGCAAGAAAAATTGCTCAGTTATTTAAAATCAGTTAAGTAAAATCTCCAAACCAGCCTCCAACTGTTACTTTGAAAAAATGACGTAAACATTCGATACAAGAATAATCAAAAATACGTCAGTTATTTTTTTTTTAACTGAAAGGGAAGACTCGCATCCTTTCAGTGAACGCATGTCTACACAGATCCATGTCAGCTCTTATTCATTTACTACTTTTAAGTATTTGCATTTATTCCTCTTACTTGGGTCTTAGTCACCTAGCCATTGTGATAGCTTTGTTCTACATGCTTTGATGAAACTAAATTCTAGGTCTTTCTCGGGAGCACAGGACACATCATTTTCTGGTCCTCTATTGTACATCCAGCATCCTATAGCTGGCTCTGCACACAGCCTTCCCTGGCAGCCCCCCTCCGTCTCCCTCTTCACAACGAGAGCGCAGCCAGAAGACTCACCACCCTGCCTCCACCACTGGATTGCTTGTCGCCCCTGTGCACATCGTGTAACCTTTCTTTGCCTTTTAGAGCCATGAAGCCACATCAGTCCTGTTGGGATGAGCCTAGCAGCAAGGATCTGTTCTTCTGCATCTGCTTTCCCCACTTGTAAACTGAGCGTCATAATACTTGCCTAGATCAAAGGGGGTACGGGGAGATTAAATAATTAATGTATGTAAAGCACTTTGAAAGATGAAAGATGCTATGTAAGTACAAAGTATTAACTACCAAAAAAACCCAACAAACCTGGTTACTGATGTAAGTCTCCAGTTTATTCTGTAAGAAATGCATGAAATCAAAGTAATTGCCACTAACAAATTAAGAGTTAGATTATGCCAAGCCCTGAAACAGCCAGGCAGGGGACCGAGAGCCTTGCCTCCTCCCGTGGCTGAGTTAGGGTGCCTGTATGAGCAAGAAGGAGCAGAAAGCGTGCCCACAACAGGGTTTTGGAAGGGAAGGCACTTCCTGCATCACCAAATTGTCTCAAGCAACCATGTCAAATGGTGCAATTCAAAAACTGATAGTGCAGTGCCTTACAACAAGCTATGTTTCTTGCTGTTCCCCAGCCTCACTGCTCCAATGGTTAGAAACCTTCCTCTGGTTTCCCGGCTAAACGTACTCATGGCCATTTGTATCCATTTGTCCTTGTGCCAACATTGTTTTAAGTTTAACACAAGATATTTATAGACCAATCGTGTCCTCTCTAACCTTTAATGTTGTTAGGCTGAACAAGGCAATCCCTTCCAGTTTCCTGTTGTCAGGCAGGGTCTCCAGCCCCCCACCAAGCACCCTACCAACACGTAGTTACGCTTGCTCCAGCCGCAATCCGCCTTCCTCAAATAGAGGTGAATAAAGCTGCAGGCAGCCTCCTCACATGGTCCACCAGTACTTGTTCTCCATTATTAATACTTTTCAGGCCCGTGTTGGAAATACTTGATACAGCCTTGATCACATTTACCTTTTTCCATGGCCGAGCTCTGCTGCCATTTCATGGTAATCCTGTGACCAGCCAAGGCGCTTGAGGTTTTTTGTTTTCCCAGAGAAACTCTGACACTTCAGCCTTACGTGCCAAACCTTACATTTGGCACAATTGAATTTCATCCTATTCCCATTGTTCCCATCCTCAAGGTCATGCAGTTCTTCCTGTTTGATAGGCTGAGGCCTCTTGTGTATTGACGAGCACTTGCATGTCTGTGTCATCAGGAAATTTCACGATGCACTCCTCCCTCTTTTGTGTCACAGGCACATATTAAGTAAAAGCAGTCCCCAGGCAGCCCTCAGACAATTCCACTAGCAACTGCCTTCCAGATCCACTTTCAGTACATCTTGCTTTCATCTCCCATCCTGCTATGTCTCACCTATCTTGCAGGGATGCTGGAGGTTCTTCCAGAAGGAAAGATGATGCAAGTCCATCGGGCTTGCCGGACCCATCCAGTGCTTTAAAAGTGGTTGCGTTCCCTCAGGGACATTGCAAAAGAGAGCCAGAGAAGTTGTGAAGCACTGACATTTCATAACAATGCTAAGCCAAGAAAATATAATGCTCAGGGTAGCTTTGGATGGGAGGGAATATTCTTCAACATCTGGTGGAGCACATGCAGTAATTCTGGCAGCACAGAAAGCCCCGTGTCCTCAAGAACCCTTTCACATAAAAGATCACCGGTCTGAGAAAATGGAGGACACGAAGCCATGTTGTTGTTGCTGATCAGAGGGAAACCAAGTCCAGGGAGAGGTGGAGTGCAGAGACAAAAGCCAGGTGGCTGTTTCAGGGGAGAGGTGGGCAGACATCAAGAGTCCCAAATGTGCTGTCATGCAGCTCTGGCCTGAGCCTCACGCCTCTGTTTTGCTGCAGATAAAGAGCAGACAGCTTTGGTCTTTTACGGAGATGATTTATAGATGGTTTACATCAATGCAGCAATGCAGGAAGAAAAGGGATGCTGATTTCTGGGAGTAACCAGCTCTTGGTGAGGCAGAAGATTATGGCCCCACCACCTAGTCAATCCTACAGTTGCTAAGACAAACTCAGGAGGAGACTGGAAGAAACGAACCCGGATATACTTGGGTCTCATGTCTCTAGGGAAGAGCATGGGCTCCATTTTAGAACCAGCCAAGAGGTCGAGGCAAATCTTGGCCACACCGAGGTCAGCAACAAACTTCGATTGGGCTGAAGATGTCGGCTCCAGCGCTCAGGTGCTTCAGGGCTCCAAAGGCGACTCTGAGAAAAGCCACCACTTACGGTGGGGCCTGGTCAGAGGAAAGTCACAACCACTTGCTTTTGAAAGACTGAGAGCTCTTCAGCAGATTCCAGCTGGCGCCTTCCAGAGGACCCAAATGTGTGAGTACATCAGACCTTGAAATATGGCTGGAGCGGTGAATAACGCAGTAAGACTACCCAAGTGCCAGCATGAGACCTTGAGCCAGCTGCAGAAACAAAGCCCCGAGTGTCTGTAAAAGCCAGGAAGTCTGAAAAATGAGATACATATGCATATGCACCTCGAAGTTTGTCCCGGATCTTTGGAGAGAGCGCCTTATTAGAGTTGCTGGTAGTGTTACACCAACTTAGAAGACTTTTTTTCATGTGCCTCTTGAAAAAAAGGCCTTTCTAGTATCATTACAAAGCATTGACTACATGGGACAAGCTGAGCACGTTTGGCACCTGCTGCTATGAAGGAGAGCTCCTCGGCTCCTGCGCCGACTGATCCCTCCATCCTGGCTGCAAGTCCCACCCGTGCAGTCAGAGCTTGGGAGTCAGAGCTGAGCGAAGCCAGAGCTTAGGTGGATTTTAAATATCACATCTCCACCTGGCAGGATTTCTTGCAGTCCATCCTGCCACCTTCTGTGGGCTCCTAGCTCTGTGTTTGGGGTGTGTGTGAAAGAAATGGAGAGCTGAACAGTGAGAGCTGTGCCTTGCTTTGCTTTTTCAAACCATCCTCACCCTGTACAGAGACAGAGTCCTACACCCAAAGCCCTTAGCTGGGCTTCCCCACTGCTTGCTTACCCTCTATGGGTTGCAAGTACCAGTGAGGGGCTGCCTGCTGGGACGGGGGAGAGGCAACTAGAGTTCCTCCAAGGTAAAATGGAGATGGGCAGCCCATGAGGGCAGTGGTGCCACCAGCTGTGTTGGCTGTGCCCCCAGAGGGGCTGCCACCCTACTGCCTCAGCATGGGTCCCCACTCCAGAAGAAAAACCCCAGACGGGCTGGTGGTTTTTTGTCTAGAGGGAGAGTTTGGGGCTAATTCAGCCTCATTGCCTGCTGAGCCAGGGGCACATGCTGTTGGGACCCCCGAGCATTGCCTTCACTTGGAAATGGTGAGACCTGTGCCTTTAAATGAAAACAGTTTGGTTTATGGGAACAATAAAATAATTATTAATGAGATTTGATTCATATCAGGGCATGAGTGACGGACGTGGCTGCAGCGGTGCTGCTGCAGAAGCTTCTTTCTTCCCCTTGTGGGGTCAAGCTCCTTCATTTTATCCTTCTCATTAATGAAAAGTGAGTGCAGGACACCTCGCCCTTCCCTCTGCTGCCCACAGTGCCTGTGTCCTGGCGTAAAGCCATGGGCAGGTTTTTTGGCACTTCTGTGTATTGTCTAAGGTGGCAGCTTGAGCCCTGCATGTGCGTGTGCATTTGTGTGTACGTATACATTCTCATGAGCTTGTACATGGAACAGACCTAATCATTATCCTCGGCAAGAACATGACTAAGAGGATTTGCCTCTATTTAACCAAGTAATAACTAACACCTGGTGAGAAGGTCTAACAGCCATAGCATCATATCGTTAACGTATTTTGAGGGACAGTATCCTCTTCAAATGTACTTTGAAGAAAGAAGACCAGCTTGGAATGGACACAGAGTATTTGTAAACAAGTCAACTCTCATTTTCAAACTCCTTAACTCTGCTCAGTGAGATGCAAAGGAATCCAGGCTGGTATAAAATACTTGCCAGAGCATGGTAATGTGTACACCAAGCTGCAGCAGTTAGCTTTACTTTCTTGTAGTATTGCAGCTTCTTGCCTCTTACTGTTTCAGCCCAATTTTGAGGGACTGTCAGTAGTAGCACGTAAGGACCCTCTCCAGGCTTCATGCAGAAATGTAATAAAATATGTCTTCCACCCCAAAGAACCTGTCATAAGAGTAGAAGGCAAGACAGAAATAGTCAGATCATTATGGACAGCTTAACTACTGGTAAGTTTCTACAGAGGCCCCCCCATAAATGCCTGGGCCACCATCTGGATTCAGGCAACCACAGCTGGAGGTGAGGAGCTCCAGGCGCAGGGCACCTAAGGGACCTTTAGCAAAAGCAAAGATTTAGGAATTCAAATTGGTGTAGTGCACTCATTATGGAGGCTGCAAGACACAATTTCTTTCTAATCTGAAAGAAGATCTGATATCTTTTCTATGCACAGTTACTTCATGGTCAGATGCGATGGCTGGAGGGAGTAAGGTGTGTAGTCAAATACACAGCCTCCGAGGGTGGAGTAACCTGACATAAACCAACTCCTGTTCTACTTCTTTCCACATCTGTCACCCTATCCAGCTAAACTGAAGGGCTTCGCACCTTGGTCTTATCCCTAGCAATGCCAAAACACACATGGAGCACACACAAAGAATAATGTGGGTTGGATGGTTCCTCTGGAGGTCATCTGGCCTAACCCAGCACTCACAGCAGAACCTACAGACACACAAAATGACATGAACTGGCCTGAAAAGAGTGTGTCAAAAACAAGCCTCACCTCCAGATGACCCAAACTTTAAAAATGGCCCTGTCAGAAGCCAGCCTGAATTGCGTGTGTCAGACCCATTTCTAATTGGCCTTGTCTTTTCTGTAATTGCGTTTCAAGAGCTAGATATTATTATTGTTATTATTATTGTTGTTATTGTTGTTATTATTATTGTTATTATTATTATTATCTGCTGTCAATGGGCATCAGTCTTCAGAAATCACAGTGGCTGACTTCAAACCTCTGCTTTCAGGGAGATTCTTTCATCATTTATTTTAATGGGGGACCCTCTGTTATTTAGTAGATTGTCGGTGTGCTGAACTTTGGCTACTCGACAGTCGGCACTGCTCAATCCAGCTCTGCAGCCCATGGCTTGCTACGGGGTGAGGGGAGCGGGAGAAGAAGGAGCAAACATGAGGCAATGAGGCTTCTCCATAGCCCAGACTGACTTGGCAGGTGGGTGAGCCTGTGGCTGGCTGTGGCACATTCGGATCCCTCCTGGTCCTAGCTATCGTGTTGGGGAGGGCATCTCCGAGGGGGTCCCTGGGTCAGCAGCCTTTGGTGGAGCTGCTCTTGGGACAAAGGGACCCAAATGCCCCACAGTCCTTGGGGCGACACGGCGAGCCCTGTCCAAGCCTTTGTTCCTTGCTAATTCTGCTGCTCCGGATTTGTGTGCTGCAACCCTGAGATTGGCACTTGGCTGGACTGCTGATGCCTTGAAGAAATATCTGTATAAATGCGATTATGTGGGAGCGCGCGTCTGTGTGTCTGTGTGGATTCAACCACGCCAAACCCACTTATTTCCAGTGTAAAAATCACAGTGGAGAAAAATCCGAGGTTTCTGGAGTCCCATGCAACACTGTGTGTCCTTGCGGGTAGGAGAAGAAATAGGAAAGACTGTGTCATCGCAAAGCTGCAGCCCAAATCTTGCCATTTCTATGTCTGACGTTGTGTGTGCTGTTTGACTTGTTGTCATCGTCACCCGGTTTGCGCTGCCTTTTGGCAAAGGGAGGAACAAGAGCAGGCAATGTTTTACAGAGGACAGTATCTGGCTATGGAAAAGCTGTGCAACATGACTCATTTTGTGTAAAGGACACAAAATTACAACTGCGTGCCACATGAGAAATGGTAGCTGGGCTCAAATCAAAAAAACATCCTCATCCAGGAAGGGTATTCAAGCATGTGCTTAATTTAAGAACACACTTAATCAGGGCCTTTGGGTGTAAAAGGGTAATGATTATACTTGTGTTGCCGAGAAAATCCAACTGACATCCGGAAGATGTATTACTCGAGAAAATTTAGTGTTATTTCAGTGTCATCATTTAATCTTTCAATTTCTAAAAAAGTAATTCTTTTAATTTTTCATTGCTCGCCAGTGCTGTGAATTCTTTCACAGCTGTTTTACACTCGATTGTTAATGCCAAGTGGAATCAGCAAATACAATCTGGTTCAGATAATAATTATGGAAGATCAATCCTGCATCTGCCTCTTTTCTCCATCCCCATTAAACTTCCCAGCATGTAAGATATGCATGTTTGACTTTGCAGGGAAAGCTAGCCACACTAAAAGAACCTTTTTCCCTCTTGTACACACTGTTTAATCATCTCAAAAAAACAACATCCTCGTTCCTAATTTTTTCAATGTGTTTGACCCCTAATTTTTTCTCTATATAACCGTGTATTGCTGCAGAGATTGGATATGGCATATATGATTTTAAGTATGCAATATATCTTTTTTTTTTTAAATTACAGGTGACTGTCTTTATTGGCAACTGGTTAGCATCCATTCAATCCTGAAGTTGTCCTGGTAAAAGCAGGTGACCCATCATCTGATTGCTATGTTGCTCAAATAACCATGCCAACAGCAGGAGCAGCAAAGCAGAAGGTGGTTGAAAGCTGCTCCTGCCGGACCAGGTCCTGCTGCCATTCACCATGGGGATGGTGCCTCCCTGTGTAGGCACATTGTACCCAGCCGGGGAGAGGCTCCCTGTCTCACCATGACCAGGGCAGGTGGCAACTAACGTCTTTGGTTTCCTTGGAAAAAGCAAGTGCTCCGAGTGGTGCAGCTACTTTGGACTCAACAGCTGTGAGAAGGCGAACTCTGGTCCACCTTGACCACATTTCATAGTTTCATAGCCAAACCTTTCAGCCACTGTACAGAAGATGTTCCCTGAACTGGCCTAGACTTCTCCTGCCTTAAGGACTCTGGACACCAGCCACACAACTGGGAATTTTGAAGGAGCTGCAGGAGGCTGGGACCCAAGTGGATTTCCCAGCTACACCCAGTAGGAGATATTCAGTCTGTTGCCCATGGAGCATGGCCTCATTTTTGAGATACTTGCTGTGCAGAAAGATATTTAGGCACCTGTTCTAAGAGACATTCTTTGGCCAGGAGATAAACAAGGGCTGTTACTGGCTGTAAAGTAAGTGCTTGTTCATTTTATTGACTTTGGGTTAAATCCTGTTCATTCTCCTCAGGCAATTACTCCCCCTGAAACCAATATGACTGTCGGCACAAATAAAGCAGTTGGATTTTGGCCCCTTTTAGAAGACAACGATCATAAATCTAGCTGCCAGCACAAATCCAGGTGCTAAAAACAGGGATTTTCCTGGGGGAAAAACCACAGTACAGTACAGATCTGTGGCATAAAACTAGGGAAATGGACAGGCAGAAAGGAAAAGAAAATTTAACTTCATTTAACTCTAATACTTATTATTAAGGTAGATAGTTAACTGGGCATCAGTAAAACATGTGTGCTCAGCTTTGCCACCGTCTCCCTGTCTAACCTTGGTGATGATCCTTGAACACCCCATCCCTCTCAAAGCTGTGGTTAAATATAATTGTATGTGGCTTTGAGAGCAAGAGACAATGTACAGCAGCAGTAAGTGCAAGCTATCATAAGGATATTTAAAAAAAAGATGATGGTGACAAACAGTTTTGGTGAGAAGCTGCGAAAAAACGATACAGTAAGCAACGTGACTAGGGAAGAGGGCGTTTTCTAGTTTTTTTAGGTTTTAGTTTTTTTAGTTTTAGGTTTTTTAGTTTTGTTTTTTTTTAGTTTAGTTTTTTTTTAGTTTCTTTTACTTTCCCTTTTTTGAACAATATATCTTAATCTTGCTCTATGGATGTAGCATGAGAGTTATGTGTGCAGAAAGTGTCTGAAATCACTTTGTTTCTAGTTTTCTTTCATACAGTCGGTAATATAAATAACCAAAGAGGATATTGCTTAACCCATAAAACACAATGACATCATAATTTATTAATACAGAAGACACAGTTCATCGCTGTTAAATGCCATAAAGAGCTAGAAATAGAGTAGTTTCTCAGAAGGCATTGCCAATATGTCAAAGGAAAGATTTCCTTGATGCTATCTCAGCATGCGTAAGATCCTCTCAGAGTACTTCAACATTTTGGTTATTTCCCCCCTGAACCGCTCTGCAGCATTCAGAGGCAGCTTTGCTGGTGATTTCCCCAACATCTGACATCTTCTTCCCACCTGCCCCGCTCCTCCCAACGCTTTGCCTCTGTCATTTGCTTGAATTGACCCCTCTATGGGAAGGAAAATAAAAAAATATATAGCCAAATGGTGGGGACAGAGCTGGCTGGCCCATTTATGCTGCTCCTGTTGATGTTGGTGGGACAGCAGCACAAGCCCACGTGTCCGTATGGCTTCCCCGTGTCAGTGGGGAGACGGAGCTGCACACACAGAGGAGGGGATTCAGTGCTCCGCTGGTCCCTGCGCAACTCCTGGCTCGTAGGAAGGCAATACATCAGGCTGTGTGCGCTCGGGCCCCAGGCCAGCAAAGCATTTAAGCACCTGCTTACCCCTAAGCTTTTGAGTAATTCCGCTGGCATGAGCTCAGCACAGGTGTCACGGCAGCCTCCCGCTTCCCACGGTCTTCCCTCGCGAGGACGCGTGCACCACGGCCTGGCTGAGCACCCGGCTGCAGGCATCGCCTCTGGCGCGGGACTGCTCACCACCCAGCCCTTCTTGCTCCCTCCTATTCACAGACCTGGTATTCGCTGGCTCACTCTGCAGACATCCGTGGGTGAGCCCCCGGCGAGCCCCACCGGTGTCTGAGAGGCTCTGCCAGGGCTCCCAGCGCTGGATTCAGCTGCAGAACAACTTTAGAGTATTCTAGGAAAAAACCCCACACTTCTGTTGGTGTGCTGTCCCTAAGCACCAGCGTGAGCCAACATACGGAAAAAGTGCAGTGTCCACATGTCCACAATAAGTTGCCCCTCTCTTTTTTAGGTAACATGAACAACCTTCCTGGTATGGATAACTTGCAGCCCTGGAAACTCGCTCAGCAGATGTTCAGCTCCAAGCACTACCAGTACCTGCACAGAAGCACCAGTCCTCATCGCCTCCTCGGAAAACATGCCTAGCTGGGCTTTTGCAACTTTTGGGAAGAGAGAGGATTCCTTTTGGCTCCCCAGGGTATCAATCTGAATTTTTATTTGTGTTAATTTCATACTTTCCATACACGTAGTCAACTCCCTCCCACTGAAACGCACCTATTTAATCTGATTCAGCCGGTGTATGAAACGTGCCCATTGTGTGCATGGTGCTGCGTGGGTTCACCGAGTTACGCTCTGCATGCCAGTAATGCCCAGGGGAGCCACGGCGTGATGAGCTCCTACCTGCCTGCTCGGTGCGCACACAGACACAGGCACTTGATCGCTCCCGGCTCCCTGGCGAGACAGATTTCCCTCCTGTTCATCAGCTGGCAACGCAGACTTTCTGCGAGCTATTTGCCTGTCCAGCTGCTCCACAACCGTGCACACACGTGTGTGCGCACACCAGTGTAGCTGCGGTGGCACGCGTGCCCAGCCGTGTGTGCACAGCCAGCCCCTGTGCAGAGCCGGCGCCTGCACGTTGGCAGTTCGCTACCCCCCTTGAATCCCCCTCTTCTCTGGGCTATATGTGGCATTTCGAAGCTCTGACAATCTGCTCCAAATGTTTTCCATATTTGTTCAGCCTCCTTGATTCAAATACCAGGAACAACTCAGCCAGCACAAAGCGAAGCTTTGGGGGGCAAAAAAACTCACACCCCCATCAGTGCGCGCACACACACACGCACGTGAGAACCTAAAGTTCATCGGCATGGGAAAGGAGGAGGAGAAGAAACCCCAGCACAGCACGTCCCTGAATAACCAGAGCCAGACAGGGAAGGCACCCGAAGGGGAGAAAAGCACCGACTCGAGCAAGACGCAGGAGTCCGCGATGAAGAAGAAGAAGAAGCAGAAGAAAACCAAGGGGGATCCCAGAACTGGCCAGGAGGAGGAATCCCACACTTGTTGTGGCTGCCGTTTCCCGCTGCTGTTTGCTTTGTTGCAGCTGGCATTAGGCATCTCTGTAACAGTGCTGGGCTTCCTTATGGCAGGCATCAGTTCTTCTCTGCTAGTCAGAGACACTCCATATTGGGCTGGGATAATTGTAAGCATAAAGTCTGTTTCTCCATAAAGTGCCTTTGCCAACATTAATGCAAGCTGCATGATGCTCCACTTTAGACTAACCAACTGCATGCACAACACCATGTGAGTTATGCTAACTATAAATATTCCTGGGATTAAATGTCTGGGTATACTTTCCCAAGGAAACTGCTCCTGCAGAATAACACAGTCTTTCGTATTCTTCCCTGAAATACCCAACAGACCTTAAATAAAATACAGGGTTGCTGTTCACTAGATGTATGTATTAGCTTGCGCTTTGCAGTGAACTCCTGCCTGGTGATGCTGACAAAAAATGTTGATTACTTATGCTGCCTTCCCTCTTTCCCCACCAAACCGTAACAATCAGGTCTTAGAAGTGAGAGCATAACTCTATAACTCGCAACTTTTACCCGGGTGCGTTGGTAGTAGCAAGAGGAGACAAATGGCTGTCTTCTGAGCTTCCTCACTGTGCTGCCTTGAAGAACTGCTGCGATTTAACCCCCTTCCTGCCCGCCGCTCCCCGACTTCTCCCCCACCGGAGGGAGAGACCGCATGTGGCCGTGGGGAGGGGGACGGGCACTGGATGATGGGTAACGTGGATGGGTAACGTGGCAGGGAAAGGGAGCCCGTCCCATGGCCAGCTGGTAGCTCCCGCCAAGTCACGCGCAGTTTCCGAGCGACTCGCCAGCCTCGCCGCACGGGCTGGCAGGGATGGGATAAAGGGCAGGGTCCTCCTGGGCATAAATAGGAGACTCTGCTGGTGGGGAAGGCCGGGCTGGTCCCTGGGGCTGGCTGCGCTGCAGGGGTGGGGAGGAGGTGCGGGCTCTCGGTGCTGTGCGTGGTGTGGCCCCGCTTGGCCATGTGCTCAGGGACGTGCGGTTTGCCTGCGGAGAGACGGGGTCGGTGATTGTGAGCCTGGGATGTGCCATGGATGCAATTTAGTAGGCAGGTTTTTTTCTCTAGGCAGCAGGCTTCAGGAAAATATATACTGATGTGTTAGCACTGTTTGGGGCGTTGTTAGACTGTAAGAACTCCCAGCAAATAAATTTGTGTTTAGGTACTTAAAGAAAAGATTGCTCGATGCGCTAAACACCTATGGGAGCATATCCCACAAATGTAATTCCTTGCCAGTTGAAGGATTATCTGAACACCTGAACTGTTTGGGGTTTGCTGTATTAATCCTGCTGGGCCACCCTCCAAAGAGTGGAAAGAACAGGACCTGAGCTCCCAAATGAAATGCTCCTCTTACTCACCTCACCCTTCTTTTTTCTTTTCCAGCCGAAGAGGTATCTAAGAGTTGAGCAATGTTTTGCACGGCAAGAGCCTGCCCTTGCTCAGGAGGACAACTTCCTCCTGGGGTTTTTGCTGTTACAAGCCAGGGGGGAGTGTGGGTGATAAAATAACAGCATGTGACATTTTCACTACTGCTGTTTATTTGGGGGTTCTGGAGGTCAGATTATTTCTTCTCCAGACAGCATTTGTAGTATCCCTGGTTTGAAATAGCTTTTTCACTAGAAAAAGTTGACGCACAAAGACTGGGAAAGAGTGAGCTGGACTGAACTAGCATACAGCTGGGGAGGTGGGAAAAGCCCTGGAAGCAGCCCCTGGCCCATGTGAATGTCATCAGCATCCAAACAGCATCCGAGACATCTGCATATGCCTGATCTCCCTCGGTGAGGCCTGAAACCCCACCGAAGTCACTGCTTTCTGAAAACAGAGCTCTAACCCCTCTTGTTTTTAGCAGCAGCTGCCGGCAGTGGTGACATTCGGACATCCACATGAGGCAAAGTTCAGTCACTTTCAGAGTCCCCCCCCCGAAAAACAGGCAAAATTTGCCATTTGCATTCCTGAGCCAACCCACAACTCAAAGCACAACTCAGCTCTCAGCCGTGGTGGTCATGTTTTACACTCACCAGCCAGCCGGGATAGCCCCTGGGGGAACACATCTCCTGGGACTGTGCTGGCTGTGGCGGTCAGGGCTTCATTTTGCTTCATGTTACAGGGTGCCCCAGCTATCGGGAAGACCAGCTCAGCCTGTGGGCTGCAGGCAGGGACCCGTGGGTGGGTTTACTGTACCTACGGTTTGAGTCAGATGGTGATTTTCTCCCTGGGGACTCTGGCGGGATGCTGAGCCCCTGGCACGCTGGATTCCTCCCAATGGCTTTTGGTGTTCCCCTGCTTGCCCTCAGGGTGATGGCAGGGACCCTGTGCTGGGGGCACGCGGCCAGGCAGGCTCCTGGGGAACCACACAGCTCTCCTGCCCCCTCAGCCCAAAGCAGAAGGGAAAGAGGGGCCTGACGCCAGCAGAGAGGGTGGTAAAAGGGAAAGCGGTGCTAGAAAGGGGAGGTTGAAGTGCTGGTGCAGCCCCAGAGCCTCCCAGCAAGAGAGCGCATGTGGAGCACTGGCCGTGGCCAGCGCACCATGGGAGTAACGTAAAGCTTATATCTGAGGGCAAAATGCAGGAGGTACGACATTCACTTTGTTCCTGTGCTGTGATGTCTCCATGGAGGTATTTGGTGCCCACTGGGACATCGGACAGAGATGGCCAGGAGCTGCTGAGCTGGAGTTCCTGGGTGTGTGGGTCACAGGGTGCTGCCGGTGAGCTGTGGCAGTGAGCGTGCTGAGGCCTGGCCTGCGGAAAGCTGGGGAAATGGGTCTGTGAAAGGAGACCCTGGGCTGGGACATCCGATGTGCGGCTGGATGTCCTGTGGGCTGGCTCTTGGGCTGCTGTGGGAGGCTGCATGGAGGGCATGTAGGTAAGGGATGGGTGACCCACATGCTGCTTGAGAGCAAACCTTATGCCAGAAAGTGACTTCCCGAAACTCACTTATTCACACAGAAAAGAGCAACAGAACAGAAAGATGTGGTGTAAAATACCAGAGCATATTTGTTTTAGTAGCTTCCCACTCAAGTGCTCTTTTTAAAGGACTTGATTAGTATTTAAAATCAAGAACTTAAAAAAATCTATTATCGAGACCTTTTTAGCAACATTAGAGATAACGGGCAAAGCTCATTCCTAGTGTTACTCTTTTGGAATTACACCAGGGCTGGATTTGACCCTATGGCTGTTAATGCAGGATGACAGAAAAATGAAGGAAAATTGCTAATGTGTTAAATAGACCCTGATTGATTGAAAGATTTTTTCTTTCTTCTTTATTAGTGGCAAAATGGTGACACTGCTCCTTGCTGGAAAGCAAGTGCTTTAGCGCATTACCATGAATTAAAAGGAACTTACTTAGAGAAGCAGCTGGAGTAAAATGTTACTGAGGAAAACCGTGCAGGGCAGTCTGAATTAAACTGGTTGAAAACCTGACCACCTAGGTTTGCAGGCCACGGATTGGGTTCACCATCCTGTGGAATAAAGCTGGCCAGCGATCTGCTGACGGGGAGCAGAGGAGGCCCCCGACACCGAAGGGGTCCCCCCATGGGGTGCCTGGCACTGGCCCTTCCCTCCTGCGGCTCCTGCAGAAGGCAACAATACAGCTTGCATCATATCAGAAGGGTTTCACCCTGAAACCTGGTTAAAACCTACTAGTTCAAAATGCATTTCTTCCGAAATCTGGGGCTGTTAGTCAGAAACCAAAGGACAGGTTTATGGACAGAAACCATGGAGCCTACGTGACTTACCACTTCTGCTTCAGCTTCAACAACCTATTCCCTGTAAAATGCCTCTGCCGCATTGCTAGGGACAGGCAATACATGCAATTAAAACCAGTGAGCGTGGCATTTGTTTCACCTACCTGTAGCCATTTACAGCAAAGGTGTCTGAGTCTGAAGCAGTTGTGTGGCTCCTCTGTGAGACCTGTCCCCAGCACCCGAAACTGTGGGCTGGACCACCCCAGCAGTCTCTTCCTTCCTGCTGTTTTGAAGGAGCTTGGACAAACTCTTCACAAATTCACCCAGGAGTGCAGGACTTTATTCTTTTTTTCTGTGTCTTGCCACTGACTTGCTGTGTAGCTTTGGGCAAGTTACTTAACCTTGCTAAGACTTTGCTATTTCCCCTGTAAAGTGGGGTTAATAATGGCTATCCGTCACCCCTTGCTTTGAGATCCTTGGATGAAAAGTGTTGCAGAAGCAGTAGATATTAATGGTATCCTTTTCATTCTTTTTCATTAGCTTGTGGCCTTTTGACACCCAGAAGAAGAAACAATGTATTTCTCCTTGAAAATTCTGCTCTTAGATTATTTCCACTGTGATCAAAAGTAGAGAGTATCAGAGCTTTCACAGGCAAGCTCCCTTTCAGCCCCATTTTGCAGACTCAGGCAGTTAGGAAAGTTAAAGAAATGCTCATTAGAAATGATTATCCAGCCTGTTTATTATTTCTGTCAGAAAGTTATTTTAAATCCATATATATGTATGGATGTCCATAAAATCGGGACTTTAAAAACATTTTAAAAAAAATCTTTCTCAGGCAGCTCAAGGCAGCAACCATGGCTCCAGCAGTCAGTTACTTTATTGCAAAAGGTGTTCTCAAAAGATCTTCCTGGGTGAAGCCTCCAGCCCGGGAGCTCTGATGCTTCTCCCTGCTCAGGCCCTTCAGGGCCACATCTCCCCGGGTAAACCCCCAGGGCCAGGGGGTCCCGGAGTTTTACCCAAGGGGTAACCACGTCTTGTTGCTTTTTGGCACCAGCATTCAAGCATCAGCTTCTCTGCCTTGGTGGAATGAGGCTGATGTGGGGTTTTGTGGTGCAAAAGGCAGCCAGACTTTCAACTGAAAAAGCAATTTAATTACTCTTCATTAACCTGGAGTCAGAAATGTTTATATCTCTTTGTTTATACTTTTTTTAAAGAACCTTTTAAAAAATTGAAGCCAAAACCTTTACCAAAGGAAACAAATTCTTTGCTTTGCACATCTCACAGACGAGGATAGGTGAGACAAATGAAGTTCCCACAATGGCTGGAAAACCCAGCTGTGAGGGACAGTTTGCAGGAGATGAGGGGTGAGAGAGAGTGCATTGCGTGGCAGCATCAGAGAACAGTACAGGACAGCCTGGGCTGGCAGAGGAGTTTGGCTGGCTTTCATGCTTCAAAGGTCTTTCAATGCTTAGTACAACATGGGTAGCAAACAGCCAGGACTATCTCCAGACGCTGTGTATCCCTATCAGATGTTGATAATTGAGATGTTTGTTTAATTGATATACTTCTGCATGACAGTCTGACTCAGATGGTGGGTCCTGCCGCTGACTCAGCACGTGCTCGTGAGCTGGTAAACCTGAGTGCCAAAATCAATCGTGCTGCCTGTAACACGCAGTGCTGACCCAGCCTCTGCCTCTTTAGGTTGTCCAGATTTGTGTCATTTTGGGGCTGGAAGGCAGCATGAGGAGCTCCCTGCACCCAGCAGCTTCTCTGGCTTGTACAGCTCTCGGGAAAGTTGCTCCAGCATCCCCAGTTCCCAAGGAAACAGGAAGGCCCCTAAAATTAAGCTGAACTTTTGAAATGGTAGGAGTGGCAACAGGGAGAGGCCAGGGGTTAGGATTTTCATCCTGCAAATGGGTACAATGATAGTGATGTGTATAACTGTTAAGAAGCTTTCAGAACGTTCTGACATAGGTGCTGAAAGGATGAAGCATTGTGTACGGGCATCTGGGGAAAAAAAAAAGATGGTACCCTGCTATAAAGTTATATAAATTAGAAATCGGGGTTAAATGAGTCCTGATGATTAGCTGGGGTTGCTTAGACCCATGCTCCTCTGGACCAGAAGGGATTTGCTGTACATCTAGCTGTTCCTATAATGTAGATAGGTTCGCTGGCTCAGTGTAACAAAGCGATTCAAGGGCCATGTTGTCTCTGACAATTTCTCCACAGATGAGGCTCTGTAGATGTTTCCACCTAAAAGCCTTTCTGCAGAGGGTCTCTCACATGATAAAATGAGGCAAACCTGTATGGGTAAACCCCTGTCAGCCTCCTTGCCTTTCTCTTTCCAGATCCTCCCACCTGCTGCACGTAACGTTTTTGTACGAGGCCGGACGCTCTGGCTGCACGGTGGTGGCCCCGCCAAACATCAGACAACCGCTTCATGCATGAGGCAACCTTTTTATCTTCCTAGAGAGGGTCAATAATTGGGAAGCATCCCCAGCTAGAGCGAGAGGCAACCGATCCCATTCCATATTGATATGGGGGATGATTGACTATTTAAAAAGCCCTGAAATGTGTTCTCTTTCAAAGCCTGAAAGGAGAGAGAGAGACACTTTCTTGTTAGCCCTGGCCCCTTGCTGTTTTTTTTTGTTGTTGCTTTTGACACCTTTTCCTGCAGCAATTGTGAACGAGGCTTTCAGTCAGGTTTTACCTCCTATACAGCCTTGCTGGGTTTTTAACTTTTACTTGTTATTAGGGAAACCGATTTCAATTTTTAATAAAAGGTGACACTTAAAAACTGGTGCCATCAAAGCAGCTAATGGAAATTATAGTCATGCAGGCATCCATTTTTTATACAAGCTAGCTTCAATTAGCCATGGGCAAACATCAAAAGGTTTGAGGGAGGATTGCCTTCAAGAAGAACCTCCAAGTTTAGGTATTTAATTGAACCTTCTCCAAAGTATGTGAAACTCTGGATGGTATGCAACAAGGTACACTGTATGAAATATGCTCTGGTGAGGTTTCCCGTGCTTGTTTATAGCCATATAGGTATGTAGGACCAGAGCGGTTTTCCTCAGAATGCCCTGCCATTAAATCTCATCATTTTCTAAGAGTAATTATACATTGATGCCTGATTAACTGAAATCCATACTTCTATTTTGATCAAGTACAGAGTGGAAAATTTTGTTGGGAAAAAACATTGAAATGTCACCTTTCAGAATGGTTTGAGAAGGTAGCTGCACAGCAGAGGTCTGTGTGATACCTGGTCAAGTGCTGATCCAATCCTGGACACCTCTGTGGTTTAGCACCCTGGTCTAGCTACAGCCTCAAGGGGAAAGGGGGAGGAAATCAGAGTTTCTGGCTAGATTATGTTTGTGCAAAAAGCCTAGGTAAGATCTGTAAAGGGATATTGTTCAAACAGGTTTCCTCAGCCTAGGTAACCTTTAGACTATATAGAGATGATGGCTTTCCATAGCTTCATAATCATGGACACATCTCAAACCGCAAGTCGTGTTCATGTAGCACTCTTCCCACATTGCAAATCACTGCTGGCTCTGGGAACTTTGAATTATTTTTTTTTGTTGTTCCCTCAAGCATTTGATCACCCAGCACCGTATTTCTGACTTATCAGCCATAATGGACTGAATAATATAATAATGCTGAAGCTCCTGGCTTTGTAAGTGATGGTAGGCTTTGCAGCACTTTGCCACGGGAATTAAATCTTACCACAGCACAAGTGACCATTTTCTCTGCTGAGCAACTGACCTAAACAGCAAAGATCATTATGGAAAAATATGATTTCATTTGATTATGAATGTTCTTGCAGGGTTTTGATGACTTTACAGAAACTAAAAGAAAGTTGTGTGTCTGCCATGGTGTGTTATTTCATGGCTTGAAGGGACTATAGTAAAGACATCATTATTTTAGTCTGTAGGTGGGGCGGGGATGGTCAGTTATTATAGGTTTTATGGCAGTTAAAAGAATGATTTCCTAGATGATGATGGCCTTTGCCTGCAACCACAATATACATGTTTATCATTATTATTACAGCTATTATTTCTGGAAGTAATTTATATGCAACTAGTCTGTCCTTAAATCTAACAAGAAATCTATAAGGGGAAAAAAACATTAAGGTACAATACCTCTGTGTGGCAGACCGGCTTCTTTTACATGTGGTAGTGAGACCCAGGCTGACCTGAGGGTGATGAAAGCTGGCAGTGAAAACTGCCTGTAGCACCCACTTTCACTGCCATTTCCTCAAACCTCATAAAGCAAATGAACATCAGTGTCGCTGTCTGCAACAGCCTGTAGAGATGTCTGGCATCAGAGATGATCCCGGTTCATAATGGCAAAGCCAACAGGAACATGTTCTTCCTTGTCTCAATCTTTGTGTCCAGTGAGAATGTTAAATTTGGCTTCTCCAAAGGTGTGGAAAGGAGCTAAGCCTTGCCATATCTAATAAGGTGGGTGGCTTGATGGCTATCAAGCCAAGTATCACCTCTGAGGGTAAGCCAGAGACTTCAGAGGTAGCTACAAGAGGTAATTTCTTGAACCTTGTCCCTACAAACAGAAAGATCCATAGTGCCTTGAAGTCAGCAACTATAAAATAACTTGTCCATAATGGATATTTCTTCCTAATTTTGTTAATAGCAGTTTTCCCCCTGAAGTTTGAGAGTTTACATTCTTTTTGGAAAGGGCAGAGTCCACCTGTGGGTCTCAGCAGTGCCGTGTGGCATTACACTGGGTATATTTGAGAGGTATTGTCCTCCAGTGTGCTTTCTTTCTGCACATAAATGTTGCAAGCGGTTCTTGCTAACAAGCCCCCATATAAAGAGCAGATGAGTCTTTGTGAGCATTTGCAGCATTTGTCTTGTGATGTAGCGTAGACCCAAGATGTTCCTTTGAACCAGGTTTTTGCCTCCTTCCTTCATTTCTTGGCGGCTGTTTTCAACTATCTTGCTTTACCAGCCTCATGTGCCAGGGTTTCCAAGATGCTCTGGGTGAGGAGTGCTTTGCTGGAGTTGCTCTGTTCTGTAGCAACACTTGAGCTAAAATTGTAGCAGTAACAAAAGAAAAAACAGTTTCACCAATATACAAGGGAGAGATGCAGACAGATTAGAGCAATCTGTGGTTTTGAAATCTGTCAAAATAAAGCAAACCACATTAATATGTCAGTGTGCAAAGAGAATGAATGCAAACCACAGCGGAAACTTGTGCCTTACGTATTCCTATTTCCCCCAATTACGTACATTACATAACCATCTTCATCACTACCATGTGGTGTGCTCGTGCCAAGCGTACACCTTGTGCTTAGTCCTTGCAGGACCAGAAGCAAATGAGCCACAGGGAGGTGAGGACAGGGAGAGTGGCTCCTTTGCTCTGAGCCTCGTGGTCCTCGCTGGGCTGCAATGCCTGTGGGCTTTGTCCAAACACCCTTCTGCATTGTCACCTGTGTTTGTTCCTGTTGGAGACGATGAGCCTGTTTTCCTCACCCATGAAGCTTTTAAGAAGTGTAATAAGTTAAGTGGGAGGGACAGGGTTGGATGGTGCAGGAGGATGCTGGCTCCATGCTGGGCAGGGCATCAGCCCGCTGGGCTTCGGTGGCAGCTGGAGCTCTTCAGCAGAGTGAGATTGGCTAAAGTAAAGCTGATGGTGAAGGATTTGGGGTACACAAAGCTTGAGATCGATCTTCTTTACTGCTTGAGTTCTGGTTTTAAGATGATCAAGATATGTAAAGGCATGCTCCTCGCAGGTGCCGAATGTGCATTGTGGTACGGTTGCCGTCTCACTGTTGGACCATGTATTTCCCAGCAGTGTGTGAGGCTCTGGGCTGTGAGAAACACCCAGTTGTGCTAGCCAGTGTGTGCATACAGGGAGAATCGGTTTGCCAAAGTCCTGAAGAGCCAAGGATTGCACGCAAGATCTCTGTGGGTGCGGGGATTCTCCCAGGCAATTCAGCTGGGACCCGCTCCTAAATGTGGTTGGAGTCAGGTCCTGTTCCTGCTGAAATCTATAGGATCTTAATTCAGTTCTCATGACAGCAGGCTGTAGCAACTAGCAGGGGTGGGGGCAACCCAGAAAATGTCTACTCTTATTTTGATTGTGGTTTATAAAACCTAATTCTGAAGTCACTTTTCAGCCCTGAGATGTTCCTGCCCAATGGAAGGAACATCTACTGCTTCCCGCTAAAAAGAAACTTTTCTACAGCATAAGCTTTTAAGTTTTTCAGCCAGCCCTAGTAAACAGCTGTTTGCCCTGGATTGTGAACTAAGGGATTTCAAAGGGTATGCCTTAACCAAAATTAAATCTGTACCCTTCCTAAATACCTCTGTATCACATTTGGATCTTTTTCTATACAGTACTTTTCTAAATTTAAATTCTTTCCTTGGGTAACCTTTCATGTCACTATCTATTCAGCAAAGGGTGTGTTAGTCTGTCTGGAAAATTTTGAAATAGGATCTTGAAATAAACTTGAGTTGAAATTTATTCAGCATAGAAATGCATATTTCTAGATTTCCAGATAACAGTTACAAGAGCTGATCTAATTAACTGCTATTCTGCTGCTCTTAGAGAATATTTTATTTGTATAACAAATGCATATCGATTGGTGGCAAGCAAGTGCTTAAAGCATGTTCAATTGCATTTTATGTTGTGTGTGTAGTCAATAAGGCATAGGAAATGTATGCTTCACGCTGGGATAGTGCAGTGGCTATTGAAGCACTAGGATGCAGGATTACCTAATGCTACTTAGCAATCGGCCTCAACAGCATCCATAACGTGCCTGCTGTAATGCAGCTGTCTTAGTCACTTAGCAGGTCCTAACAAATATTTACCAGAGGATTTTTGTAGTTACTCCATTACACTTCACAGGTATTATTCAAAACTGATCTATTAATAATGTATAAAATAGAAGCATAAAGCTGTTTTCTGTATAAATGTTCCACACTTTGGTTTGTTCCAATGAGTGAATTTACCTTTAAAGAACTTTTTTTTTTTAAGTGTTTTACACTTAAACATCTATGGGACATAATTCTCAGCAACATTATTTTTTACCGTCACTTACAAAAATACACATCTCTGGTTAAAAAAAGAAAAAGTTGGTATATTGTTATAAAAGAAATACTTAAGCCTTTTGAAATATCCTGGCCAAGACTTGCTGGAATCCTGACCCAGTGTAATCTTTTATAAATACCTCTCTACAAATGTGCCTCTTCAAATATCCCTGAGTATATTATTTAAATCCCAGAGGAACTTTAGAAAGTGCGTGCAGGAATGGAAATCCTTTTAAACGATAGTCTTTTGTATAGGAAGCAGGAGGTCTGATCCTGCCACAATGAAATCTGGCAGGGTTTTTGCAGGAGTTGCACGAGGCACTTGATGGTAGAGAGCAAATTCCACCCTCGGTATCTGACTCTGCCCTCAGAAATGAATGCAGCTGTGTTGGCTTTCTGTGGGAAAACAGGAATGGGAATGGGAGAGCGGGCACAGTCCCATGATGTCTCACAGGAGTAACCTGGAGGCAAATCTGGCCCTCGGTTCATGCAAGTGTAAATGCCCACTAGTGTAGCTGAAGCAAAGCAAATTTGATTTATTGCTCATAACAAGATCCTTCAGCACCAGATCCTGAAAAAAACTTAGGTCTAGTTTTGGCATGGGCAGCCCCTTTGATTTCACATGAATTTGAGGATGTAATGTTAAGTGAGTACATTTAAGCATATTTTTTTTAAGTTCTCACTGCAGGTGAGAACTGCAGCCACTACTGCCACTGGGGGAGTTTATCATTTGGATATCACTAGAGATATGATCTCCTTAAGATTTAAGTTTTATGGGCATGTTAATTGAATTAAAAGATTAATATACAGTGCAAGGGACCAAGGACATAGGCGATTAATTCTGAGAAATAAAGCATGCTTGAGTCACATAGAAGCACTATAGGGCAAAAAAAACCCCAGCACTGAAGGACCTTTGACGAGAAAGGTTGTTTTTTCCCCCGACAACCCTGTCAGCTATGGCTGTCAACAATAAAAAGAAGAAAACAAATAAATTGGAGGCCATGTGTAAGTCATAGGACCAGAATATAAATACACATGACATGGAAAGGAGTAAATAATACTGACGCTTTCTTTAGAAATGTTCTCAGGCAATACTTCCTATTCATGTCCTACTGAAATGACATGAAATAAAACTTTATGGGAAAAAGTGTTATTAATCACACAGGTTCTTGAGGGACATGACTATCTGTGTGGAGAGGCACTCTTTCTTTACAGGGCTGCTGCCTACTGCCTTACACCAACAGTGCAGATACAAAGAAATTTTGGTATTTTATGCATCAGATCGTAAAAAAATGTGTTTAACCATTGCTGTCTAAAAGGACAGTTATGCGTTTTTCACTGCGGGTCAAGCAGCCCCCTATGGAACTGGGAATCTGGATGTGACCAGCACAGCCAGAGCACGCAGCGAGCGGGGGGGACGGGGCTGTGAAGGAGCCCCACGCTCCTGCGGGCACCTCCACGGCCTAGTCCTACCCCCGAGCAAAGGCAACTCGCACCTGGGTCTGGCCCGAGAGGGCAAATCCCACTGCTCTGGGAAAGCAGAAAGCCTCAGATTAAGGAGAAGTCTTCAAACACCCTGAAGTAAAAGGAAGGACGAAAAAATACAGACTCTCACTGTAGTCACTGAGAAGTTAATAGCTATCATTTATAACCAAGATGCTCCTAGCAAGGAGGCCAAGGCCCAGCCCCGTGTGGAGACAAGCCTTAGCGCTTTTCGAAGCATGCTGGCTGGTCTAGGCTAAGGTCCCCACTAAGGCTCATCACACCTGGGCCTTTTTTAAAGGTGTGATATGAAGTGGCATTTAAAAATGCACACATGCCATCAACTCACCTGTTTTTCAAGGCAACCCAAATACACATAGATTTCTCCAAGTGTAGCTCCAGCTGCCAACAATGCCCTCTCCCTCTGTGGGCGCAGTCAGGACTCCTCTCATTCCCCGATCCAGCCCCGGCAGCCCCAAGGGAAGGCGTCCGCTCTAGGAGAGGTTGAAAGTCTCTGCTATAAACTGTGTGGCTTCTTATCCAGCGACAGCTATGGTTCCTGATTTACAACCTGCGCTGGTGACATAAAAGCCCTGTCAGCACCCAGTGGTACATAGGATGGTGCTCTTTGGGCTTGCAAACCCGCTTTCATAAGTCTTCTGCTCCTTTTTGATAGTCACATGGGCAAAAACTCAAAACACATCGTAGAGGCTATTGTTGGGCCGTGTCTTTATAGATCTGATTCAAAAAGTCCCTCTGAGTAAGTTTTTTGTGCCTCAGTGTCTGTAAAGTGACTGTTAAAACTCTTTCCTCCTCATAAGTGCATCCAGATGTATGAGGCTCTTGCACACATGGCTGTAGCCCCTACTCAGACGACTTCACTTACACACTGCTCCTTGAGTTATGGTCCTGCTAACAGAGAGAGGTGTTTTGGGTTGAAAAAAATGTATTTTTGTGGTTTCTTTTTTTAACTCTGACACATTCTACATCTCTTCTCTTGCAGGTCTGTGTGGTGTCCTTAGTGGGATTTGTTATGCTTTGTATTTTGTACCAACCTGATGAGAAGACGTGTGTGCAGTTCACGGTAAAGGTACCTTGACTATTTAATTTCTTTTTCTTCTCATGTTGTTAAATATAATCAGAAAAGTTGATATTGGGAATATTTTTAAGACCACATGGAAAGAAGTGAAAATGCACCTGAAATGCGAGAATGATTTTCTTGTACCTTCCAAGCAGCTAAGGAAGAAACTGTAGCCTATAAAGGGGAAACTCTAATAACAAATATTTCAAATAAGAACAAGATACTGTTTTGTTTGCCATGTTTTAAGAATATCAAAGATATTCATATCAACAAAGCTGGAATAATTTTGGAAGTGTTCAGTGAAAGATTGAGGGTTACTGATTAAGTAGAGATATTAATAGAGAGCTGGGTAAGAAGTAGGGTGGCATAAAACGGGACCACTTAAAATCAAGTTTTATTTTTAATGTGATCTAAGAAGCATCTCAGCATCTTCCCAGCAGTTTTGCTCCTCACCATGAAATAAGAAACTGCATGGACACAGGCAATTTAAAAAATGTGGCTGGAAATCTCTACCTGACCACCTCCATGGTTGGGGAGAGAGAGGCTGTACCTGAGCACTGGTAGCTGTGTCCCAGCACACAGTGACTTGTGTTAGGGTCAGGCATTAGTGAACATGGGAAAGTGTTAGCAAACCATAGAGATAGGCATTATTCCATGAAGCAAATTCCCATCTGAGCATTGCAAGAGAGGTGCAGAAACCATGCGCCATGCCCCGCCTCGGTCCCCAAAACTGTGCTTTGTTGACACTGCTAAGAGACTAGAAAAGAGAGGCTGAGAACGTGTGTTCCAGATGGGGTATTTTTAACACAATTTTTCTGGGCTGTTTTTCCTTATTGTAATTTTCAGGGCTCTTAATATTTTGCAGACACATAATAACCAAGAAAAATACTAACGCAAGCAGCACAAAATAACAGTGATTATTAACTGAGAAAGGCAGAAGGAAATCAAATGCAAGGAGCGGCTTTCTGAAACCTGGCATTCATCCTCTCTTAGAATTTAGACCCCGGTGTGTCTTTTGTGCCTCTCTCAAGCTTCTCCCATACTAAGATAAAGAAAGGGAGAAGAACAATTGTTTCTGCCCTTTGATTGCCTTTACATTCTTACCCAGTCACCTTTACACCCACAAGTAAGCGTTACAGCTGTCCAGGGAACTGCTGGGCTGGGCGGGAGCTGCCACACCAGGCTTTTTATTGCTTGCCCTGCAGCATTAAAATGAACTTGGCATCCAAGCAGGAAGGGAGTCATCCCTCGTGGTGGGAACGGCATGTGGGGCTGGGCAGCTCAGATGTCTCTGCCACCCTTAGCAACACCACCCACCCTGGCAGTGAGGAACGTGAGCCATCTTTCCGGCAAGAAAATAAATGCTTTTAAAGTGTTCCCCAGGAGATGTAAAATGGGTTATTCCTCATCACCTGGCAGAATTAGGGCTAAAGTCTCCCTGTAAAGGCTTCTGGTTCAGTCAATAGCCAATGGACTGTTGCCTACCCAAAGCACCCTGCTCCCCAGAATCCACCTTCACAACATTTGCTATTGCAGCATGCCACAAAACTCAATCTTTCCCAGGCTGTTCACCCCTCCTGTCCCACATCACCACCAGGAGCCGTTAACCCTCAGTGCCTCCCTCCTCCCTGCCTCTTCTGGCGATCAGCTTCTGGCTGCAGGGCACATACCTATTTTAAATAAAGTAGGAGTTAAGAGTCTCCTCCAGGCCTTTGATCACACAGGACTCATCTAAATCTCCAGTATCACTTCCCAGATCTTCAAATGACAGTTAGAATCTGTCTCTGAACAAAAAAAAAATGAACATTAGCTATTCGGCGACAAGGCTGAGGATGCAAAATTACAGTCATGAGACAAAGCCAAGCAACTTGGGTGGTTCTTTCCTCCTTGGGGACCTGATGCTTCATCCAGCGCCACAGCTGGGTTCAGCCCAATCTGCCCCAACTGTCATCCCGAGGACTTGCTCCCCAACCCAGGCCCTGCCCTCACACTGGTGGCTGGTGACCACTGAGGCTGCACATGGCTGCCGAGCATCATCCTACAAGAAAATCTTGGCCAGGCTTCCCTGGAATACAGTAAGCACCCCAGGACCCCTTGCATAGCCCACGGGTCACTTTAGGAGGAGGACCACACACAAGGATTTTAGTCAACCCCGAGGTGACCCTATGACCACTGTGAGTGACTCCCTTGGGGTGGGAAATGGGAGGAGACCTGTGCAGTCCTCTCTGCCTTCCTCCCCCTCGACAGCTGCTTCTTTCATTTCACACTTGCATGAGCCCTGGATCCTGTTAAAAAAGGAGGTGTTAGAACTGCTTTCGGCAGAAGTCCCTTCCTGAGACTACTGTGGGTATCCGCTGCATGCCATGCATCCGTGAGAAAGGGAGACCACCACCCAAAAGGAGGGCAGCTTTGCCGTTCGGGGGGGACAGCAGCGAGTGCCAGGCTAAATTTCTGCCCCTGCCCCATCTCTGCAGGCAGCTTCCTCTGCAGCATGGCAAAGGAGCATGCCCAGCTGTTATGTGTGTATTTAAAAGGGGAGATCCTCTTCCCTTCGCAAAAAAACCCCAAACGACCACACAGGAAAATCTTGAGAACTCCCATGGGCTTCCTGAGTTCTTTGCTAATGTTTGACAGATTGCTCACTGCGGTCCTCATCACAGCATCTCCCATGGTAGCGTGACACCCTCTACTCCTGCCCACCCAGCCCCAGCAGCCCACACCATGACACACACCACAGTTCCTGTTCCCTGCGTGGGCTTGCGCCCGAGCCACCGCCGCCTTCAGAAGGGGTCCCCTGGATCCATGTCTGCAAACACTTCTGGTTTCACCTCTGATAACTATGAGAAGCCTTTTTCCATGAGGAACTCAATCCATCTTAGGTTATTTATTTTCTTTTTGGCACAGAGCAAAACTATTGCCAGTAAATATTGCTAAAATGTTTCCTCCTCATATGAGGAACCCGAAGGAAGATGAGCTGCCATCCTCTGACCTCATCATATGCTGTCTCTCCCCGCTTCCCTTTTCTTCTTCTATTTAAACAGCAATCACAGTCCCTACCTCTCTGAGGCTGTTAAAAAACAGTTTTCCAGTGGCAAGCTCTGGTTCCTGGGCAGAGCTCACTATGGGGTTGCATTTGCCATGTTGGAGTTGCCTTCAGGTCTGGCATGTGATTAATCTGCTGAAGGGATCTCGGCACTCACTGTCTTGTGCTCCCTCACAGGCAGTATTTGTATTTGCCTCACCTTTGATATTTGAAAATGTGTTCATTTTCAGCAGCTCGCAGAGAGATTCCTCTGCAAACATCTTGTGAGAATAATAAGCTATTTGGAAATTACCCTATGTCCCCACGCATCTCTGCCTCTGAGGACTGCTGTAAGAGCTGCCTGTATTCAGATTCTGAGATTTCCTTCCCTTTAGCTACAGAACAGGCACGTTCTTGCTTACTGTACCTGGCGTGTAGCTTAGGCTGTGGATTTCTTGCTATTTTGTCCTGACTTTGGATACAAATTGGCAGCTAAATAGAATACTTGCCAAGGGAGAATCGGGCACATCGTGTAGTCTTGGCTTAATTTATTAGGGAGGCCTGATTCTGTCTTCTGCTGGTCTGAATCCAGGGAATTCCAGCCAGTCCACTAGGCTTTCTACATCACAGAACAACTTTCATCCCTCAGAGAAGAGGAACGGTCATCAATGTTTGTCCATTTTCCGTTTTTCCCATCAAACACATTTGCACCATCTTTTAAAATAACGCCATCGGCTTATGAATTACCACATCTTTGTTTGGAGGGGGTCCATCAGTCAGTAGCGCTCCGTTTTCTGTGTGCTTTGTATGAGGAGGTGTCCCCATTTTCCAACTTCACCTTTCCCATGGACCTTTACCTTGAAAGCTGCAGGGGTAAAGTAATTGCATTTAGTAAGAGCCACCCTCATTCTGAAGCTGCCCTTCATTTAAGGCTGCAGGGGAAGTCATTAAATTTAATAGTAGCCAAGTCTTGGAAATGAAGATCTTGCTGTAAGAATTCGGTGATGTGGGGGGAGAAAATATATATAGTGCTTTAAGATCTGCAACAAACCCCAACATTTTTTTTTCAAGTTGGCAACTAAATAGGAAGATTGATTCACGCTGTAGATATAAGACAAATACACCAGGAGCATGAATTTTATCAAGACATACATACTTGGAGTTTCAAGGTCATAAAAAATGCTTTTATATTGCTAGTTTGCTTGCGTTATTGAGGTTAAGAGACAGAAAGAGAGAAGCTGCTGTTTAAAATAACAGATTCCCAACCATGCCATGTGTCTGACAGATAAGATGCCAAGAAAAATAAATGTTTTTGCAGTGTTGAACAGAACCAAAAATGCTATTTTGGCTAAACACAGAATATGATTTTAATATACATTCACACATATTTTGTATGCAGCACAGCAACTGCCAGTTCCAGCTATCAAAAGCAAGGGAAGCCCATATGCTCTGGTATCCAAAGGTCTCAGGTGCAACCTGGAGTGACAAAGGCTCTGAGTTGCTGCCACTTTCTGTGCATTTGGGGGGGTGGACTCTGCATAGCTACCGTTGATATAAGCCACTCGATTTTAAAGCTGCCACTGGTGTAAGGAGTAGTGGGGTGACAAGCAGACCCTTGTCCTAACGCCATGGCACTGGGAAATGAAAGTTGCTCGCTGCTCTTTCACACCTTTGAAAGGCTTTTCCATGTTTATGGGGCAAGTTTTGGAAGGAGATTGAGCACAGCATGCGCTTTCTTGTGGTGATTTGTCCTACTGCTCCGCAGTAGGACCTGGGAAGCAAGCAGGCTGGCTGCATTTGCAGGCCCACAAGCGGGAGATCAGCCATCTCACTGCCTGATTTGCAAGTATAAATCAGATTTGTTTGGGCATGCAAACCAAGAGCCGGGAATAACACATGCACAAAGTTTCAAAAACACCTACTTCTCAGTTCAGCCTGGGATAAGATGTCAGCTCAAGCCTCAGTCTCCTCAGCTCTGCTTCAAGGCAACCGCACTCATTTATCTCAGCTGATTACTAGAAGTCTAGCCAATGCAGGTACAACAGTAGAGGAGGATGCTCCCTCCCTCTCTATAAAGCTTCTGGCTGTATAGAGACAGATTTCTTGGTGCTTTCATCAGGTCTCAAAATTGCAAGGTAATACTCATATAAAATATGCGAGGCTAGAACCTTGTGATGATCTGCTGACCTTTGCATCACTAGGGGGTTATAGCTGCCTTGCAATTTTTGAAGCATACAGTGTCCAGATAGTACATTGAATGCATGCATTTCCATGAAGTACATGTGCATGCATTCATTCTGTATTCCTCATTCTCTGTGTAGCTGGAAAAAGAGTGGGTTTTTTTATTTTTTTTTTTATTTTTTTTTTTTTTTTTTGCTTTCTTTCAGCTGATGTATTTTCTCCTGAGTGCCCTGGGTCTGGTTGCCTGTGTTTTGGCAGTGGCTTTTGCTGCACATCATTATTTGCAGATGACAAAATTTACCTGCGATACCATCCTCGAATCCTGCCAGTGCAAACTGGACACTGCAGACCCCCTTGGTAGGACCTTCGTCTACCAGGACGCAGGTGACTGTGGCAGCCTCACCAGCATGCTTAACCTGTACTTACTTCTGCAGATGGTTCTCAATCTGATCGCAGCCCTGGTGTGTCTGTCGGCATGCTTCGTGATGTGGAAACACAGATACCAGGTCTTTTACGTGGGTGTTCGGTTCTACCCTTTAACTGCTACTGAAGGCCAGCAACAGAAAGTATAGGGTCTGGACTGGCGGGGGGCTGTAGCCAGGGAATGGAAAACTGCCAGCATACTGCCACCATAGACACCATGGATGGATGAGTTTTTATAAGGTTTTTGACAAGGAAAAAACGTTCGCACAGTTTTAATGAATATATTTTTCAATCATTTAAAGAGCATTTTATGTGGCTGCTCTTGCAAAAGGTCTCTTGTGAGATTATGTAGAGGTCACAAAGTCCTAAAGATGCAGCTGTACAAATACTCACCAAAGAGGATCTTTAATAGCCATAGACGAAATGAGAGCTTAGAAGATCATTGGGAGCTCATCTGCAGGGCTACAGCCGCTAAGAAATAGGGTGCATTTCCCATGCTGGTAGATATCTGTTCCTGCCTTTGGAGAAGCTATACCAATTTCTACCAGATAAAGATCTGGTCCAAACTGCTTAATTATAATCAAGCTGATCATGCTTAGGGAATATGTTGTCTCTTGGATGCTCTGGGTATAATCCATGCTAACCTGATGGGGATTCACCATATGGAAAAGTAATTACGGAGATCAAGACCGCTTCAAATACAGGTTGAGATCAACAGCGAAGTCAATATATTGACATCTGCCATATAAAATATACATAAGAATTTTCAGAATGACTAATGATAATGACCTAATCCAAGTACCAATAAACAACAATATGAATGGGTTGACTGATGGTGATTTGGTGGTCCCTGCTTGAGACCCCAGACAGATTTCTGAAGTATGAACACTTGGCATTTTGTAAGAAAAGATCAGTTTAAGAACTGATCAGTTTGAGCTGCTCTCCTAAAGTGGAGGACCCTAAATCACTAGTCACGTTGAAAACTATGTTGACATTGCTGTAATTGCAGGCTCCCAAACCCGGCGTCTAGCCAGTTCCACCAATTATACTCCAAGCACAAAAGGCCAAATGCATTTTTGGTGTAACTGCTCTGAAGACAATCAGCCTTACACACCAGCAGTGGAGTTGGGCCAACAGCCCTGAAAGATATATCCCTGCAACAATGAATGTTTTTAAAGTGGGGTGGAGGGAGGGAAGCAAGAAGAGACTGCCAGTCTCCCAAAGACATCATTTATTATGATGAGGGCAACAGCATAACGATTTCTTAATAGGCAGCATAGAATAACAAACCACATTCAAACAGTTATTTTTCACCCTGAAAGTGTGGCTCTAGAGGTGCTTTAAGCCTTATTAGCCTTATACCGAGACAAGTGTGTTGGTTTGTCCCTCGAACTGTCATTTCCACTTGCACAGCATGGACTTCTAAATGCAGGAACATTTCTGAATCAGCAGCATTTTGCACTGCCTGCCAATACATATCTGTGCAAGGGCAAGGCAGTTGGTGCTCACACCCTGCCATGACTAGGGATTTCCCGATCCCGGCCAGAGCAAGGGTGTTTCTGAGGTGGGGTGGAGCAATCACATGCCAGAAAAACTGTGCCATAATCATTAGCAAGGAGGAAGCAAATAAAATTTCTATAAGGCTTCAAAGAAACAAAAAACTTTCTGTTTCTGCAGCAAAAATAGCCACCAGGAAGTCAAAAACTCAGTCTGGCAAAAAGCTAGTTGTCTTAAGCAGCTCTAATCCTACCCAAAACCTGTCTTCCATACGGTGATCACACATCATCCCAGGGCTAGACCAGCATACCTCCAGGGTCAGAAGATCACAGCATAGTTAAGTCTCCTGTGGTCCACCTAGAGCGCTGCTTGGTGTACACGCTCAAGTGTTCGTCATAGAAAGTGCTTCTAGAGTAGACAGCGTCACCAAGGTGCTCTCTGCCAAGCTGCAAAGTGAGGAGCTTCAGAAAATGAAGGTTTTTGAGACCAGCTTCCAAATGGCCTTTTTTATGCACCTAAAAATAACAGTCACTAGTAAGCGTGGCTGTGGGGCACATTTGCAAGGGTGCCCATTCGCTTGCCTACACATTGCCACCCATCCGAAGTCCTAAGCCCGGCTCCCAGGCATGCTCGGAGCAAGCGGAGAGAGCAGCGGAGTGTGCAGGCAGGTTGGCGACGTAAGACCCGGCTGCCGGCGCCAGCGGTGCCGTCCCTGCGGTGGTGGGAACCAGCCCAGGTGCCCCCACTCCAGCGGAGCGTGCCGCAAGCAGCGCTGGTGGACCTGGGCCAGGGCCAGGCTCCCATGTGGGATGAGTACGCAGGGGTGCCTCTCACTTGCTGCTTGTACTTAGATATTGGTTTGTCCCCCATCCCTCGCACGAGTCCGACTGCTGTGCTCTCTGTGGAAGCCTAGGGCGGAGGATATACCTTCCTCCCACCTACATGACCCTTGCTGTGCCTGCTCCTCCCTACGTCCAAATCTGTGGGCTCTCCTCTCCCAAAGAAGATAACAAGAAATGGGAAAGGGATCGAGGGGAGGCTGGAGGACAGGTCAGCTTCGGGGCTTCCTCCCGCCCTCACCACTAGGCACTGCACCCCGACAGCTGGCAAAACAAGAAGGCGGCTCTGCTGGCAGAGCAGGGCATGTTTTCCCACCCTGCCTTTTCCTTGTTGTTCAGAAGTTAACTTGGTCTGCAGCGCTCTAGCTTGGGCTGTGCTGCGTGCAGGCTGGCAGCAGCGAGCTGTTGTGGGAGATGGCTGGGTGGCCCCAGCCGAGCGGCATTTCCACCAGAGCCGAGCTTTTGTCTCCTTAATCCTTTGACCTCAGTCTCACCCACATGTTTTCGCTCCCTGTCTCCCATCACCTCCCAGGCACTGGGCTGCCAGAGGCCAGCCCCTGTTAGATGGGGCTGGACTTGCATTGCCTGGCCTCTGCCTACCTACCCCTGGGCTTAAATTTGCTGGGACTCCTCTAGAGCACGGAAGACGCTGCAGTGATGGTCACAGAGTCACTGAAAATGCCTTCAGCGTGGCAACGGAGAAGAGAAGGAAGATCTGGATAAAAGAGCCTGCTCCGCTTAGCAAGCTGTGCACCTCCATAACAGTGTGCCCTCCGCTTCGAGCCACCACCGCTGAGTTCAGTCCAGTAATCAGAGCCTTGCAGCTTAACCCTTTGCTCTGGAAGAAAGCAATATTCATCATATATTCTGTTGGTATTTTAATGCTTAATGAATAAATATGGGGCATTTTGATCTAGCAAAGACTAACTTCTGTATTTCCTCTTTATATATCTCAAGAGCGTACAATCAAAACAGGAGAGATGGGGAAATGGACATGGTAGCATTTGGAACCGGTTTCCCCCGGGTATGGTTTTACAACATGTATTTTGCTCGGATCAAGAATTTTGGAAAGTACTATTTAAAGGATTTTCACCTACCACAGCATATTCAGACAGCTCCCAGCCTTTTCCTGGTGTCAGAGTCCGCAAAGACTGTACCAGGAGAAAGACTAGGACTAAAAGGCTTGGAAAGGACAGAGGTGTTGTTGAAGAAAAAACCAGGTCTTTTTAAGTCCTGGAAATTTATTCTCTGGGTGAATTCCGCAGAAAGGGGTAGGATTAAACCACTATGGACACACAGAATTTGCGAAGGGCTCAGTGTAATTTACTCTCACAAACCCAGGTGTGATTCTCATTTGCACCCTGGCCACTTTACACTGTTTTCCTAGTGTAAAGGGGTTGTAAAGACGACATCAATCATTTTTACACCTACTTTATGGCCATTTTACACAGCTAAAAGGGTCCTTTGTGTAAATGAGTACTCAAGCCCTAGAGGATTTAATAGAGAGGAGATCTTTTCTATAGACTGCACTAGACCCTCTAATAGGGTCTATTACTGGGATATAACTCTCTGCAGGATTTTATAGCTTGGCTTAAAGATCATCGGTCTTGATTAAATTCAGTTCTGCCAAACTTTTCCAAAGGTTGTAACCCCCCCACCCCGTGACGTGCCTGCTCCTCCACCCCGAGCACACGCGAACAGCAATGGTGTTGCACGGATAACTGCTTGTTTTTTAAAAGGAGAAGCAGCAGCTACCACTTTCTTCTGGCTCCGAGGCATTTTGATGTTGTGCTATGCAAATACCAGAGCGACAATACCGGCAACGAAAAGGGAACCGAGACATGGCGCCTTACACGGAGCCAAAATGTCACATTCTCAACCCCACTGGGCACCGAGGTGGCACCTACGGGGCGTGGGGGGCTGCGCTTTAAAGCACCCCTCTCCCTTCCCTGCTGCCGCTGGAAGGACAAGGGCCAGTGGGAGAAGGGGAAGCACCGCTGGGTCCTGGCCTTGTGCCGGGGCTGCCACCAGCCCACTGCTCCCACCACCGCCTGCACGTGACAGCCATCTGCGCCTTGCCGGCCCGGCCGGCTCTGCGTGGGCACCACTTGGAGCACTGCCTAAAAACCAGCTCTGCGCAAGAGCACTGGAAACTGTAATCAACTCGCAGGACTTTTTTTTTTCTTTTTTTTTTTTTTTTTCACGCTACCAGCCAGTGCAGTATTTGCTTTGGGGGCCTTTTGAAACAGAAAGCATGCCGCTAGCGTGTAAGAGAAGCCACAGTTCAGGTCCTCTATATTTAGAAAGCCAGGATGTCATACCTCCCCTTGAAATTTTCATAGTCCCCTCCACCCCACCCACCCACACACGTACACATGCTTGCGTCTGGAAAATGTTTTTCGGTCTTAGCAAAGGGTGTTGGCTTAGGGGGATTCAAGGGAGGCGCAGAGGAACAACAGCAGCTCAGTCCTGAGTGTGAAGCTCGAAGCCTCCTTAAGGCACCGGGCAGCATGGCAGGTGGTGGGCACCCACCGCTCCGGCGGCCGAAATCGAGGGTCTCTCCCTTTGTCGGCCTGTAACATAAATCCCAAGGCAGGGCCAAGTTTTTCGGAGAGGTATGGAAGTCGTCTGCCACGTCACGTCAGGCCGCGCTGTAACCTCAGCTGACGACGTCTTCCTGAGCTCATTTTAAGGGGCCGTGCACAGACTGTAGCACCTGTAGCCAGGGCTCCAAGAAGATGCATTTTGGTGCTAGCTCGTCTCAGGTCTCTGCAGTTCCCCCCTCCCCAGGGATTTTTGCTTTCTGCTCTGCTGCTGCCTCCGGTAATCACTAATCAGTAGCATTTATCCTCTCCTAAACTGGCTCTGTAATCTAGCACTATAAATGATGATTACATCTACAAAGACCTATTGGGTTTGGTACCGGATTTCCATGCCTTTGTCCAAGCAAAACAGTTGAAAGACCCATCTAAACCTCAAACTTGTTTGGGCGGGCTGGGAATTTCTTTTTTTTTTTTTTTTTAAAGAAGATAGGGGCAACACATATTTCATTTGTTACCATAATGCTTTCCCATTCCACAAAGCCATCTTCGCATTAGAACATAGCCATTAACGCCTGCTCACAGCGGCTGACTGCAGAGGGAGCATGGAGCAGACACCCACCAAAGCTCACAATGGGTCCCCACTTCACCGGGGTGCACCCAGGTATTCCTGCCTGGCATGGGCATCTGAGAGCCAGCTGCCGAATGCAAGCAGGAGCCCAGCCCGAGCCAGGAGAATAATCTGCAGAAGGTGATTTGACTATACACCTCTCCTTCAGTCAGATGTATTATGAATGACAAGCGCTGGACTGACATCAAGTTATGGGAGATATAGAGAGTGACACCGATTAAGGCAGCCCTTGGCGTTAAGAGCCCTGGTTGTCCTGGGAACTAGATATTTGAGCAAGACAGGTTTTTAACCCCATTTTGGAAAATGGAGAAGCAAGAGAAACACCGAAACCCGTGTGGAGCGAGTGAGACAAGTTTTATTAGAAACGAACTGGAGATGCAACTCCTGTTAATTCAGAAGCGCGGACTTTTGCAAGCCGAGATTCTGGCATTTCCTTTTGTAAGAAAGGAAAATGGCGAAATGGAAAGGAAAAGGAAAGGTAAGAGAATCCTGTTTTTAAATGGCCCAAAGCTGATTGAAGAGGGATTTCTTCTTACTTCAGTGTGGGATTTCTCTTTCACCAAAACTATGACAAGAGGAAGCATTTGCCTGATCTGTCCTCCATCCGGCTGGCTGGGAGCAACGCTGCGGAAGCCGCACACATGCAGAGGGGTGTGGAAGCCACCCTAATGTCTTTTGGGGGACATTTTCTTCCAGCTCCACAGCTGCCAGCGCTGCACAGGGAGGGCAGGGGCAGCCAGTGCCCCAGATCTGTAACGTGCCCGACTCAACCAAGCCCTGCAGCTATCCCCATTTATACTGACAATACTGGTCACCAGGGATTTGGTGGGATAGTTTAGGGAACAATTGTGATGACAATAATAGAAAACAGACATTTACACTTTCCCTTCCACCTTGCGAATTCAAGCAGGCGAGCAGCACACGTGCGAGGGGACCCAAGGGGAGCTGATGGAAAAGTGAAAGCCTCCCGTCCCCTTTCACTGCCCAAGCCTGCCAATACACTGAGAGTGAAACAGTACAGAAAATAAACCACCATAAATCAGGCACTCTAAATGCTTTGAGTTTTCAGGATCCAAGGTGTCGTTAGGTCAGGAACATGAAAAAAAGTGTATTTGTATGGTCTCCACCCTGCTGGTCTGTCTCCCAAACACCAGAGTGCTACATCAGATGGGGACCCAGGCACCAGGCTTTTTTCTGATAGATTTTGCTGTCATCACAGGAATTAAATTTTGTAACCTGACGGGGCTGGGGGTGGGGGAGGGCAGTTCATGGGCTGTACTCGTATGTCCATATATATCCTGTTAAGGCTACTGTTTTCACATTCAACATTTCTTCTTGCGTACAAAAGGAAATGCCAGAATCTCGGCTTGCAAAAGTCCGCGCTTCTGAATTAACAGGAGTTGCATCTCCAGTTTGTTTCTAATAAAACTTGTCTCACTCGCTCCACCCGGGTTTCGGTGTTTCTCTTGCTTCTGCATTTTCCGAAGTGGTGGAACTTTTCCTTGTACATCTTCTACTGGCCCTGAAAGGGCACTAGGTCTGTCAGCTGCGTGCGAGCAGCCCCTGCTTAGCCAGGGCAGGGGAGGCACAATTTGCAAACTGGCTGGAGAGACTTCTCCTGAGTTCTCCTCCAGACGTGCTCCAGTCACTAATTATGCTATTGTTCATAGCAAATTGTCAAAAAATTACAGAGACCCAGTGCTTGAAAATCACACAGGCTAATTGCCTGATAATAGGCGACAAGTGGATTTCATTAGCCAAAGCAGCATGCATGGCTATTGCGTGGTGGGAACAGGCAGGCCCTGGCCCTCTGCTTCCCACACAGGCCCTGCCACCACCAAAGTCCCTGGAAATTTCACCTGAATAAGGAAAAATTCAGGACCTGTGGGCAGCCGCTGGGGACCCGGCTGTGCTCAGGAGGTGTTACACTGAGCAAGGGGGGCATGGTGGAGCTTGTGGGATCGCTGGGTGTCAAGGCTGCCCTGCGTCCCCAAGGGAAACGGACCCATTTTGAAGGAGCCTGTAGACAATAATGTGCCATACCGACCCATGGGTGAACCCGTGCCCTTCGGGCATGGATGGCAAGGCTCTGTTAGGATGGCCTTACATGTGCCCATGTTGCACATATACATGTGTGCCCTTGCAGAAAGGGAGGTGGGGAGGAACTACATAAGTCTATGCATGAACATACATAAAACTACACCAAAACCTGCCGTGGATGGGAAAGCCACAGCTTTATGTAGGTGCATAACCATGTGCGAGCGCAAAAAAAAGGCCTGAATCATGACCTGGCTTGATCTGGGCAGCTGTGTTTCAAAATACTAAGCCCGGTGGCACGCTCCATTTAACACTCACCTCCTCCCAAATTTATTGCAATATCCCACATTTACAACGAGCCTTGAAGCCTTGTCTACTCTTCAAAGCTGCCTGCTGGGGGTGCATCCCCTCCCTTGCCTCCACTCTCAAGCATGGGAACAGCCTCCACTCCGGCTGGGGCTCCGTGCCAGGCTTGCTCTGCTCCTCACCTCTGCACAGCTTCGGGGCCACAAATCCTCACCCCGGGAGGAAAAAAGCAGGTACAGTAGAAGAGGAATTAAGATTTGTTTGATTTGTCTTTGAGCATGGCACATCTTACTGTAAGGTTTTTCCCACTAAAAAGAATGTGCTGATTTGGGCTGGTTTGGAGTTTGACAAGGTTTTTTCTTTTGGTGGCTGTAAGGACCTGATTCAAGGCCACTGAAATGGATGAAAAAATCTGTGCTCAGCTGAGTACCTTCGATCAGCCCATGCAGGAAATTCATCCTCACTTTCTTCCAGCTACGGCCTAACTAATATTTCCCATGCTTAACAGAAAGCATCATTAGACCTGCTGCATCACACTAGAGGCAACACTAGCTATTAAAGAAAGTGGGTTGGTTAAGGGACAGCCTTGAAGACTAAAAGTAATTAGGGAAATGAGTCAATGCCATATGAAAGCAAACATGCAGTCAGTTGTTATCACAAAGCTTTTCACGTGATGGTCTGCACACTGGTCTCACCCGAAGCATGTTTGTTTTGGACAATCTTAAATAGTACAGCCTCGTGTATTGGCAGCAATATATAGGGACCAATTCAAGAGCTCAGGCCTGACTCAAAGCTGATGGAAGCCAACGCATTGACTTCCCTGAGTACACCGCACAGGAATCCCTCTGTGTTTGGAAAGATATGTTGCCATTTTAAATACATTGGTCTGGGCTAGATATAAATTAGCTCTTACAGTACTTGCTTAGGGAAAACGTACTGATATTGTCAGTATCAAATCTGCACGGAGACAAGTAAAAATATGGGGGTTATAGCTAATAGGTATAAAACAATATAAAATGGCTGAAGGACAACTTGAACAGTCAAGGGGAAATGCACCCAGTTCAAATGAACTTCCTCAGCCCAGATAAATTTCATGGCACACACAGTGATTTGAAAAGAAGGATGGCAGGAACTCAGCATCTCACTTTTTTACAAGCCTCAAAAATATTGCAGGCAATGTGAGAAGAAAAAATACATGGCTTTAGTCTTGTCTGGAAACATGTGGCACAAACTGGTGCTGAGGAGATTAAACTTGGCTTCACCCCACCTTCCCC
>JANZLQ010000025.1:9163989-9214592 GCA_026212715.1 Elanus axillaris | reverse complement strand
CTCTTCACTCCCCTGCTCTTTGCCAGCATTATCTGGGTTGCTCGGTCCTCAGCAAACATCCAAGTAGCCAAAGTATGGGCAGGATTCTTGCCATAACCAAACCAGCCAATGAATGAAATAAGGCACTTGTTTCCCGGAGCAGAAGGAGGGAAAGGGGGCGGGGATTTAAACATTTCCCTGTGGTGTTGGAAACCCACCTGAGTAGAAGCAGTCCCTCAGCTCGCGCAAACCACCAGCTCTCCTTTGACGTCAATTGGCAGCTGGTGGGTTTGCACCATCCCAGGGGCTGGCTGCAGCGGCGTAAGCAAACAGCTTGGCCCAGCAGCAAGAAAGACGGTGAGAGGCAAGTTGAAGTCCTGCACTCCTTCCTCCCATTTTACTGCTTTTCATCATCACCTACTGCATTGTTTTCAGATGCATAAGGGCACAGAGCAGTTACCGCAAGCATCGCTCGGGCAAGCGGCGCGTTGGGTGGCAATGCACGGGTGGCACAGGGTGACAGTGGGGCTGGTGGGTGCCAGAAACCTGGGGGTGCACTCGGGGGGGGGGTGTCTCTGCATTGAGACCCGTGGGACCCAGGGCCATCCCTGAGCTACGGTGGCGGCTGGGACAGGCTGCCAGGAGGAAAGCGATGCTCATGCAGTCACATGAGAGGCAGGATCTGCTGCCCACCGGGAGGCTGCTGTCTCCATGAAAGGGATGGCTAATGTCCTCCTGCCTCTGTCTGGGTGCTGAGCATACAGTCGAATGAGGGAGGATTTGGGAGAGTTTGTTAAAGAGGGAGTGGGAAAATGACTGACTGTGGGAAGTACCAGGGGCATTCATCTGCTCTCACCTTTCACTCTTCCCACCAGACTCCACACCCAAAGAGAGCAGGAGCAGGAGAAACTTGATTATTTTTGTCAGACACCAAAGTCTCCTTGCAGAGTGTTTCCTGCAGCGCACAGCTGGAGGAAAGGGAAGCGGCGGCAGCCGTACCGCTGGCTCCCTGCCCTCCCCAGACCAGGTTTCGTGCTGCAGCCGCCCGTCCCAGCCCTGGCCCGAACGCATCCCGCAGAGGACGGGGACAGCTGCGACGCACAAAAGCTGTGTCCAACCGCTGCTCACGGAGCGTGGCAGCCCTCGGTTTCGGAGGGATGCTGCTGGCCTGGCAGTGGGAGGGTAAGGCCAGCTGCAGCGGGGAGTACCTCTGGGGATCACGCATGGCTGCGTTCCTGGACTGCAGTTCTCAGCAACAGCAAAGCAACACAGTCTTTCACTTTTCCCACCTGAAAAGCCTTCAAAGGCCTTGATTTTCAGAGAAGGAGGGCTCTGCAGCCCTTGCAAGCCAGCTCTGCTGAAGCTGTCCTGAGGTGAACACCCTAAAATGAAGACAGCCAGATTTGCTGATCAATTTTGAAAATGAAAGCATCAGAGACCCTTAATTCCTGGATCTCATTTCTTACCTATGCTGAGGGCTGATCGAGGGCTTGCAGTGTGATGCAGAACCCCACTGAAGGACCTGCTGCTTCATTCACACGATCAGTATTTTTTTTCCAGAAAAAGGGATGCTGTGTGGGGCTGCGGGCTGGAGCTGAAAGGTGCAATGGACAAAGGAGGCTGGACGTGAGCTATTCCCAAGCCAGAACAAGTTTCCCCATAGCATGCTTGCTGCTTTTGCAGCCAAGAATTGGGCTGTGAGGGTGTGTTGTTATTTCTTTTTACAACACAGCTCCATCTGGAAGGCCCTTTCTTGAAGTACCTGGACCTACTTTATAACAGCTCTAACACAGTTCAAGCAAGCCATAAGCCCACCCTGGGACTTGAAGTTTAAACCCCTTCATTTTACAGGATGGTGGGAGGACACGAATCCCTTTTCCTAAACCTACTTTTACAAGTTTTAGTTGAAATGCCCATAAAAATGGCAGAGTTCCCAGCTGACTCCCTGCAGTGACAGAGGAAGAAGACCCAGTTTCGAGGCAGGACAAGTTTAGCGGCCGTGGGCTTCTCACGTAGGCATGAGCCCTGCCGGTCGGGGGCACAGAGTGGGAGCACCGGCTGCCTGCTGAGCCTGAGGGCTGGCTGGGGCAAGCAGAGCAGCGGGCAGGTGTTTCCATGAGCAAAACCTCTTGAGAGCAGCTACTTGCTAAAATAGATGCCACACGATAAACCGAAAAAGCAAGCCTCGCTGCCCAGCTGGTGCAGGCAGCCGCCTGCTTGCGTGCACGGCACGGAGGCGAGTGGCTATTTTTATCGGAGATGTCCAAAGGCCATGGGAGGTGGTGGAGGCAGCTGGTGGAGGTCTTCCCTCTGTTCCCTGCAACTGGGCATCCCAGCTGGTGGTGGAGCCAGCTGGAGGGCTTCCCCTTGCCTTCCCAGGAGCAGTCATCCTCCTGCAAGACCCCTCACTGTCAGCAGCACCTTCTCCTCCCAGGGATGCCCTTGCTGGCAATGCCCAGCCAGACCCGCTGCTCAGGGGGAGTTAAGAACCAAACCAAACCAAACCAAAACAAACCAAACCGAACCGAACCGAACCAAACCAAACCAAACCAAACCGCCCACATTGTGCTGGATGCAGAAGCGCAGCCAAAAATAGTGAATCAGCCCCTCCTGCCTTAAATCATGAGATCATCCTCTGGGTGACTGGAGTGACTTTTTGTGTGCGTGTGGTACTCGGGAGCCGCCCGTTCCTCAGCTCCGGAGGCACCGCGGGGCCCGGGGCACCCTGCTGCAGGCTCCTCCGCACAAAGGTACAAGTCCTTGTGCAAAGCAGAACCCTGGGAGCCGAGGCCTCGCCAGGCAAACACATTGCCAAGATATTGTGCAAGCACGGCGGGGGGGAATGGGTGGCTTCTGAGCACACCAGCGTTTGCAGCAGTGCAGTGCATCACATCACACAGGCAAACCTGTCTGCTCTGGAGGAAGCTGTGGCAGCACAACCCCAAGCCATCACTCCAGGGTTTGAAATCCAGCCCTGCTCCAAATTTCAGTCCCTGCCTCTAGAAGCACCTGAGCATACCTGTCCTGTGCCTTGGTGCATCAGGAACCCAGGTGCAACAAGCAGCTCAACCTTCTGCACCAGCGAATGACTAAGCATGGCCATGCCATCTGCAAGGAGTGGGTGGGCCCAGTCTCCTGGCCTTTCCCGCAGACATACCTGCTTGAAACTGGTGGGATTTTTTCAGATTTAGCAGGCCACACGTGATTCTCTCTCGTAAGAAACCAGAACAAGTAAAAAAAAAATTCTACAAGAAAAGCGAAAAAAAGTGGAAACATTTTTTTTCTTCTTCTTCCTCTTCTTCTCTAAGACATGCTACAGCCTACATCCAAAATCCCACCCCTGTGCCCCTGCGAGCAGCACCACTGGCAGGGGAGGCCAGTGCTCGGCCATGCCAGTGGACACCGACAGGAGAACCACACTCTCTGGGGTCCGAACCTGAAGCTGCTCCTCTGGGATTAGGAGATTCACTGCTGATGGCTGTTTGCTCCCGTAATGCTTATTTGCTCCCACATGTAGAGCAAATGACCTGTGTGGCCCTGAGCACCATGGGAGCCAAAAGTCGCACAGGAAAACCAGCCCCAAGACACTGTGAGAGAGGAGTGAAAAGAGGGGGGGGGAATGATTTTGCCCATCATGGACCAAGTTCCCAGACCTGACAAATGTCCATGCTAGGATCCAGACCCTGAGCAGGCTGTCACAGCTCGGGACCACCAGCCATCATTTGGGTCGTTTAGAAGCTGGCAGCGCAATGCTGTGTGTGCCAATGGAAGAGCACGAGCGTGGGAAACACAAACTTGGCTCCACTACCAACCTGCCGTACAGCCCCAGTGAGCAATGCCATCTCTGTGCTCCTGCTTCCAGCCATTTCCCTCCCTAAGCTACAAACTTTTTGGCCGGGGATTCTGGTTTCATGTTTGCAAACAAGAATGTGAGTTATGTGGGGTAAACCCACTGGGGTCAGAGTGTTGTTTCTGATTTACACCAGTGTAAATTATTGCCTCTGCTTTAAAAAATGTTGTTATTATGTTGGATGGGGTCTGAGTAACTCTGCAAAGAAGAGAGTGGGAGAAGTTTGTAGATGGACTTACGATTTCGTTACTGCCAGCTCTATCATGCAACCACTTCACTTACACAAAGCTTGTGCTTCACACAAAGGATGACGGAGGACGTGAGCGACCTGCAGCCCTTTTGGTGCAACTGCCTGTCACCAGGGCCATGCAGCAAACCAGGCAGGGCACAATTGGAGGCCCACCTCCTGCTCTGGGATCCCAGCAGGCTGGCACCAGCAGGGCTGGGTTGGACGAAAGGCTCAACCTGAGCATCCTGGAGAGAGGCCATGCGGGAGAGCAGGACAGGTGGTGGCCAGAAGCACTACCCTGTCCTCCAGGTAACCAGGAGAGGGCTGCTGCATGGTGCGTCCGTGAGCTGCTGCTCTTCAGCCTCCAAAGCAAGCTGGGCATCTTGGCTCTTTTTCTCTTTCTTGGGCAGCCACATGGAGCTGCTTGGAGAAACTTCAGCAAAAAAGAGTTATCTAGGGTTTTGCACATGTTAATATTTGAGGTGTCTATAGCTCACGTGCCAAAAAAAGAGGGCATCCCTACAGTGGATGGTGGCTCCAGAGCACATGGTGCTGTAGGAATGAGGAATAAGTTGGCTGCTTCTAGCTAAGAAGCAGCTTCACAAGGTGGTTTTACACAGTCCAAGAGGAAAGTAGAGGAAATAAAAGGCGAGGGAGGACAGCTCACAAGTGAAACACACATTTTGACCCGAGGTATCCATCCATCCTTCTAGCAGCAGGTCCAGCGACAGTCCCTTTGAGAAAGAAAACTTTCCAAACACAGATTAGGGGTCAAATATGAAGGTCAGACAGGAAAAAACTCATGCTGGGTGGAGAACGAGGAGGGAAGAAGAACACCCTGGGGGAGGCAGGTTGCTGTGGGCAGGGCTGGTGCTGGAGGCACAAGCAGGCGTCCGAGGGGCAGCCAGGGCTGTGGCAGCCACCTTGCTGCATCCCAGATGTCCACCGGGCAGGATGGCTCAAGGAAGAGAGGGTGCAGCCCCACTCTCCTGCTGGGGCTGCCAGAACTGTCGGGAAGACTTGGATTGCCTCTCCTTGCGAGAACGCATTTATTTGTGGGTAAAAATTAGTATCTAGTCTCCAGCCACCATCAATCTGCCATCTCTCATTGTTGGTTAATTCACTTAAAGTGGTCTGAAAAAATATATATGTAAAGAAAAAGGCTTTTCTTTGTTAGTCACCTTCCAGTGATGTATAAATGCTCTGGCAGATAATTATGGGTGATATTGATTCTAACTAGGGCAGAAAATGAACAGGTGAGTGTGAAATAGGAAGTTATTTATAAAGATGTAATTGAAACAAAATCTATCATGCAGGCATGAGAGTTTAAGGGGAAAAAAAAATGCCTTTGCTGGTATGTCTTTGCTCCTTTCTGCTGGTGTTCAGATGCTTTCTCAGGAGCAGAAAGGCCATCTCCCTGAAAACAACGGGTGCCACGTCCTCGCACAGGTAGCAGGATAGGGGCTGGAAGGGGCCTGGGCGATCAGAGCTGACCCCCGCAACCTGTTTCCAATGCAAAAGCAGATCATCCTCTTGGAGCTGAGGTCGTTTATTACTCTTCTTCTGAAGCACAAGGTTGATTTATTTTGATACTGATTTAATTTCCCCTCCATTTTTTGTCAACCGTGTTCTGGTGAAATCTGGGAGTGCATTTCCAGCAAGCCTCTTTTTGTTGTCCCGTCTCCTAAGCAGGAGGGATGATTGCTCCACGTCCCTGCCATCATGGCACAGATGGGGGACAGTGCAGGCAGGGGGACGTGACTGCCTGAAAGCCTCGGGAGCAACCCTTTTAAAGGGGAGGTCTGATTTGGCTATAGAGCCATGGATGCTTTATAAGCAACATCTCTTGGGCCTGCTCTAGGCCGAACTAAATAGCCAGCATGGCAATGGCTGAAAATAGGCATGAAAAGCAGCCAGAGAAAGAGACCCTCAGCCCAGGACAGAGAGGTCTGGTGCAATGTCCATCAGCCTGAGCCAGTGCTTGCTCAACCGTCCGCAGTGGGACGTCAACAGTAAGATGCATTTTAAAATGGAAACCAAATCCTTACTGTTGCAAATGTGGCTGTTGGTACTTCTTGCAGTGCTGGGACATGGTGAAATGCCACCACCACGGACGAGTGTCCTCTGGGCAGCGGCACTGGGCCTGCTTGCCTCTCCCTGGCTGGAGACTTGGCCCCTCTTAGAGCCGTGCTTTCAGGTCCTGCAGCTAAAGCACTGCAAGCCTCACCACTGCGACGTTGAAGCCCTTTTGCAGGCGTAGCCCTTGCGGCTCTGCCAGAGGCCCGTGGGAGGCTGCGCTGTGGCTGCTGGCCCCGAGCACCAGGCTCACTTTCTCTAGCAGCTCCGCACATCCTCAGCTGGGCCAAGACCTAATTTGCTGGCCACAGACTGGCGGTGGAACTTGCTGGGGAGAGAAGGCTTTTGCCAATTTGTTATTAAATCACAGCGCTATTTATGCCAACATCAGGCTGTTTGGGGCTAAATGCACAGAAGAAGTTACGTACCTGGGTTCTGCCAGACAGCTCGGGGGGGTGCTGCAGGGAGAGGTGGGACTTTGGGCAGGGCTCTTTTCTCGCAGCAGACTTGCATCCTCGCCCCACTCAACCTCTGCTGCTGCCAGCTTTATGGATCCCACCCTGCGTGTACCAGGGAGAGAGGAGACCTCTGGGGCCGCGCTTCTGGATCTAGCAGCTCGGAAACCACTGCAGTGCTGAAGTCCTGCTGCTGCTTTACCCCTTGGTGTCCAAACCGCTCATCCTCTCCCCACCTAGAGCAACCACTTCCGACCAAGCTGTGACAGCGGAGAGCTCTATATAAAATGAGCAAGTGGTCACGGTTTGGTTCCCAGGATGCCCCCAAGCTTCTGGGCTGTGAGGAGCCGAGCTCTGGAGCATTGCAGGAGGTCACCTCCCCTGCCCCGGGGACAGCGGTGAGGACATCCACCGGGAGCCGCGTCCCCCAGCGCTGGTGGTGTACCTGTCCTTATGGAGAAAGAGGCTGCAGCTCTTCTGGGGCCGTCATCCTTTCAGGAGCGGTTAAAACGGTGCAGGAAGGCTTACGAGCAGATGTGGTTCCTGTGCTGCTTCTGCCAAGGCTCTGCTCCGCAGACATCAGCTGCGGAGAAATGTTTAAACTGAGCACAGTGCTGTATGCCCGGCATTTGTACGTAAACAGCTTCTAAAAGCATGAGGGGGAGTGTGTAGCTCTTTCAGAGCCGACTGGATGGTTCTCTCGCTTGACATGTTCTCTTCTTGAAACAACATCACTTTGTTGAATTTTGTGGCTTTTTATGTGGAACAACATTAGCTCATCCAAGTCTGTGGTTTATTTGAAAATGAAATTCCGGTAAGCTTTTGTACCATCTGGCAATGTCCAACAGAATCGGGTTTAGCAAGAAACCACTGCACACGTGTGCACAAACACATACACACCAGAAATATTATAATCATCATAATCAGTAATCGCAGGAAGCTTGGCATCATCGGGGCAAGGGGAGGGGGAGGAAATCAGTGCCCAACTCACCTCCCAGCAATATGCCTTCTGTGGGGCTTGGCTCCTTCCAGCAGAGGGCATTTTGCAAGCTGTCCCTCCTGCACCGCTTCTACCCCTTCCTTCTGCGGCAACGCCTTTGACGTGAACTTCCAAGTAGATCCAGATGTAAATCAAACACAGCTGGGTGAGCTGCAAGACAGCACGCAGTGTCAAATTCACAGCTGCTGTCAGGTCATCGCACTGGTTTCAAAGGAAAGACTCTGATTTACATCAGCTGAGGACCTGGCCAGACATGTTGAGGAGGGACTGAAGCACACAGGAGAGGTTTGGGGATGGACTGGTGGCTTCTTGGTTGCTCCATGCAATAGCTCAAGTGGTTTGTTAGGTGGGACCACACCTAACGAACTGGATTCCCTCCTAGCTCCTCTGGTCCAGGCAGGTAGCGGGACACATGGAAATTCTTGACACTTCGTCCATCCACTGAGCCCTTTCGCTCCTCCTCCCACATCTGTGCACACAGAGGCCTGCAACTGGCAAAGCTGGAAGGAGAGAAAATGTGGCTACTACCCAGGTACGCAGGAGACTACCAAGCATCCATCTGTCATCTTCTCCCCTGCAAGAGATTGTGCTGATCTCTTCTCTCTGGTACCTGGTGATAAGACACGTGGGAATGTTTCAAAGCTGTGCCAGGGAAGGTTTAGGCTGGACATTAGGAAACATTTCTTTACCGAGAGGGTGGTCAAACCCTGCAACAGGCTTCCTAGAGAGGTGGTCGATGCCCCGTGCCTGTCAATGTTTAAGAGGCATTTGGACAATGCCCTTAACAACACACTTTAACTTTTGGTCAGCCCTGAAGTGGTCAGGCAGTTGGACTACATGATCACTGTAGTCTCTTCCAACTGAACTAGTCTATTCTATTCTAAGAGTTTTACCTAATCTCTCTCAGGCTTCCCCCTTCTTCCACACTCAGCTGGTCACAGACCTGTACTAAATGCGCATGATGGTGGACGCAAGGGAAAAGCAACGGCAGGGAACATGAGGTGCTACTTTGGACATGTAGGACAGTTTGCTTTGAGAGCCAAACACAAAGTCCACTGGAGCCATTAGGCAGGTTTCTGCTGACTCCAGCAAGCACAAGGTCTCCACGCACGTTCACCTCTGTAAAGTGGGGGATGGGGGAATATATATATATAGGCTTTAAAATAACCTTAAAATATAGCAGAGATCTGCTTTTGAGAAAAAGCAATGGAAATCTGATGGATGAGAGCTGATGATGAGCCAGTGCCACTGGAAGACGTCAGATCTGTGGAGGTCGTAGGTGCTGCCCTGTCCAAGGGGACTCTTTCCAGCAGCAGCTCTGTGTTTGTATCACAGTCTATAATTGTGCGAACAGCACTTCCGATGGAAATCATTATAGACACCTCCATTCGGGATGCACTGTTGGTTTTCAATCTGCATCGCATACATTTAAAACTTGCACGTGTACACCTAAGAGTATTTTTTCCCTGAGCCGAACGTGAAGAGAAGCCGGTGTCGCCGCGGAAGGCAGAGGACGGCAGAGGACGGCGAGGTGCCCGCAGCACCAGCCTGACGGGGGCTGCTCTTGCCTGACCAGCGAGTCCCAGCCCCTTCCTCCACACCGCAGCACCGACACCAGCTCATCCCCTGCTCAGCCTATAGCTGCTAATAAAAGCAGGAATTCGGTTGACCTCAGAACACCTCTTAGGCTCCTAAGTGGAAAAATAAAATAAAATGAGTTCCAGCAGCACAGGCTTTTAACTGAGGAAGTGTTTCTAAAAGGTGGCCCCGGTGAGGCGCTGCACCAGCTGGGCTGTGGATGGGAGGCTGACACGCTGTGATAATCCTGCTCTAATTCTTTTTTTACAAGGATTTTTTTTTTCAAATATATATATAGTTTTGCCTCCGGCATATGCTGTACTAGCGTAGCAGCTCTTTAAGTACCATGTTTTCCAGTGTATGTGTGAGTGACAGCACCTAAAAACAGCAGCTGTTATATAAATAAAGCCGGCGCAGCAGAGAGCCGGGCCAGCACAGCCTGGGGGGATGACATCCCAGCCCCGGACAGAGGGTGACGAAGGGGGGACAACCCTCAGGGCAGCCGCTGTCACCACCAACCTGCCCTCCACATCATGCCATCCATCACAGACCATCACCTCCCCAGGACAGAGGTTGCTGCATCCGTGCTGTTCATCACCAGCAGGCGCTCCCTGTCATTGCCGTCCTGTAATACAGCAAATGGGTAAAAAGAATAACCAGTCTAAAATACAAATTTGTGGCATCTTATGGTTATTTTGCCGACGCTGTGTATAAGGATTAAGGTAGCTGTTGGTTCAGAATGATGTATGTTGTATCTTAATGAGCAGCTTAATTGTTTTACTTAGCAGGAGATGGCCAATGAAGTATTAAGAAGCCAAATTTGGCACTTGGTTTCCTTTAATATTAGGATGCAAAAGTCTAATTTGTACTGCCTGTAAATCTGCTATATCTCAGCATGCAAATACTCCTGAATAATTTAGGCTTTAAGAAAGCCTGCAATATACCCAGAAAAGATTAATATTCAACAGACGTCCATCATCTAAGTAAACACTTTTTTTTCTAAAACTGTATTGAGTTCTCATAAATTCCCTTAATGGGACAGAAACCATCCTGGCTCTTGTTCATGAGGTTTGTCTCTTTGCCTCGGTTTATTTATTTGGCAGGAAAACTTCGCCTGCATAAGGCTTAAAAATGCTTGACCCCTTGAAAGGACATGAGAGGATGTTCTCCAAACACTTACCCAGGCCCCAAAGAAAATATAGAAGAGGACAGCAGGAGAAAAGCTGGGGCTGCAGACTGTGTTTGAATTCGTAGGAAGAGGAGACGGCTGTGCCACGGCCACCCCTCGATGGGTACAGCTTTGCTTATATGCTCGCTTGCTTTGGTGGACAGGAGCGGTGTGAGACAATTCCAGGCCATACATCGCACATACTTGTAATTTTTCTGCACATTGCAATGGGTCAGTCAGGTACCAGGACTCCCACACTTCCATTTTGACAATGAAATTCACTGAAATATAAGAAAGAGAACTGAAATATGCTGCACTTTAAGCTTGGGTATCAGCAAGAAAAAGCTTTCTCTCTCTCTTTCTCTCTGACACACCTACATCTGGTATACCTGCAAGAAAGATGGTGTGAGACGGTGCCAGGAAAGGTGTATGCTTTACCCATAACTAAGTAGGGACAAGAAAAATTACTAGACTGGGATTATAAAATAAGCGTCATCTTTAAAATCGGTGTCTCTACTCATAATCCAAGAATTTCTGGTTGGAAACAACCAGAGCAAAGTAAAAATGGGCCTTAGTTATGAATTTGGACAGAAGGTCAAGTTTCTCCAAAGTATGAGGTGGGCTGGACCAGGAAGCCCAAACCCCCGGCAGTTGAACCCGGAGCTCAACTTTCTGTGGGTCTGGGTGCATTTAGGTATCATCGGCCTTTGGCTCAAACACTTTTTGGGTTCACGGCAGGCCTGGCAAAAGATGGATTTCAGAGTAGGAAGTCACAGAGGTTGACATCAAGTCACAGCAGGGGAGAATTACCCTCTAAAAACTATTATTCTATAACTAAATGCCCACGACATTGATCATTATGGAGGGTAACTGTAAATGCTGAAGGGAATGAATCGCTTATTAGATATGATATAGTCACACAGGGAAATTCCAGGCAAGTGGTTCTGGTAGAAATGATGCTGTTCAGCACTTTTTGGAGAAGTGGCCAAGTTTCCTTAACTGAGCTGCCCCCCCAGAGCATCTTCACCCTCAGCGTCAGGCAGTCGGGCTTCCTGGGATGGCACTGGTGGACGTGATGCCTATTCGGAAAATCCCAAATTTCCCTGTAAAAGCAACAGGTAAACTCCCTGCCTCATCCTACAAATCCTTGGTAATTTGAGACATTTCTTGCCCAGGGCACGACTCTATAGGTAGGGCAAACCCTTCCTGCCAGGGTGCCCTGTGTCCCCTGACGTGGGTGGGAGTGGGCAGCCTGGCAGTGGGTTGAGCTGGGTGGGAATTAGGAAGGACTTGAAATGAGGGGTCAGGGGGAGTCTGCAAAGTGCAGGACAACTGTTAGTCTGTAGAATGCTTGCTTTCATTTGGACATAAAACTGGTTGTGAGAAAAGGGAATTTGGACCAAAGTGATGCTGAGGGGTTTGTTTTCTGTCCCTTAGCCAGCGAGTGTGAACATTGGTGTTTCCGCAGCAGTGGGCAGGCAGCAAGGGGCAGCGAGCTGCTGCCAACACTCACATTTCCATACGCTCTCACAACTGGAAATATTGTCTCTGTGTTGCTTCCAAATAGCCAACAACAGAGGGTAATTTGAGTGCCTCATTATCGCTAAAGGAAAGTGCCTACCTAAAAATCATGCTTCACAGAAACACTTCACCAAAACCGTGTTGTTTTTGTTGGTCCTTCCCTCCAAGACACGGAGTCACCTTGTTCCCACAGACCTCGACGCCTGCCGGCAGCCCCAGCCCCTCTGGGGACGCAGGTCCCACTCCTAGCTCTGGGACACACAGGGCTGGGGGTGCTGCAGGTCCCCTCGAGCCCACGGGGGCCAGTGCGCATGGACAGTCCCTGAGAACGGTGATGTCCAAGAGCACACGCTCCTCCACCTGTCGTGGCTCCATTCAACCATGGGATTAAACAACTGTGGGTTTTTTTCCAACCTGCATCCCTTGTCTTGACAGTCCTATATGATACAAACCTGCCTAACGAACTTGCGTCTTTACAGGTCCTGAGCATTGCTATATTTCATGGCTGTGGGTATGAGGCAATAGATAGGAAATTCTCCATGAGCCACCACCAATGGAGTTTTAAAGAAAGAAGAGCCTCTGGGAGCATTTTGGAAGCCAAGCCTTCTTATTTCATTGAAGTGCTGCGCCTGACAGGAAAGATATAAACACAGCCAGAAAAGAGATTCCCATGTCTAGTCCCTTCATTTCAAATTGCAAAGTCATTGAGACTATTTATTTCAAAAAATAGTCAAGGAAGTATCTTCAATCAAGCGACAGCTCGTTCCCATACTGTAATTAAATTTGAAGCTCAATTACTATTGTATAAGTCAGTGACACAGACAGTATTATTACAGGAAAATCCCCACGGATGCCAAGACTGGTACAGAGAGGTGGAAGGGAGAGTTCAATGTGGGCTTTTATGGCTGTGCTGCAACGGTGAACGCAGCCCAGGCCAGGTCCTGCTGCTGGGCCGTGCTGGTCCTGGGCTGCACCCCTCAAGGCACACATCAAGCATCAGTCACGCAATTGCCAAAAAATCATGCCTCCTCCCTGCAAAAGGAGGTGCGAAGATGCATGCAAGTGGGTGTTAGCCCTGAGAAAAATCAATGCAAGCTGGACCTCAGCTTCTGGGGCTGGTAGCTCCTCGCTACTACCGACTTCTGGTAGCTCCTCGCTACACCTCTGGGTCATGCCCTTACCTGGCCGCCTTTTGCCGTGCCGAAGCACGGCTGGGTGCTGCCGGGCAGCTGTGGCTGTGGGTGGAAACTCCAGCACAAACGTGCATTTGCATGCTATTAACTTACTGCCTGACCGGTTGCTGAGCACCTCTTCTCCCCCCACCGGGAGGACGGTTTCTCCAGCTGCAGCAGGAACAGAGCCGTGCTGGTCGGTGCTGGTGGGGCAGTGGGAGGCCAATCCTCGGCACCGGCAGGGTTGAGGGCCTCCCGGGGTGAAGGACCACCCCTCCCCATCGCTCCCCCAGGACAGGGTCGGACACGTCTGCTGGTGTCCAGCTTGCAGCTGTTTTCCCTCGGCTCATCTCTAGTTACTGCCCGAGAGCTTCACTTCATCCTCACGGCTTCCAAGTCCTTCAGCTGCTCCTCCTGTTTGTGCTGAAGGAAGAGAAAAGGGACCAAAGCCCAAACTGTGTGTTCTCACTCCAGGGGACAAACAAGAAGAGTATCATCACATTTATTTGGCTTGTATTTAATGAAATAATTAAAAAAATATCTTAAGTTTTGGAGAAGCTGGGTGGTAATCCTAAACACGGGTGTTCAGATGGCACGCTGCTGGGATGGTGCAGTGACCGTAACCGGCTCAAAGCCTCAGTGCAGCGTAAGCTCAGGGCGCTTTGGACCACGGTGCGCTTCTTGTTGGGAAGTGGGGATGGGCTTTTTACCCATTTGAATTTGTTTGTGAAGTTCAAAAGAAAACAGTGCCTCTAAGCTGCCAATAGAGAAGTCCAAGATAATGAATGTACTTTTCACCAAAAAAGCTGGTACTGATGGGATTACTGCTCAGACACACAAAAATCTGTGTTATAATGCTATCATCAAATTACACGGTAATTTTCTTTCTTAAAAAAGGTATCTTTCCTTTATCCCTCCTAGCCAAGTTATGTTCTGTTATGAAGAAGTTTCTTGCCCCTGTCTTTCCTTTCTAGCTGCCCGTTCATGTTCCAGGTATCGCAGCCTCACGCTTTTCTTTCTTTCCAGCTCTGCATGAGGCAATGCCATGACTGCACAAAGCGGCAGCTTTTCATAAACCCTACACCCTCCTGCTTTCAGTTTCCAGCATGGGACCCTGCAGAAAGCCTGACGCTAAGGGTTTCAGTGGGAGTCATGGATTTGACCAGCTGCCCATGACCAGCCAACGTGCCCACAAGCTTCACCAAGCCACCGCCACACCACTGCTGGAGCACGGCCGTGCTCCATGCCCTGCTTTCTCTTCATGAGTGCCAGTGGGTATCAATGATGTCCCCTGGTGCTGGGCACACGTCCTATGGATGTGGGCTTATGCTCCAGAAGTCTTTTCTTCTCTGAGTGGAGCCGCAGCAGTGACTGCTGCAGCTTCTTCTTACTGTGCTCTCAATGGGCTTTGGTCTCAGTGCTGGGTATCACCTCCGGGCACGAGAAACCAGCCCAGGCCCCATTGTCTCCTCCGCACTTCATCTGCCGCCAAGGAAAGTGCCAATTAGTGCCAGCTGTGCTGGACTGCTCGTTGCAGGGCCGAGAGGGGGGGTCTGGATCCAGCTCCCCTCTCGTTTTCTCTGTGTGGCATCTCACTCTCTGAGTCTGCCCATTGATGTCCAGGGATTTCCTTAAAAAAAAATTAAAAAAAATCCTTATTGAGCCAGCTTGATGTTCAGTGCCCTGTTTTATTTCATATGTTTGAAATATAATAATGATTATTATTAAAATAATGTGGTAATAAGTCCCCATACTATGAGGATGCTGAGGAGCCAGAGCAGCCTGGCTTGGGGGATTTGCAGCCCTCTTGCCTCTCTGCACTTACTGGTCCCATGGCTGCTTTCCGAGTCCAAAACAACTAGCAGGAGAAAATGCAGAGGCATCTCCTACAAGTAAACACTTCTGGGATTCAGAGAGTTGCCAGGGTTAGGGTGCCACCATAGTAAGGTGTCTGAGGTATCACCAGACAGCAGTGCCACATTTCCCAGCACAGGTTAGCTTGCTTAGCCATCAATCCCAAATGATGGGAACCTTTGCTTGCTGGGGTTTAAGCCATGCCACAGGACTGAGCTGGTTAATATATGTCCATCCTCTCACCGTGGGCACACTGGCGAGGGGTGTGCAGGTGTGTTTGAGCCTGATCTGGGATGTCTGTCCTCCTGCGAGGTGTCACTCGGCCTTGAGGTGCATTGGGGTGCCCTTTGGCATCAGGGAACCGTGGCCCCCTTGGGCCATCCTGCCCCCTTGGGGCTGCTGACGGGTGAGCAGGACTTGGGCGATGCCTTTACGACCTGGGATGGTTTGAGCTGAGGCAGTACAGACTAGTCCTATTTCTAAAAAGAGGCGACTTACCTTCAGGGCTGCAGAGCAGGGCTCTGCATGGAGTCAGGCAGAAAAGCTGGAGGTAGAAAGATTTTGCTAAGGAGTGGGGGGCAAAGCAAATGATTTGTTTGATGAAGCAATGGCTTCATCTTTCACTTCATCTTCACTTTCCCCAACCTGTCAGTATTTCCCAGCCACCAGGTAGCTCTTCTAGATTCATAAACAGCACGTGGAAAACGCCTTAGCCAGTCATTTAGCCATAGCATATTTGCAATTTATAGCTTACTTCCTTAGAGCCCTGCTAAGTCATTAAGCAGCCTTGCGGTTTGAGCAAAGGTTTAGAAGCCAGGAAAATCTGGGATGAGTCATTTGCTCACGCACTGGTGACCTGAGCAAATCAGTTGACCTCCTTGTGCCTCAGGCTGTGAGACCGGCCACGAGGAGCTGGCTCCTCTGCAGAAGTCAGGGGCTTGCCTGGCTCCGGCCAAGAGCAAGCCCCTGGCCCTAGCGGCAACGTGGAATGCACGGCCCGGGTGTCCCAGAGCCGGGTCCCCGCAGAGCTGCAACCGTTCAGGCTCCCGTGGTGGGGGTGCCAGCCCCAAGCCCTTTGAAAGCCAGGGAAAGACTTGCTGTGCGCTTCAGATCAGGACTCCCTCACTTCCCTCCAGCATCTGTCTGGCTTTTGAATAGCTTGTATAATAAGTAATAAATGACAATTAAAACATAAAATGAAGAGGGGGCCAGATGGCTCCAGGCAACATTTAAAAATATCAAGACTATTTCTAAATGCAGAGCACCAGATCCAAAACAGCCCTGGGCAGACTTAGCTGAAGGTTATTTGCTGGCCTGGCTGAAAGGACATGTGTGGTCTCAATCAGTTCTCAGAAGATGCTGTTAAAATGACATTTCCTGGCAAAGGTAGGAGGGAGGCCCAGGACTTGGGCAATCCCAAGGACACAGACCTTGCTCCTCTCTTTTGAGGGGGTTGCTGAAGGTTGTTGGTGAGCAGTGACAAAGGCAGATTGGATTGATGTCCCTCTTTCACCCTGAGGAAGGTGAAGTGCTGTGCTGGAGGTCGGATCAGGGGACAGGAGCTGTGTGGTGTGCTGTCTTCCCAACCGTCTTCTCCTAAGGACATGGCTGCTCACACCATGGGTGTTATTGCTGTGGATACCTACCACCACTAGTGACAGCACTTCGTTCCCTTCCCTGCCACCTTAGCTGACACGACTTCCGTCTCCAAAAATTTGGCCAGGTGGGAAAAATTAGAGGGACCCCGTAGGATAATTCTTCACTTGACTGGGGAAACTGGCTGTGAGCCTCTGGCTGAGGGAAGGCCATTGGAAAGGAAGCTCTCACCAATAAAACTAGGCAAAATGAAAGGCATTTCCAGAAAAAAAGACGTGATCTGGCACCACAATACCTGCCTAGATTCAGTGTTGGTGCAGCTGAGCCACATTCAGCCCATGAAACAACTTTATGCATGTCCTCCTCACCTTGGAGGTGATGGGTCTGGTGGAGACGTGGGCATGGGTCTGCCTCCACAGGCTTGGTCGCCAAATGTCCCAGCCACCGCGCAATGCCAGGTGCTTAGAGATGTGACCTGCTATTACAATGTCTGTGCTGCAGCATAAGCTTCGCATCCAGAGATTGCTTTAGACTGGATTCCTGTCTCCTGGAGAGATGGGAACCAGAACGGCCCATGGGGAACCAGGCTCGTTTGACCTGGACGTGCCACTTGGGCTGAAGTTTGAGCCAGACGAGAACCAGCTAGCAGATACACACCATGTCTTACTCACATGAAGACTTCCAAGCCAGGTTAGCTACCTTCTCCAGCTCCATGCCACAGCTTACAGAGAAGGAGCTGGATAAAACTCTATGGCCTGCACTATACCAGCCATTTGAGTACATGATCACAATGGCCAGTTTGATCTTCGTAATTAATAGTTCCATTTTGCCATGTTAAAAATAAGCTTGATTATCATTTGCATTTGCTTTTCTTTTTCCTCTCTTGTACACACTTCCACCTCCCGCTTTCAGCTGCGCCCGGAAACAGAAGTATCACGTTACTATGAGAGACGCTAGTTTTGTGGTATTTCCATCCCGTCCAGAGCCAGGAAACACAGGCAATTTTGCAAGACAGCTTGTACTCAGTAAATTTCCAGCTTAGTTTATATTTCTGTATTTATTTCGATTTGTCCTAACTATGTAAAAGAGCACTCATCCCAAGTGAGGTGCTGTGGACAAACTTTCAAAAAAAAACCCAGATTCATAGACCAAGGACCCTGAGCAACAGGCTTTTCACTGGACCGGTAGCTTCTGGCTAAGTCCTCACTTCCGAAAAGACACCCAAGACTGACAAAGACATGGACAGTCAACTTCTGATAACACTAACTCTTCACAGTAACTCAGAAGTAAACTTCTAGTAAATCCCACCAGTAAAATCACCATTTCTGACAACATTTTCCTGTACCCCTGAGACCCTTCCTTGAACTTTCCTTCCTTCCCTTTCTTCTTCTGCATGATAAATCGTATCAGGAACTCATCACATTTACAACTCTCACAGTCTGTGGCTAGGTTCATGATACCCCCGCTAGCATCTTCCCACGTCCCAGCTGAGCAACCAGGGACCTGGGCAGATGTTTGCGCTTGCATGGGAAGAGCACAATGGCTCCAGGGACCAAACTCTCCTCTCTTGATTCCTCTTCTCCTTCAGCAGAAAAGTCCTGCCACAGGCAGAAAAATCTGCATTTCCCATGGGACGGCAGTGCTCACAACACCAGCTGCTCTGCTTGTTTAGGTCTGCAGCCAACCCGTCCTTATTTCTGCATGCCAGTGCTCCCAACTACCCTCAGACTGAGTTGTGTGTGTATAACGCATACACCCTCAGGTCTTAAAGAGAAAGATGAAGGGTTGGGAGGGTTTTTTGAAGGCATCAAGAATTCTGCTGTCTTTGTCAAATTAGGGTGAAAACTTCCCTGCCAGATAACGCCATTGTTACAGCTCCCTGGTGGGCCACAAACGGGCCTGAACCAACCTCAAAACCAGCAAAAGTTGACTTAAAAAAAAAAAGTTAAAAAAATACAAACTCTGAGCCAACTGCCATCATCCAACACCAACTCAAGACTGAAAATGGGTTTTTTTTGAACCCAGTTTCAAAGTTGCCATGTGCTCTGCTGAACAGAACCGTGGGTCTCTGCAATGGTGCCTGAGTTAACACAGTTCCTGGGTGTTTCATGCTGTAATGCTGGCAGGGCAGCGAAGAAAGAGCAGTGAATATACCCTTATATCTTTGGTGAGAAAGCAAATGCTCCTAGGAGAGGATTGTGAAATTCAGGCTAACATATCACAGTTGAAGGCCATTACACAAAACGATGACAATGTGCCAGAGTCCATGGTTTATGTGGCAACTCGGTGTTGTTGGGAACAACGCCTATAGAGCATGTTGCAGACTTTGGGGGCCAGATGGGAATGTTTCATAAGGGGATTTGGAACCTTTGGGCTGTAACTGGATCCCCACACCACTCTTCCCATCTGGATGAAATTGCAAATTTTGAATGGGGGTGTGAGAGGGCCCACATAAAGCAACGCTTCAGTTGACCCCACAGCCTTGTGCATGGGTGTGAGCATTGCTTCGGCAAAGGCCACGCGGCTGCTCCCCACTGCCGGCCGCAGCCCTGCTCCCCGCTTCCCGAGGCAACGGCACGGCTGCAACGGTGCCTCATCCGCCACAAACCACCGCAGGGCCGGGGCTCAGCCTGGCTCGGGCAACGGATCTCCATTGGCTCCCACCACTGGGGTAAGGTTTTCTTCCAGCGGATTAGGTTAAAATTTGGAACAGAAGCCGTTCATCTCTTCATATCAACTTTGCCATTTCTGCAGTTTGTTTAAGAGGCTATAGATGGCTTCAAACTCCAGCCAAGGGGTCAAAGATTGTGCAATAATTTACCACAAGAAGGGCTGTTAAAAAACTCCTGCTTGTACCAAGTCAGATAGTGGATGTGTTAGCTGACAAAATGATCCATGACATTTAAACAGTTACTAAAGTCAGAAGGGGAAGACACTGCCAGTTTGACCATGCTCCTACAGATCTAGTTTATTGGTTTGGGTTTTCAGGTAACAGCCCATGATTCTGGAAGTTCCCAGGTCTCGCCTTACCTGAACAGCAGAGGACGAGGTGGAAACATGGAGATGAGTGTCACAGAGTAAGAAACCTACTGTACAAAAAAAAAAAAGGGTAACTGTTGGCTGTTTGCAGCAAGAGAAGCACGTTGAAATAGCAGTTATAAAGGCTATTTGTCTTGTGCCTTGCAGCTTCCTGCTTCGGACTAAAAAAGTACAGCATATAAATAGAGTGAGCAAGCATGAACCAATGATACCAGTACACTACTCCACATTTAAAATCCCTAGAGCTTGAGTTTCTTTTGAGTCGTTTGGGATGACTTTGTGCAAATACGGGACATCTAGTACAGCTGCCTGCAAACAGGAGTCACACTGCCAGTCGCTCCTGTGGGCATCCCGGGACAGCAGAGGGGTTAGCAGCCCTAAATCTCAGTTTTCTCCACTTAAAAATAAACTTGGAAGCCCTTCCCAGAAAACAAGCATGGTAGTTCCAAAGAAAACATCCTCGCCTGCAGATGCTTTTGTCACAGCAGCAGCGATGGTGGAAACAGAGGAGCTAAATTTGCTCGTAGGCCACACCGGTGTGAGCCTGCTGACGTCTGCGCGGCTGATGCTGAGGGGGATGTTTGCTCCCTGAAAGGCCTTTTGAACTAAAATCTACCTTTGGGGAAAACATTTTAAAAGAGAAAAGCCTCGGCATTAGGTTCTCAGTTCTGCGTGCAAAACTGCTTCCACTTGGGCTTAGGAGCTTAATTCTGGTTTGGGGGCTTTTGGTTTTTAAATATGACTGTAATCTTAGGTTGAAAGTTTACTGTATGAAACCCCATTTTCTCTTAGGACATCCTTTTCACAGAAAAATCTAAGAACCTAGTAGCAAACAAGCTCCTTTCTATTTAACCTTAAAGTCATACCAGAGAATAGAAAAGAAAGTTAATACTACTCAAAACCTCAGCAGGTTGGTATAACAAGTGCACAGACACAACAACATGCTCTGTTTAATAGGATTTTTCTTATTAATTAATTAGAAGGCTTTTCTAGCTAAGAAGAAGCCTCATTCTTTTCCTCATAAATATTGACTTTCTGTAATAAACACAGCTGGAAAAAAAAACCCCAAAACATTTGTACATCATTGTTCTCCTGACACAGGTTTGTAGGGCGCTTCCTTTTCTCATAGGACCACAGATGTCCTCAGCCCGAGTTGTCTCAGTTGAGAGAGAGACAGTGATTTTGGGCTGTTTGTCTTCCTCAATCCTTTCACCTAGAAGACAGGGGAAACACCCTGGTCTCTCTCTCTTTCTATGTGCTACTTGAAGGAGCTACACTGAAAACATGGGAAAAAAAAAAAAGCATCAAAAAACCTCACACACACAAAAGCCTGCACCCTAGTAAGAGAAGTCACATCAAGCTTTCAAGCCTTCAACCTCTGCATTTCTATCATTTGAGGGCTGGATTTCCAAAATTAAAGTCTCGGGCTGGCACCAGGAACATAGGATGGGCAGTGAGAGGCTCCCAAGCACCATGAGCAATTCTGCCTTGAAAGGCCAATTCCTGGTGGAGACACAGATTCCCTACGTGGGCCGCACACGAGTGTGCGTAACACAGGCGCTCTGTGTGCACCAGCCCGGCCAGCGGACAGCCCTGGCAGGACTGCCCTGCTGCTCTGCTGAGGGCCACGAGGATGGGATGTCACCTCACTGCGGCTGAAAGACGTGATGCTGGGGACGCTCAAAGCCTCACAGTGAGTCGCCGACTCCTCACATCAGACCCATGGAGGCAGTGAGAGCCTAACGTGCCTCAGGCACCAGCAGAAAAACCTGAGGATGTTCGACTTGAGCCTGTTCCTCTCCACTGGTGACACTCACGTCCATCATGATCCCTGTGTCTGCTCACCTTCAACCAGGGCTGCACCTGGCCTGCCAGTTACGGACTAAACAAGAAGCGCTCGAGCAAATTACACACCTAACTGCCACTCAACCTTCAGGAAAGGTGGCAATCCGACCCATTCTCCTGAATGGAACAATTTGTGCCGGAAATAAAATAAATCCTTGCTTTCATTGCTGGATTCAGCCTCCATCCATTCAGGACTGTACTGACGCCTTCTGCTTTGTCACTTACAAGAAACGAATGCACACCCACAGCCTGGTCTCCCAGAGACAACCAACCTGGGTTTCCCAGCAGTCTTCAATTCAGCAACACACATTTCCCTGCACCTTAGCACCAAGAATAAGACAGACATATATAAAATGACACACTTTATTAAAAGTTACATTCAGCAGCAATGGACATATTTACTTAAGTAGATTTTTAACTGTCAAGGAGCTTATAATTATAAATCCCTCTAAGGCATTGAAAGCTCTTAGATGTTATAACTTCTTTGCAATTATTTCATATAAATAGGTAAGGTAAATGATGCCTGCCTACAAAGAAGATATCCCAGCTGCATTAAACAAAGATATACATATAAATATATGTATAAAACAATGATTTTTGTTATAAACTCATTAACGGGGATATTTCACAATCTTTAAGGCTTGGGCTCTGGCCCTGCAACTATTATTCACGGAAGAAGTCTCCTGTTTAAGTTACCACGTGCAAGTGTACAGATTGCTCACAGGGCAGGGCCTAAATTTTGACTGAATCAGCAAAAATGTCAAAATGCTCAGTGAAATATATTTACAATCTGTGCAAGTAGCATCACCTACTGTTATTGATTACAGAGGTCTCTCTTGGAAGCTATCAACAGCAGAAAGGCACCATGGCAAAGTCTAATTAATCGGCATCTCTTAGCTCTTTGTTTTTGATACGGTAGCTCTCCCTTCTGAAGAGCAGTATTTGGGCTCTTGAGCCTTTGAGCCTTGGGGACATTGGTCGGGGTGCAGGACAGAGAGAGAGCACCAGCAGCACGCCAACTGCGGGCCTGAGCTCAGGACACAAACACACCGAGTCTCAAGTTCCTCCAGCTCCAACAGCAGAAACCTCCCTTGATGTGCAGCGGTTCTGCTGCTTTTTGCGAGTGTAAACAAGAAAAGTGCCAACCACTTCCAGTATTAGCCAACTGCCCACCCCCCAATAAATAGCGATCACTTAATTTGTCTTATCGTTAAAATGTGCTTTATGCCTCTAATAAGCATATGTGTGAGGAAGAGGAAATTGCTGTTGAAACAGAAATTCTGACTAGATCTGACAAACTGCATAAACTACTTTGAGTCAATACAGCTGCAGTATCTCATTCTCTTACCAACTTACCACTGACTTTACATTTGCACGCAACTTCTTTGGCTTTGTGATATACAGTAAGTCTAGTCAGAGAGGCAAATCTGGCTTTATCTTACACCGGCGGCTGGTTACTGCACAGCATGTGGCTGATGCAAACTCCCAGAATCAATTCACTGCAAGTCTTTTGGTTCTGAACACTAATTGGTACATGAAGCCCCATCCGCACTGACAGGCGAGGCTTACGGAAGGGGTTTTCACCACCACAGCGATGCTGGAGCAGTAGCATCAAGACCTCATACATAGTAAGCATGAAGGAAAGGCACACTTGAAGCTTTATTCCTAAAATATCTCAGTCGTTCAATGAAGACAACTGCTTTTCTGTATTCTGCTTTGACCTAGCAGTTTTCCTACCATCAGCTCCCTGTGCCACAGCCGCATCTGCTCTGCTCTCCAAAGGTCTTTGGAGTGGAAAAGGTTACTCCAGCCTCGGAAGCAAACCCTCAGCATCGACCAGCTCAGACCAGCTCCCGTTGCCTCCACGCACTCCCTCTGCCTGGGAAGCTGTGAGCACATCAGCAGAGGAGTTGCAGAAAATTTAGTTTCCCACCACTCACTTTCCTTGGCCTTGTGCCATTTCTGATCACCACCACTTGCTCTTCACCTTAGTGCATGGAGGCAGAGCACTGGCTGGATTTGGGAGAATTTCTTACAGGAAAAATAGACCCTAATGCTGGAAATGGCCATTGCCTCTCACAACCGGGATGCTCTATGAACTAAAGGGAAGTCAACAGAAAGATTTTCTTTCTGTAAAAAATCCCTGCTTTCCACATAGTATTTTTGAAGGACACAATTGAAGCCAATGGGAAATGTTTTAATGGTAGAAGAATCAGACCCTAGTGTATATTATTTTTAGCTCAGCCACCTCACTGGCACAAAACCAGAGATGGCTTCCAAAAGCAGGTTTGAATTCAGGATGAAGAGAGGGAGATGCCCTTCCTTCCCTTTACTCTAGCTATGTTTGAATTGTGCCTTAAATAACAGCATTTCTTCAGGGAGAAACTAGAAATAGTGGAGCCAATAATATTTTCACCTTTGATCAAAATGGCTTTTATAACAAAATGGAAACGTTACAGAGGAAAATCATTGCAAAAATATTTTGGTTTAAAAAGTGACTCTATGGAACAGAGGTGCATTTTCAAATGTACCGAGGACAATTAGGTAATCAAAACCCACCGAAGATGAAAGTGAACTGGGCCCACAACTCCCATTTGTGCCCCAGAAATCTCTGATAAGAGAGAAGAGCCCTCTTGGGCTCAGTAGAAACCCTGTAACTTTTCTTTTAAAGCCAGCCCAAGAAATACAGGATACAGCAGAAACCTGCACAGCTGACTTGGCTGCCGCCTTTCGTAGGGCCTAGAGCTGGAAGGAGCTCCTCTGGCATTGCCCCCCGTCGCCCACCAGCCAGGCCAGTCCTGCAAGCTCCTGAGAGCAGAAAGGGCAGGCAAAGGCATAAGCCCATGATCTTTAGTTCAGGAGAAAGCTGGCAGAATATGGTGCTTATTTTCTTAAGTCAACTCTCGCTGAAGATGAGTTTATGGAAGGTAATGATACCATTACAGCTCCATACAGAAAGATATTTCTAAGCTTTAAAAAAAAAAATAATCCCATACATGTTTCAAACTATAGGTATAATTTTTTTTTTTCCTGAATCCTCCTTTGGAACTTGAAATTAAAATACAGTTTAACTCCTCAGTATGTGAAAACTCATGGCCACATTAATCAAGAACATCTGAAGCCAGGAGAAAGAAATCACTTCCAGTTATGTTGTCAGTGTTATGTGCATAACATTCCCATAGCTGTAGATCCATTGTGCTCCATGTTATAAATAAGAAATTGCATGGTGACAGCTAAAATTCAAAAGCGTTAATGTTTCTCTTTGCAACTCTTTTTCTATTTTTTCCTTCCTTTTTCTTTTTCTTTTTTTTCAGTCTTTTGAGGTTTCTCCCCTTTCCCTCCTAGTAGAAGTTACTTGAAGCAACATTTTCGCTGATCCAACTGACATATTTATGGTAATTAAAAAATAGTAAATGCCAAGCAAATATGACTAATGTTGCCATTTGGCAAATAAGCCAGAAACAACTTCTATTGATTCTGAACCAGGCTGTCGTATTTGTGTTAATAAACGTTTCTCCTTCTGTGCATCTTGGTTATCCCAGTGCTTTAGGGAGAAGTCCGAAGGCAGCTCTAAGGATGCGGCCAAACGCTGCCCCGACCTCCGTCGCGCACAGCAGCTACCGCCGAAGCCATCAAGTTGCAGAGCGCAAACGCAGCTGAGTCAGGCCCCGTGAACGAATACAAACGAGCTCCCTTGTATCTCTCTCGCATTCTAGGTTGTGGTCCCTTTCAACCATGAAAAACAGCTACAAATTGTTCCCAGAGCTAAACCACTTAACATCTTGGCACTTGGTTGTTTTTAACTTGTAACAATAGGCACTGTTCACTCCTCTCAATCTCAGTTTTTTATTCTATAATAAAGCAGGAATACTGATGAAAGGCTAGTCACGGCTTCTCCCCGTGGTATCAGGGTGGTGGCATGTGATGATTCACATGGGGTGTGTTTGATCCAAGAAAGCCCAGCCTCTGCTTATTCTTCCTTTGTTCTGTCATCTAAGGTGGAAAGGCAGAGAGAGACGAGTTGAGATTTTTTTTTTCTTTTTACTATTATTTAGCAGTCACAGAGCAAGATACATATAAGCAAAACAACAGGGAGTGGAATTCTTTTCTTCAGCATTGAAAATTACAAGTAAGAGATGCCTTTGAAGTGCAAGATCTGTTTCCTGCAAAGTATGGACATTTTATTCTCATTTGTACATTATTCTTACCCAGCGGCAGGTCTCACAGTGTATTTATTATTTGTGCTGCTATCATGTTGTGTAGCCCTGCAGAGGGTCAGCATTTGCACTTGGTGCTGTACAGTCACAGAATTAAAAGATGGTCCCAGCCACAGAGAGTTTAAATTTAAGCCAGGAGAGAACAGATTCAGCCAGAGGGGGATGAACAAAACCCACCAGGATGGTATCGGTAAGCACAATAAGCAACAGTCTCAGCATATCCAGCCTAAACCTTTGTTGAGTTTTTCACAGGGGAAAAGAGTTTTAAGGAGGGATTTGAAGAGGGTTAATTAGATAACTCTGTTGATGCCACTGAAGTGCTTCCCATAAAGAAAACACAAAGATGCTTTTCTGAAACCGTAACAAGCACACCAGAAGGGACCAGCATCTTTAGCAAAAGAGGAGCTGGCCGCCTGATCCTGAAGTGAGAGAAGCACATCAGGTGGTTTAGGCAGGAGCAGGGCTTTACGGGAGGCCAGCAGCTTGTGCTCCTCCATACTGGGGAGAAGGGGAGCCGCAGGAGGGGCACAAAGGCAAGGGTGACACAAGCAAAGCAACAGGCTCAGCGAATTGTTTTCACAACAGCACTGCTGATATTCTTAGCGGGGGAAAAAAGTACCAGTGTAAGATTCAGAAAGGTTTTCTACTGATTCCCATCAGCACGCTGCTACTTCTGATGCTTCGCCTTGTTTATTGCCAGGTTATGCAGTACCTGCATATGCGAAGCCCGTTATCGCTTCTGCAGTCTTCCCTCTGTTCTCACACACTCACTGGGAGGATTTCATAACTAATTCCCCCTCAGGTTTTCTCCTTACCTGTTCTCTGCTGTTGCTAATGGAGTACAATTTCATTCCAAACCTGTATCAGTGTATCTACTCAGAAAGCTTACTGGAGAGAAAGATAAAACCTTTCTAAGACAAAAGCCTCTTTTGTAACCCTGTCCTGACTGTGACCTGATGAAAGCTAGCGCGTTCACCCACACGCACGCAGGCTGCTACCCACTGCAGGGCACTTACCTGTTCCTTGAGCTCAGCAAGCTGACTGGAAAGCTGTTTTACAAGGCTCATGGTTGACTCCAGCCTCTCTTGCAGGTTCCTGATTTCATTTTGCTCACTGTCGCCTTCATTGCTAACCAGGGACATGGCTCTCATCCGAGGGAACCAGTCCAAATTCTTCTCCTACATGGGTATTAGAAAAATTAGTAATGTTAGTAGGGGTTTATACAGTGCTACTAAGCTGAAACTAGAGAATGAAAACTCAGAAGGACTTCTACTCAGTGGATGGCACACAGCAAGCGAGCTTAAGAAGAAGTAAATTCAGAAAGTATTTAACGCAAGCGTTTTTATTCTTGGTTCTCCTTAGCTACAAAGGAGGCACCAACTGAAAAATCTTGGTTCCCCACAGCTGCACCTGTATTGCAGTGTGGGCAGTGTCGGCACATTCACCCATGGCTCTGGCATGCTGAAACGCCCGCTGGGTCAGCTCTGGGGAGACTGCTCTGGTACACTAGCACCGGGAAAGCCTGAGCGCTCCCCATGCTTTGCTCTTAAGTGTATGCAGGGACACATTTCCCCACTGTCTCTTCAGCTTGGCTGGCCTCCATCTGCTTCAGCTGTCCTTGCAGCAATGTCAGCGAGCCAACACCAGGAAAACAAGACAAGCCAGAGTCCTCTCCAGACTGGCCTGGAGCGTGCCTACTGCAAGAGCAGAGGGACCTTGGATTCAGCTGCCCACAACAGACAATTTGGGGTCCTGGGAACGGCTTAGGCTTCAGCATGCTATTCAGGTTGTATACCTTAGGTAAATGCAAGCACAAGCCCGTGGCCAAGGGCTAACCTGCTGAGGACCAAGCAATACATGGAATAGCATCAACTGGGTGTTTCTCTGTTCATGGACTCAGGCTATGAATTTAATCATAATAAAAATACTGTAAATAGATGAGTCAGGAAGGTGCCGCCTATCAGCATGAGCTTGAATTGTCTCCATGGCTCAGGGGCACAGATATTTGTGTGCAAAGCATAACAAACAGAGGAGATGGAAGGGTGCAAGCCTAGGAGGAGTGGCAACCATGTGGCAAGCAACCCAGTTTTCCTTAAGGGAGCAGAAAAAGGGAACAGGTCCTGTAGCTGGCAATGTGTTAGATCAACGCACCTCTGCCCTCCACCTTGGGGGGAGTGGGAGGATGTGGTTAGATCACATGCCTGGTGTTTTGCAATGGGCCTTTATGGACACGTGCACTTGATAACTTTAGAAGAGAAACAGAAAGAGCTGAAGTGTGTTTCTTCCAGTCTCCTGCATTGTGAAGGGCCCCACAGAAATATCACTATACTGAAAAGAATAGGAGGAAAGAGAAGGAAGAAAGAAAAGGAGTTCTTTCCAGAAGTCCACCTACAATGCTCCTGGCAGGCAAAAGTTGTGCTACTTATGTTGTCCAGGCTTGGTATTTGGCAAAGTTTTAAGTGCATCGAACTTACGGTAGTCTCAGACTTTGCCTCACCATGAAAACAGAAAAGCCAGTGATGATTCTGCAGTATTTACAGCTGGGCAGGGCAGGCAGCTGTACGTGAGCAGGGTCCACACAGGCTGGCCTGGCAGAGCTGCGATCCCAGGGATGTGCCAAGTCAATACAGCTTTATCGTCCTTCCAGACAGTTGCTCTCAACTCTGTAGTGCTCTGCCCTGATCACCAAACCCTCCCCTCCTACAGCAACATGGTTTAGAAACAAGCAAGCTAACCCTTGGTTAAGTATGGAAGCACTTAACAGTATTCACGTTTTTCCACTATTTGCATTAGCTCAGTCCCCTCTCTTATCCCACATAAGACTAAATGCAAAGCCGTAAGAATTTTGGTTTGTTTTCTTCTTTTTAACTCAAAACTTCTAATGAGTTTTTGTCTGGCTGTGCAACCTCTGGTCCTGTCGCTAAACCGACAAGATGTTCAGGGAATAAGACTGTGCCCCTCTGTTGCACTTTGCAGCCCAGGGTTCAGTCAGCCGTGTACACTGGTGGAATGAGGCCTCTTTCCTCGCTGCCCACTTTTTTGAGCCTCGTGATCTCATTATGACAATTTACTGTGGTTACGCATGATGCCATTTTCAATGGGTCATAACTCATTCAAATCAAAACCTGTTTTCACCAGCTCTGCTGGTGAGCTCAAAAGGAGTGCACGTGACCCTCACTGCTGGATATCCCCAGCGGACACACGGAGCGGTAGACTTCTATTTCTGCTGCATGCGTTTCTGCTTACAAGAGCAGCATTCATTTTCCACGAGTATGCTCTGATATTTATTTTAAATTTATTTTGGCTAGGATCTAGCAGAGCATTCATCACGTGCCTAGCATTAAGCACAGGTGTACTCATTTATACTAAGCTTAGCTTGTGCACAGTACCTTTCTGGATCAATGCCTTTTTTTGCAAAATGTTTGCCAGCAAATTTGTCTGCCACCACAGGCACAGAAAGCGAATTCAAAGGAGCTACAGCAAACAGAGCTGCACTTGTATCTGAACGTTTCCTGGAAAGCTCTGGTATCTGCACCCATTACAGCTTCTCTTGCTTGAAGCACCTGAATGTGCCAAACGCAAGGCCGCATGGCCATAGGAACCAGCTGAGGGGCCGGGAGCCCTTTTTGGCAAGGCTCACCATAATGCCAAAGTTTCTAAAGCCAGGCTACACAGGGAGAGCAATCTGAGACACTATCATTGCGGTTCTTGTGTTTGCCGAGTACTGCTGCCAGGATTGTGAAATGCATTTTGCTAGTTTTGTTTTCTATCTGCCACTCCCTCCCTCCTTCAGGAGGCAAGGCAGAGACCGCCGAATGCCTTGGAAAGATTTTTGCAGACTGACCCTCCACTGCACTGTAGTGTCCCGAGGAACACCGCACAAATCCATGTGGATGCCAGACACCCTGCGCCTCAGTGGGTTTGCCTCTCTTGAGGCTCCCACTGTCTGTCACCTGCTTCCCTCCTCCTTGCCACAACATAGTACTTCGTGGGAAGAGGGATGACCAGGAGCAGGTGAAGACAGGGACAGAGCACACAGCACCTCGCCCGCTGCCACACGATGCTGTGATGCTGATGGTAGCTCTTCAGCTGGAGCTCCTCTGAACCACAGGGCAGCTTGTCTTGGCCACCACGAGCCCCAGAGTCACGGGAGCTCAACGACAGACTCCACTCATTCGTGTACGCCTAGCTTTGCCTTCCCAGCAGTGCTGTGATAAACCCTGCCAAGAAAGAAACCCAGTTGTGGTTTAATTACATACCAAGAAGGTCTGGGCATTTTTTGCCAAAATGTTGTGGAGGATCAAGCAAGGACTTGATCTAAATTCTAAGAGAAGCTGATGGGTTTGCACGGACCAGAGACTTCACGAAAAGATGTTACTGACTTCTACAGCTTTTTCTGGTAGCAGAGAGGCAACAGGCCAAACAGCTTACCACAGGTCTCTCACTTGGCAGTCCCAAGTACTGTGTCAGATGCAGGCAGGACTTTACTTCTTGGTTCTCAACTGCATATACATCTAATGAAATCCAGTCCAGCTGTGTATCTTTGTCATGCAAAGTATCAGAAAGACTCAAAATTCACTAAGTCAGTAGGCAACCTAGCCTGCCAACCTGTCCTTAAGTTAAAAATACTTATCTAGCTTTCACCGATAGTTCCATTATAGTGCATGCAGTAGGTATATTCCCTTGCTGAACTGCATGCTTTTGCCAGTCAATATTACCTTATTTTTTCATTGCATTATGAACTGCAGAACTTTAATAAAGGGCAGCATGAAAATTAGCTCTGGCACACAGCCCTATTTGCTGAGTCTATACCACAAACAAACAGCAATTGCTGTCAGAGACAAAAAACTTTTGATCACAAACCCGCCAAGGTCCAGAAGGCAAATTGGACAAGGCTCCTCTGCCAAAATTTTTAGTGATCTGTAAGTGTTCACAGGGGGACAGGCACTCTGTGACTGCTCAGCTATGGGAAAGCTATTTTTACTTCAAGGTAATTGCTTGCCAATTAACTGGAGGTAGTTAACATGTTTGTACAACCCCAAACATTTGTTCTGGGACTTAAATGTTTATGGGCTCAGTCCAGGGTTCACCTTGACCAACTAACACATTTTAACGCCATAACATGCCTCCTCTACGCTGCAGGTGTGCTCCTGCTTTGCCTTATTTGACTGGTGCGGGGCTGGGATTTTGCAGGGTGTTACCTGTCATGCCTTAGCCATTACTCTCAGAAATCCAAACATTTTGCCGAGGACAGCTTTCACTCAGACATTTTGAACCCCGTCTGGAACCGAGCAGCAGTTTGGACGAGGGAGGTAGGCTGTTGGCAGGGAGCAGGGCAAACCTCTGCAAACAGCTGTCACAGGACTCCATCAACAGCCACCAGGTTAGCGTAAGGTGACATAGCTCGAGTGTAAATGAGCTCACAGAGGGTGAAGTATGTGGATGGGATGCTTTAAAACAAAGTAGCTGTCTGGACACAGAATTAATTGTTAAAATGTACCAAAATCTTCTTTCCAAACAAGGGGGGCTGAATGCAGTATATTGTTACTGTTACTTCATTCTTGCACAGGATAGCAGATATTCGCAGGCCAACCGCAGCAGCCCACCTACGGATCACAGCATCTTCCCGCTCCACACTCCCTCCGCAAGCATAATGCGTGCCTCGCAGAATTCATGTTTAAGCGTACATCTGTGTCCAGGGCAGAGAGTCAGCCAGACAGGAAGGCTGCAGGGACAGAAAGGAGCTGCAGCCTCCTCTCCGTCAGTTCAGCTGAGGGGAAAAAAAAAAAGAAAAAAAAAAAAGAAAAAAAAAAAAAGAAAAAAGGCAGGTGGGGCCAGCCAAAAGGCTGCCGGCCAAAGAGACTGCACACGAGCAGAGCAGACATTTCATGTGGTGATCCAGCATGCTTGCTCCCTCCGTCCTCCCCCCTCGGCTGGCGGGATTCCAGGGGGAATCACAGCTCCCCCAGGGCAAACACCTCTCTGCAAGTACTCTGGGTACACGTAGCTTCGAGGTGCCCACCGCGAGGGCACATGCCTGAGAAATCACAGGGCTTAGAGGATTTGCTACTCACGTTTTCTGAGAAATCTCAAACCCTTCTCCTCAGAGAGGCAGGCTCAGAGCAAAAATCTGCATTTGCCTGTTGGGAGTTTTCTGTGCAACTTTCTCCTTCCCTTCTGTGGGCTTTCCAGGGGGAAGGCAGAGCTTCAGGCTAAGTCCTCCCTTTGGTAAAACACTGCCATTTTTCTGACTTTGCTAGCTCCAGTTGAGCATGGGTGGAGAAAAGACTGAAGAGATTTGTTTAGAGTTTCTATACTTTGTACAAAGTCTCTCTCGAGCCATCCCTGTCCTGTTGGCACAGCCCACTGGCTTCAATCGAGCTTTCACGCTGAGCTGAATCCATGCTTCCAGAGTAATTGGCAGAGGGACGTTTCTTTAGGAGGTGCTGGTTTCACAGGCTAGCAGTGAGACGGATCAGCTGCAACCAGCAGGAAGGACTGGGCTGAGCCTTTAAAAAATAGATTACTAGCTAACAATGAGAGAAAATAGGTCAAAGAGTAGGACAAGGGGGCTGAAGGAGAGGGGCGAAGGCAGCCTAATGCATGCTTTCTGCTGGTGCCACTGCCATGGGCTGGGAGTGCCACGCCATCATCAGCTGTACCAGACTTTCGTTTCTCCAGCAGGCTCTAATGCAGTGGCTCTTAGCCCTTTCTGTCCTGTGACCCCTTGTTGCAACATGAAAAGAAGTCGTTTCAGGACTTCCCTCCTATCTACTCAGAAAGAAAAGCAGCGGTGACTGCTCATGACTCCTCTGGGTTGTGACCTCCCCAGCTGCACCCATCAGAGCAGGAGACGGGTCTCCGCGCCCTCCAGCCCACTGCTCCCCATCTCACACAGATCGTTCACTCCTTGGTGACTCGGCGAGGCAAGTGAAACAGCCCTCGGGAGCGTTATCTGTCACCTAACAGCGAGGTTGAGAAAACGGGTACGCTTCAAGCCCTCTTTGCTCCTCAGCTAGGAGGAGCAACGTTCGTTGGCGCTCAGTGAACAGCAAACCCCACAGCAGCCCAGCAGGAGCCTCCCATAGCTTTAGGGAGCCTCTCAAGTGCCCATTGCGGGGTAAAACCCCACTGGATCGGCGCTGAGGAGAGCCCCCACCGGCCGCCCTGCGGCCTCCACGCCTGAGGAGCGGCACTGGCGGGAAGCACTGGTGGGAAGGACGGGAGCCCTGCCTCCGCCTGAAGGCAAACAAGCCGTCGGCATGGCCGCTCTTCGGCAGGCAGCTCGTGTCCTTCCAGGCACGAGAACGAACAGGCCGCTCGCTCCCCTTTCCTGAGCCAGCACCTTGAACAAATACTTTAGCGCTGGGTACAAAGAGATCTGTTTACTGAGAAATGATTCTGTATGTCTGAAATGTAAGTAAGTCCACTCCCTTCCAAGATCTGTTGCCCATATAAGCAGAGAGGGATCAGTCCAAATGACCTTTTGAAAGCTATTATTTTTCTGCCTAGGGACAGACTGGTCCTAAAAGTCTGTAGTTATGTAGCTCCTATAGCCACCTTAAACAGGGATTTTAAAGATTTAAACTATCTTGTGCTTTAGATGACACAGGGCAATAACCACTTTGTGATTTAATCACAGACAATAATAATTTTGTTCAGTGCATGATTCAGCTAATCCACAATTTGATAAACGCTCATCCTAAACTACAAACCCAAATAGCTTTCTGCAAATCCTGTTTGACACTTTAATGTTAAGACTATTTGATAAGCAATCTGTGCTGTACAAGAATATAGGGAGGGAAATTAGGAATTGTTATGCATCTATATGCATCCACAACAGTAATTCAAGGAAAATAAAAATAAACCTTGGCAATAAAATAAATAAATAAATAAAATAAAGATAAATCTTTATGCAACAAGAAAACTAATAGGTTTGGCTGGGTCTGTACTGGACTGATACATGCTACAGCTTCCACAGCTCATGGAAAACTATAGAACTCTGTTTCCCCCTTGAAATAAGGTTGGAACCATAACACAGACCCACCGTCTGCTTTAGCAGCGTCATTGATGCATTTACTTTCATTTTAACTTGGCTGAACGTTTTTGAGGGCTGCAACAGAATCTATCACTGTAATTCTGAGTAATTGTGAGTTCTTCAGGACCGATATCCAGGCCAGTCAGTTATAAATGTCTCAGTGTTTCAGTATCAGCATTCCCGCTTGTGATAGCCCTGCAAAAATAATGGCAAGGAATGATAATAAACTTCAAATGGCAAAGATTTTTCTCTGATGCTGTATGTGGCAGTTTTGATACTCAGCCTGAAACTCGGTAAAGGACCCTGCTTTTCCAAGAACAAGCACCCCAAAACTTCTGCTTATCAAATACACCGGGGGGGCTTGGCATTTATCTCCAAGAGATGGAGACAATCGTGAAAATAATTTTTACAGTCGAGACCATAAGTTTGAACGTGATCTCACACCACTGTTGTGGGCAAACCCATACGCAAATGCTAAGTACGTGAGTCAGCAGTGTGCCCTTAAGAATGAAAAAGGCCACCACGACCTGGGCTGCATCGGCCGGAGTGCAGCCAGCGAGTCGAGGGGAGCGATCTGCTTCAGCCCCGAGCAACCGTACCCCAGAAGGTGGGAAGCAGAAACCAAACTAACCAGCTCTGTCACCAGCTCAGTGAGGCTGCACCTCCCAGCTGCCCCCCGGGTGGGAACCCAGGGCATCTGCAGGTGTGCAAGGACCGCAGCCGGCCGGGGACTGACGAAGAAGTCGCATGGCACAACTTCTGTGTGCTTGCAGGGCCTGAGGTTGTATCCCACCCCAGCACCAATCTCCTTGAAGCCGCGTTTGCTTCTCGCGTCCTCCCTTCCCCGCGGCACACGTTCATTTCTCAACTGTTGATTTCTCCTGCGGTTTCAATTGCTCTCTGCCACCTTATCTCTATCATAACCCTGAGAATTGATATTCTCCTCTGCAAATCTTCAAGAATCCCAACACTACCATCTGAAACTAGGATTTGGTGCTTAATATTTGTGCCCTTAAAATAGATATAATTATAGATTTGTGCAAAACATGAGTTTATTTTTCCACATTCCTATGTTTTTATGTTGTTAGTGGTTACGGGACATTCTTTAGGAAAAACACTTCAGATTATTCATTTAAAATAATTAAATTATTTCTGATATAATCCCTGGATCTTGTGCATAACGAAACAACATCTGGTACAGAGATTAGAAAATAAATGTTCTTGGCTTATTTTTTTTTCTTTTGTTAAACAGATGTTGTTGATACAAAACGCAGAACTGTAAATCATAGCTTGCAATGTGGACGGAGACTGTCACTACTGAGCAGAAATTTACTGTGGCTAGATAGAGATTTGAAACAGCAATGAATCACTGGCTTACTAACTTTATTCACGTGGGTATGGTTTCAATATTCTGACATTAAGTGCACATGTCCTTAAAAAAAGAACCTTTTAATGGCAGCATGGGAGGCTCTGGTTTAGTTCCAGCTGTCTCGGTGGGGGAAGCACAGCGTAATGCAATGGCAGCCTCTGCGCAGAGGCACCTGGCAGTTCTCCGTCCCTTCCCTCACCGCTCATTGCAGTGCTGCTATTAGATCCCGCAGGGCCGGCTCCCCCAGCGCTGAGAGCAGCCCCTCTTAGTGCCCACCGTGTAGGGCAGCCCTGCCACAGGAGAGGGGCTGAGCTGCTCACGCAGCCTCACCACCACCACCAAAACGCCTCCAGCTCTAACTTCTCTCTCCCTCTCCTTCCCCTGCTGCTCCCGACATCATTTCAGCAAATTCACTGTTCGGTTGCTGGACTGGCTCACACCTAGCTGAATGCTAACGGTATTTCTGCTTCCCATGGACTGCGTTTTAAGCAAACAGAATTACGAAGCTTCTCCAGCCCCTTGCCATGCCGACCCGCACACTACCACACTGCTTGCACGAGCGTGCTGAAGCCCCCCTTCTCCTGTTCTTCTTTTAATATTGATTTTCTTTTGCAAAACATGCTAGCAGGCGCACTCCAGATACTGAAGTTCAGACATAAGCCAACGGCACTAATCCCACTGCAATGTAAACATACCCTACAGTATCATGCCATGGCTGGCGACAGAGATATTGTCTCCTCCTTCGAGACACACTCACCGTTCAGCTGGTAAGGAAGGACACCACAAATTTTGACCCATTTTTGTTGCTGTAAGTGCTAGTTTGATCCAGTGGATCAGGGTCTAACTCCATGGTTAAACCCTGAACCATGACCTTCACTTTGTATCTTTTGTGGCACAGGATTCAGGCGCATACTTGTTGAAATTTATGGGTTTTTTTTTTACATTTTGTTTTAATTCTCCGGTCCTGTCACCTTGTATTTTGCAAGTACTGTCCATTTCCTAGCTTTAGCTTCAATTTGGTGTAACAGGATCTTCGGGAAATACAAAGACTCAGCTGGAGACTCGTTTTTCAGAGGCTCAGGACTTGACCTTATTCTCAGCTTTACACAGGCAGAGCTTCGCTGATTGCAGCGTGATTGTTCTGGTTTAGGATACTGCCAGAGTCGAGGCATTTTGAATCCTGATCGGAATGTTCCTGCTTTGGGCCTATTTTGACTCTGATGGATTTTGCACATGGTGCAGTATGAAAGAACAATTTAAAGAACAACATTTTCTTTTAAGATTAATAAGAATTGTTACCAGCACCAATGGGCTATACATAACTGTTTTTTTAAGCATACATGATCATGCATATACCATACACGTGCATAAATGCACATACTCGAGTATCAGTCAGAGAGGAAAAAGATCTAGGTTTCTCTCTGAAGTGCCTCTTGACAAAACAACAGCAAGCAATAGCCACCTTTCAGCCTTATGGGCCTGAACGCTATCAACCTGCTCGCAAATCGCTTCCACTGTTCAAATGCTTGCCCGTGGGTTTTGTACATTCCTCTGCACGGCGAGCACAACTCCTTGCCCCTGCAGACATGATGGCCAAGGGGGGGCCCTTCGGCAAGTCTGGCTGTGGCTGGGTGAGCGGCAGATCCCAAAAGGTGCCACCTGCCTATTGGGAAGCACAAGCACTTTTATTCCCTTTGGGAAAGAGGCAGAAAACAGCAAATCTGGGCCCTCAAGGTGAAACAAACGGCTATTCGTTGAGGTTCGTGTCTACTTTGCACTGTTTTCAGAGGCTGCAAGCATAGATCAATAAAAGAAAAAACTACCGTGGTACTTTGTGAACCTTTATCTGTCTATACTACATTTTCATTTAGTGCTCTTGCTCGTATTGCTAGGAAAATATTGAAATGGATCCTCTGTACAGATCTGCTTTTTTTTTTTCCTAGCCCAGCTTTTAAATATGGCTTGCTCTGTTCAATTAAAAATGCATTTTCTCTTGAGAACAAGCAGATGATCGGTTTCACAAACCCGGAGTTACAATTTTCCTTCAGCAGCACCCAGCAAAATGAAAAACAGATACAAAACATTTTAATCACATGTGTATAAAATACACAGGGTCCATTAAATATCATTTAAAGTTGCCTGTTTGTTTTGGAGACTCTTTAAAGCTCCTACTAACCCAAACTCACAGAAGTGTAATGTGATTCCTGATCTATTGAATTTTGTAGGATGGTTGTAGTGGGTTCCATTATATATAAATTGGATGCAGCCAATTTACAATCTCCGATATATACTTTTATCTCAAAATGCCCTGTGAGGCAATTGTGTAAAGTACTTTATCAGGGATTGTTGTTGGTAATATTGCAAGATTTCATGATGTAAAAAATACATCAATGTCATTTAAATTGAACAAAATGGTTCCCATTTTTTCTCCTGTAGAGCATTTTTAACCATCTTCTCAACAAATTTGTTCAATAAATACTGTATGAAACAAACATTTTGCACTTTGTCCCACAGATACAATTTGCCAACCTGATTGATTTCTTTCTCTACAACTAATCTGATTTCTTAAGGCTATATATCTTCTCTTTTATTAAAGATGATGCAATCTTAGCTTTTTATCATACACACATCCACCACACTAAAAAGAGAGAAGATTCCGTGAACTAGCCTTGCAACCTAATAGAAAAACCTGGCACAAATCTCATAAAGCTGATCCCAAAAGATAAATGGCACAACGAGACCGAAGTTTTACAAATTCAGAAACTTATCTATGCAGAGTAATAGGGGCCAATGGGTTTTTCTTCCCATGACAGATACAGAAAACAAGTAACTTCATCATATCTATAACACCTTGTAAAACAAGCTCACACTAATGTTGCACCCAACTCCACCAAACCTTGCTGTCTCTGAACTGTGAGAACTCAGAAGCAGAACTACATTTTTTGTAGCCTTTCCCTGTTACTTCTTGCAGAATCTCACCACTATGTTTTAAGTCCAACCAAAGTTACGCTTATTTACTTTTAAATGGTGTTCCTGGTAAGGCAACAACCTCAAACTCATCTCCCTGTTCTTTTACTAATTGCCCTTATGTCTTTGGGCAAACCCGTAGTCCTTCCTTTCCTCAGCATCTGCAGTTATCTGCCTTGGCTGCAGACAGTTTTGGAGTCTCTTTCCCATTCAAGAAGCCAGAAGCTTAGCACCACTGTAATACAAAGAACAATAATTGTTTTCAAATGTTGCAATAATATTCTCAAACAGCATTGAAGTGTTTTGTGTTTGTTGCTTCTCCCATAGTGCAAAATTAAATGAATTCAGTTTACACGCTTTGGGATCTGCTCATCACATTGTTCCTCTGGGGTTGAACTTATCACTATCTATGACCCCAGTTAAGGTCCAGTTTTCATTAGGCAAAGTCATACACAACCAGTCCCAGGAGAATCGAGGCTCTGTTACTGCCAGGATTTTAAGCACAACAGTAGGTGCCTATCCAGTGCCTTGGAGAGCCTTTCCATCATTTGAAATCACAGAATAAAGGTCTGCCCACACACAGATCCATCTGAGGCCACATGCTTCTTTAACAAAGGGATAAAAGATGGCTTTTGCAAGCTGCCTGGAAAGTTAACAGCTCCAGTCTCTGGCAGGTCAAGGCGGGAGTGGATTCCAGCAGGGAACCGCAGCCCACGTCCTGCCAGCAGCACTGCTCGGCTTGAGGGCGCTCCAGCTGGAACACCTCCACTCCATGTTCGTGGGGATGTGCAAGTTTCAAGGAACACAGCCTCATGTCCAGACCCCTCCTTGAGTCTTCAAGGCCAGCAGCAAACAAACAAACAGGAACCCAACTCGGCTCATTTATTTTAATTTGCAAATTGAATGAATTGAAGTTGGAAGGAGGACAAGGAGGCTGTGACTACATTGTATTTATCAAGGCAGAACCCATCTTTACAGCAAAATCAGCCTTCGAAGTCTAAATACTGGTCAACAGACAGGTGGCCAAATCCTTCAAACACAGAGGAAATCAAGCGAAGATTACAGCTGAGCCACAATACCACAGCGTCCAAAAAGACTAGTGCTGGGTAGTATCAAACCACTGATCCCAGACCTCAGGGGAAAAACCCCAAATCTCAATGAATATGCTTTCGGGGAGTTCTAGGCTCCACTCTGTAACTTGCAAATACGTTACAGCTTTGTATTCAGAAGTGATTTCAAAGGAATAAGAAAAAAAAAAATACCCTTGTGTTGGTGCTGGGACCTGGCCCATTAGGAGTTACCAAGACCGCGAGGGGCTGAGCATGGAGGCAGCAGGGACAAGGGCACCGTGCAGCGGCATGGCCATTCCTTCACTGAGTCAGTTATGGGGATGAAGTTTATCACCACACCCTCACGACACACAGCAAATCTGCCTGTGCTGCAGCACCTGCTGTTGATATTAATCTTTCTCCCACTCCAGCTAATGGCATCATTTCTAAGGAGGCAGGATCAGATCTATGATTTCCCATTCAAGCAGCAACAGGAAAACTAATTTTGCCTGTCTGGAAAGAATGTATATAAACTTAAAGCCACTAAAACCTCAAGCTTTTACAATGACGTACCAAATGAAGCCCACCTTTCCCTTACTTACCCACACCTCACACACCACCTAGCCACGCAGGCCAACTAAACTGTTTATGGCGGACCAAAGAGCTCATTTCTAGAAGATGCAGAGCCCTTGAAGTAGGAAAGAAGATGCTCAGCTCTCTTGTAGAATAGGAGCTTTGTGCAGAGATGCAAAATCCTCACGTGATGCAAACTTTTCATGCTTTAAGCAACACATAAATGAGCAGGAAATCAGCTAATTAGGCATGTTACTGTAATTGCTTATTTTATGAAGTGGAGAGGGAGGTGTTCAGCATTTCTATAAGATAATAACGTAGAGGCAAAATTGTACAGAGAGGCAAAAATAGCAATGTACTACCTACAGAAGTGAATGTTATTTTTGGACAACAGGAAAAGCAACAATAGAAAAATAATTCAATACCTAGCAGCAGCAAAACCGACAACGCTTCAGTATATTCTGTAAATATAAAACTGGGTAACAGTTGGGTATATGAGGGGACAGGGACCTGCCCTCATATACTCAAGCAGTGGTTGAACCTGTGTGAAGCACAATTCCAGCTCTGTTTTAGTGACTCTGTATCACCACTTGGTACCTCTGAGATCCTCTGTGAATTTGAGGCAGGCCTTGATGCACAAAAAGGACTTTTTATGGGACCTGGTGCACTTAAACTGAAGTCCTGAACTCCCCACAGGCCTGTGCCCATGTGGAAGGACAGAGACCTGCATTCTTGCTTGCTCTTCTATTTCGAACACAACAAAAAATGGGAATAGTAAATCATCTATTTAGGCATATTTCTTTAATTGCTTATTTTATGAAAACCTAACTGCAGACAAAACCAATGTTGTATTTCCTAGGAAATTAGCCTGTCAGAGAGACCTCAGATCTTATTTAGCAGCTGGCTTTTGTGCTCTTGGTATTACTGCCATGGTAAGTAATTACTCATAATGTGACATGCATCGTATCAGTCTTTTAAAAGTAATTAAGAAAAAGCTGCATAGCTTAATGATATGTACATACATCTCATCCTTGCAAGTTTTGCTTTGATAGTATCTCCTACCTTTTGGAGGAAGGCCAGTTTTAAAAAGTAAAATAAATCGGTCCTAACAATGGGAGCATTATTAGCTTCCCAAAACTTATAAACTCCATGCTCCACTCCAGCAGAGTATTTGTGTGCACAGGTCCTGTAAGCATTTTCAAGTCTGTGAGTTGCCAGATCAGAAATTTCATGTTGAACTAGAATTTATGATAATGAAGAAACCTTAAAATTACAGTTTATTTATAGTGAGCCAGTTTAAGAACCGCAGCTCACCATCCCCAGCAGATTTAGCTGGAGCAGCTGAAGGGGTCACCCCTATCAGCTGTGAGCCCTTTCTACTTGCTGATATTATCCTACCTATAAAGAGGCAGCAGACTCGGTACTGCGTCCTCTCCTCAACCAGTGCAGTTCAGACTGGCATTACTTCAGTGGCCATCAATTTTCACATTAGTACTCTGGGCTGTGAACTGCAGGAGCTCAGGAGTGAACAAACACATCGCTTGTCCTCCCCCCTCTGCTATTGTTGTGGTTAATTGCAACAGAAGGGTATGGTGGACATCTGGGGGAGGAAGCTTCTTAAATTGCCTAGGATGAATCACCAGAGTGCATGTGAAAAACACCCGGAGTGTCTTCCTGACAACCCAAGTGTCCCTTCTGCAGCATTCATGTCACCTTGGATTGTCATTTCTCTGGTTTAGGTCATTCTCTCTACCTGTACAGTGTTTAGCGATCCTCGGATGTAGTAAGAATATCTATGGACTAGAGAAAAAAATTAGCAGGGAACACTTTTGCCTCCAAAATTCAAAAAGATGACAGGTAACAGAATAGAAAAATCCTGGATGTCAGAACTTTCTTTTTGTCTCCAAAGAAGTTATATTTTAAGAGCCGAGGTCAACAGCCCTCTTAGTACATAGAATTTTATTACATACTTTGACAAAAATCGACAGCAGTAAAGAACAGCTTGTTCCACAAACCCCACTCCTCCTCGCCCGCCTGCTGTCAGCACGCTCTTCCCCTTTCCGTATGGCACTTTTTCACTGCCTTCACCTCGCCTTGTCTGTATTTCCTTTGGACCTGTCGCCTCTAGAACCTCCACGTGGTTTGCTCAGGGATGGCCACTGAACACGCTGGACGTCAGGCTGGGGGTGCGCACTGGGATTTGGCATCAGTGAAAGGACTTTACGTTCGCTGGCTAACCCTGGGACAATCTCTCACTGCCCCAAGGCGTGAAAGGACAATCAGCCAGGTTCTTGACCCACAGCTGTCGGGCTCTGCAGGCTCCACTTGGCTCACACTTTTGGTGTTTTGACAGCCAGCTACTTCTGCTGAGGTTGGCTAAAATGAAAAAAATTCCTTTGCAGGCCACACACAGGTGTGCCAGGGACTATACGCAAGCAACTCCAGCTCTAGGAGGGAGCTTGTCCCCTGTCCCTGCTGCTGCGCTGGGAGGGTCACAGCCTCATGGAGTGACTCTGGCCAGGACCTCGCAGCATCACTGCTGAGACCTGAACCTGGGGAGCAGCTATGTGCTGCCACAGCTCACATCACACCTCCGCTCTGGAGGTGGGAGCACAGCAAAACGCAGAGCAGTGAGGCAGGAGAGAGAAGGATGCCGAGGGAAAAGGGCTTGCGCTGCCCGGCACACAGCATGGTTCAGAATGACAAGTACTGTGAGACTTCTCAATGGCTCATTCGGCATTATTCCCAGTGCCGCTTTTGAATTTAATAGCGACTTCTGGGTATCTAATAGAAAAAGAAGGCAAAACCATGAGGCTGTAGGTAGGAAGAAGAGAGACAACAGCACCAGCTCTAGGGAGCATTAAACTCAGATCAATTTTCAAACTTCAGTATTTAAAAACAAACAAACCCCAAACAACTAGAATTTTTCAAAATGCAGAATGCGTTTTTCCTCATGATATGGAAATGGCCGTAATATTTGGTAAATACTTCTTTTATTTAATAGTTTAAAACAAAAAAATAATGAAAAAAGCTGACACCTTAAAACTATTTAAAAAGAAGTAGTCAAAATATTTTCTCACATTACCAATGACAGGCCACTGCTGTGACACAAAAGTGCTTTTAAAAGAACTGAATAAGAAATCACTATTCAGTATTCCAGGCTGGTGTTGCTCAACCTGTTTCTTCTACTTCATCCTTATAATGTTGACGGGAATTTTGCTTCCGATTTCAGTGGAGGTGTTGGGACCCTGAGTAGCCGGAAGACAGACTTAAGATTAGGAATTTGCCTTTCAGGAGCGATATATTTACAGATGAAACAAGATGTACAGGAATACTTTTAAGATACTATCATGGTATAAAAGGCTCATGGTCCCAATGACCGCAGTGGCAAGAGGACAGAACCTTTAATTTCCCACCAAAGAATGCCTTGCTTTAGGGAGATGGTATAACGCATAGCAATATCCTTTACTCTTATGAACATAGGCTGGTTTTAGAGCAGTTTTCAGCTGATTGAGGAGTTATGTAATTGCACCAATTACAGCCAATTACATAATTAGAGTAAATAAGTAATAATATAATTAGGTGCTGTAATTATGTAGTTATGACAGGTAGCACTAATGCTGATAAAATCCATTATGAAACTTGCTAAGAGTGGTGGACAGGGCACGCGAGAACAAAACTTTTAGGGCTTCATTTGCTAAAGTCTTTCATTCTTCCAACGGGCAAAGTAATTAATTTAATTACTACACCAATAGCCTTTTATTTTTGCAAATGAATGGAGGCACAAATCATGGGTTAATTCATATCTGTCTGTTTTGCTGCAAAAAAATCAGTAACTAATCACCTACGGCTTTTTGCCTCCATTTATCTATTTACAGCTACCAAAGCTTAGATGAAATCTGCATGTACAAATTGCACCTCTAAAAAGAGAAGTCTAGAAATTTGGACATTAACCTTCACTGTTCCAGTTATTGCATTCAACTGTCTTCTCTGAAAAATGGACACAAGGAACATTCAAAGGCTGCTGTATCAATGTAATATAAGTTATGTGCATCTCTCTGGGTTTGCTAGGGATGGTATTTCTGGTCCAATGGGTCAGGTAAGAAGTTTTTTTCTGCAGGAATGAAAATTCAATAGGGGAATCATCCATGCAGGTTCTCAGTGCAAATGCAAGGCATATAGCCATCTTTTCAAAGTTTTCTGGATATTGTATAATACCTATCTGACTTCATAAAAGAGGCCTGGATAAAAAACAAATAATAAAACCTACTGCCCTGATTTAATATTCATTAATATTTCACCCGATAACTGATATAAGATAGTGTGCAAGAAGAATGGGCATCACTGAAAGATCTGAAGTGCTTTATTCCCACCAACATCTCCATAAAGTAACTGTCTGGAAAGCTAGAGGTGTATAAACTGTGTGTTGTTTTACAACACATTTTATGCTTGATGCTTTTTTCTAAAAAGGAAAAAAAAAGAAAAAATAATAACATGCTTTATGAAAGCTGGATGGCTACTGATTACTTCTGTCACTGCTCGGAGCAGTACGCTAAACACTGAAGCAAATACAGAGCTGCTGGGAAAATCAAAATCACGGGGAACATTAGGAGTTTGCAGCTGATGTCCACAGTCCAGAGGCAGAAACCAAAGGAAGTCCTCTGCCCCAAGGTCTTTTGAGGCCTGAGATGTGCAAGATGATGGGAATGCCTTGAAACAAGCCACCCGTGGAACAGAAATATAAGTGAACTTGGAAACATGCAAAAATATTGCCTTTGAATGAGAGGTGTGTACAACATCACCTACAAGTTTCTTTCCCCTTCTTGAATTGGAAAACTGGGAAAGTGAAGTTAGATGCGTAAATAATTCCCATCCCCTTTGGCACCCAGCCTTTCAAATAATATTCCAAACCAAGAAAACCACAGTATTCCTGTTTTTTTCCAGTTGTGCTATCAGCAAGCCTTCAAACCAGATGCTTCACTGTTTGCTGGACAAATGACATATACAGAAGACTAAAAGTCATAATATAGACAGTCATAGTTTTAGGTCCTGATGGGTCTGAGCAGTGGAGAAAAGAGACTATCAGAAATTGTAGATGTTTTCCCCGGTGCTTAGTTAATACCGATAATCTTTCCAATGTTACTTTTTGCAATATTTTGCAAGACAGTAATAAACAACTACAAATAATAATTGGTTTCTAACTGCAGTTGTAGGGGTAGTGAGGATGATACTTGGAGCTAAACTCTACTTTCTATTAAAGAAGTTACTGCAGCATACTCCAAAATTTTGACCTATGTGTATTTCAGGATGGACCTGAGCCTTCAAGATTCGATTTGGGTAGAAATCTTCTTTCTTAGTAACCCGGCTGTGAAAACACAGAATTTGGGTTTGATCCATTAAAGCTACAGAAGCAGCCATAAAAGGCATAACTAATCATAATACAAACTAGTAGAGTTAAGAGAAATTTTCCAGGAGTATGACTCATGGAGTTTTTTTCAGCCATATCCTGTACCACCTGAAATATAAAATCTTATTCCACCTTGTCCCCTTCAAAGAGGTCCTGAGACTGCCCTGTTCTTCCAACCACTGTATTTTTATAAATATTTGTCACACTCCCATACACTCCAATGAGCCTCAATCAGCAACGAGTCAGTTCCACCAGCAAGCCCCAGTTCCCTTGTGAAAGGTTAATTTGTAGTCTGCCTCTTCTGTGCCAGATCCTAACCAGAACTTGGTCTCTCACCAGGGACTTGCTCACCTCTCCCAGCATCACAAGAATGGCTGCTCAGCACTCAGTCCATCACAAAGTCTGAATCAGCTTCTCTATCTTCAGGACAAAAGCCATATCTCAAGCTTAATTTCTGCATGGAATGTAGCACATCTCACATGCTTGTCATGTAATTTCATTACGATCATGCTGTGTTTGAAACACACACTACGTCAGCTCATATGGCTGGCTGGCTGCTGCAAAACTACCTGAGTGTTCTCCTTTTGACTCTTCTTTTGGTGCTAAGCAAAGCTATACCTCTAAATCTCTTCTTCCAGTTGAATATCTTACTTCCAGAATACTCCACTCTTCTAGTCAGATTATTTTCTTTCATTTCTTAATATTCCTTGTACCATGTGCTATACAGTAATCTCTCTGCCTCCAAGAGAGAGTCCTTTTTTGTTCACTTACGCAGTTCCAATTGCTTCTGCTATGCAGCACTACTATTTCTGCAGCACACCTTCCCTAAATTTTGTACTGGGGAATTTAAACTACACAAAGATACAATTACTAATCCCACACCAGCCACCTGTAGTTTGTTCAAACATTTGTTTTGCTTTTTTTTAACCCACTCCTCCGTTCTGTCTTCCATTCCAGGTAAGCTTTACATTTCTAGGTCTGTATCAATCTCTCCCATCATCCAGAAAAACCATTAACTTTATATATACCCATGGAAAAAACAAGCCTTCCTTCAGAGGGTTTAATAATTCCCAAATCTGGATTACTAATAACCACTTAAACCACCAGCATTCTGCCACAGAGGAACAGGGGCTTTGAGAAATCAGTTCAGTGCTTGAGGTCACATGTTTTGGTGCTTTTCTGTTAATATTTTAGATATTCAAACAGGAGTTCCCACCATTAATGCAAACGTAAAATACATTAGTGAATTACATCAGAAAAGTCAAACCACTGCTGCCACAGGATGAATACACTTACTATGAATATTAACGCATCTCTTGGAATTAAACATTAATACTTAACATACATACTTGCAAAGTTTAAAATCATACAAACATTGCAGGGAGAGGAAGAGGAGTAGAGAAGGAACAGACAAATGAGGTAAGCCCTAGAGTCTGGTGACGTTACTGATTCCACAAATTAAAGTGCATTTCTGAGAGAAGCTAAAATATCTTTATGTGTAAGAGGACAACTTGCCACTATGAATAACTTATTGTAATGGAACAGAGGATACAAGCATTTGTTTTAGCTTTTCTATCTTGCCCATCATACTGCAGAAGTGTAGATCCATTACTGCCTAACAGCATAAATGCCCCGAGCTGGGCAGCGAGATTGACAGTTCAAAATTTCCATGGACGTAGGCTGTTCATCTGTACCCAAGCACTGAATTCCCATCACCTGCCACACTACCTTCCCATGCAGTGGTAACAGCACTTTAAAAAGCTCCATTTCATCGCAACATTCAAAGATGCACTCTTGTCTAAACATGAGCCATTCCACTAATGCAAGTTCTTCAAGGTAAGCTCTGCGTAAGCCTGCGCAGTGGTTGGGAGTCATCTCCTCTAATTTTAGCCAACTCCCAATTAGGCATCTTGTCTAATCTGATCATTTAGGCTCTCAATGGAGTGAGAGGTGAGTCACCCCAGCTATCCTAGACACCTGTCTTAAGGCAGGATAAATAACCGAGCTTTCTGCACTGACAAGGCAGGGAGCTGGGATCGATTTAAACCGGGTGCCTGACTTGAAGACAGCTGAAGCTAAAGGAGAAGAATCTTCCCCTTGGCTAAACTGATGTCTAAAAGGGCACCCAGCATCTCGCTAGTGAGGCAGGATAGCATGTATAATCAAAGGCCTGACAAGGGATAACAGAGCAGATACTCTCAATAAGAAATGTGGCACCAGAAATGCATAAACAGCAAAGCCTGATGCACATTTGATTACACCTTCCTCTGGGATTCAGACATACGACAGCTCTGCAACCACAGACCCTGGCACAGGCCCTGAGCTGTGCAATACCTGCCAGGAAGTCCATGGGGAGAAAATGCTGCACCAGAATATCCCAGCAGGTAGGAAGAATTCCTCAAAAATGAAGCCCCAAGCCAGGCAGCCTTGATAATCCATCGCTCTCTCTCACCAGAACAAACCCTCTTTGGTAGGAGGCTGGAAATGAAATGTAATTGAAGATCTCTGCCCTAGTGTCATCAAATTTCTCTTTCTGAATCCAAGTCATACTCTCACTGCTTCACGAGGCAGTTTCTGTAGCTCTTCAAATCCTTGCAGCAGCAGTTGTTGGTCTTTTCAATAGCTTGTTCAGAGCAGTCATAGGAGAAAAGCACTAGCCCTCAACACTGACCCTGCGTTTCACTGTTCAGCAGGAGATGTTATTTTTCTGGACAGCAGCCCAGAGATACTGGACAAAGCCGGAGCAGCAGCAGATGTTATGATGCATGCTCTTCTGCCCCTGGTTTGGCTAATGAGGCAGCAGAACCCACAGAGCATGAGAGCACAAACGCCAAACCAGAGACTGTGGCCTGTGCCTTCATCTTTTTCATTATGTTTAAGACTGGGCTTTGTTGCAGACTGTCTAAGACACGTGAAAAGATCTTTAAAGATACAGATCGATGCCTCCTATTGTTCAGAGAGAGGGAAAAAGAAAGATATTCTCTGCTCTAGCTCCAAGGAGCATCTCTCAGTTGCATAAAGCACGTGCCTGAATTGACTTACCACAATCATTTGCGCCACGTAGCTCTCCGGGCCAGTGTATTCAGTTGGATCTTTAACTTTCACAAGAACTATAAAGTACAAATAATGCCACATGTTGTGTTCTGACTTTATATGTTCCTCAAACGAAACAGTCTTGTTATCAAATTTGTCTCTCTCCAGTCCTGCAAAAAGACATGAACTTAATGCAGAAAAATAAACTTCAACATCAAAACACCCAAATCTGTTAAATATGTTAGAGAAAGGAACCTAACTTAATTTAAAGGATCATAAATTTGAAGGATCTTAATTTAAAAGCTATAACTGCATACAGTAACTGCCAGGCAAGAAATACCAGTCCAGAAGGCATTCCTGACAGAATTCCTTCAGCGCAGCGTTTATTCTCTTTTGTGATATTTCCTCTTAATAACAATAACAATATAATAAATATGTTACAGTTTTACAGTGCCTTCTATGCTGAGGGCTATAAAGTGCTTTACAAGCGTTGGCTCCGATTCTTTCTAAATGTATACTGGTAAGTACACAGTGTGCAATCTAGGTCCTGATCTTGCAAAGATTTATGCACATGTTTAGCATCAAGCATATGAATAGTCCCACTTAAGCTGCAGTGGGATTGTTTGTGCGTTTAAACCTAGCTGAGAGGGTGAGCTTCTGCAGCTTTGTAGTCACACAGTTTTTACAGAGCTGTAGTCATAAGAATTTTTTTTTCCTGTAATGGGTCAAATATCTGAAGAAGAATACCACAAAGGACAGGATTCACAAATGTTTGTCTCCAAGTTACAACCTTCCTCCCTGGATCTCTTGTGGAGCGTTCCACAGACACTGAAGCTGTTGTGCTCTGCACAATGTTCATCCCTGTCAGTACAACCATGGAAACTACACCCAGCCCACAAAAAAGAAAGTATTTCTGAAGTCCCCTAGGGGAGTGAAGGTCTGCCCGTCTTTGTGAGTACACCTCAAAGTAAGCGCAATTTATCCATGAGTTTTGTGGGCATGATTTTATTTAAATCTTTTGTTCCCCATTTCATTTCACCTTCTGAAACAGCCGGATTTTGCTGTTGTTACCCTTCTGGAATGCACTGTGCTGTGAAATAGCAAGCTGTACTTTCATCTGCATCATGCTTTGTGAAATAAAGTCAGCAGCTGCACCATCTCCATTAGTGGCAATGATGCAAGTGTGAGAGACACCTCTTCTCCCTCAGATCCTGGGTGGAAACTGTGAAGCCACCTCTTAGCAAAGTTAGCTTTTGACTCCTAAACCAAACCTTTTTCCTATGGAGAAGGAATAGATTTGGAACCAAACTCTGACATTTTTACAGACTTCTCCTGTAGAAGATAACCAACCTTTAGGTCCACACTTTATTTAATGAGGAATAGTTCATTTTACTCTTTTCCCCATCAAATGTCTCAATAGCTCAGTAACACCTACCACAGATGAAACAGGTTGTCTTTAGTATTTCCTCCTTTTTCTGCTTTTCACTCCTGAGATCAGCAAATGTATCAATGATGACTCCAAAGATTAGGTTTAGAACAATAATTATGACAATGAAGTAAAACAGAAGATCATAAACAACTCGCGCAGCAAACAAGGGCTCCTGAAACAATAATAAGGTTGCAGTAAGATATAAAAATAGTACACCTCTAAAATATTAAACAACATTTTCACATTAGCTCAAGCAAAGCTACACATCTTTCTTTTCATATGTCAAATTCTGCTAGCCTTACTCACAGAAATAGAGAGGGACTACCTACGTGACTAAGCAAAGAAGATTTGGCTTCGTGTGCTCTTAATCGCTCTGGGACTCCTGTTGTCCTTTATGTTGTTTCACACGGCACGAAGAAGAGTGTACCGAATGCAATGTAGATGCATTAGTGTAGTGCTTGACTGAAGACAATTACCAGTGGGGGTACAGTACAGAAACAGGAATATGCAGTTTCTAGTACCCACTGAGAGCAATGACAGCTCTTCTTAATACTTCCTTGTGGCATACAGGGATAGGCGTATGGTATGTCTTTGTATTGGGTTTCTGTGGCAAGGTTTTGGTAGCGGAGGGGGGGGTTACAGGGGTGGCTTCTGTGAGAAGATGCTGGAAGCTCCCCCCATGTCCGACAGAGCCAACACCAGCTGGCTCTAAGATGGACCCGCCGCCAGCCAATGCTGAGCCTATCAGCGATAGTGGTAACGCCTCTGTGATAACATTTTAAAAAGGGAAAAAAAGAAGTTGGGGAACAGTGAGAAACAGCGGCTGGGGAGTGAGAACATGTAAGAGGAAACAACCCTGCAGACCCCCAGGTCATTGAAGGAGCGGGAGGAGATGCTCCAGGAGCCGGAGCAGAGATTCCCCTGCAGGTGAGGGAGGCTGTCCCCCTGCAGCCCAGGGAGGTCCGCAGTGGAGGAGATCTCCACCTGCAGCCCGTGGAGGACCCCACGCTGGAGCAGGTGGGTGCCCGAAGGAGGGTATGACCCCGTGGGAAGCCCACGCTGGAGGAGGCTCCTGGCAGGACCTACGGATCTGTGGAGAGAGGAGCCCACGGAGCAGGTTTTCTGCCAGGACTTGTGACCCCGTGGGGGACCCACGCTG
>JANZLQ010000025.1:9114234-9160967 GCA_026212715.1 Elanus axillaris | reverse complement strand
CATGGGATGTCACGTCTAGTACATGAACTGGGGGGAGTGGGGGTGGGGGGAATTGCCGCTCGGGGATTAAGTGGGTGTCGATTGGTGGGTGGTAAGCAATTGCACTGTGCATCATTTTTATATTCCAATCCTTTTATCATTACTGCTCTCATTTTTTTAGTGTTATCATCATCATTATTAGTTTCTTCTTTTCTGTTCTATTAAAACGTTCTTATCTCAACCCACAAGTTTTACCTCTTTTCCCGATTTTCTCCCCCATCCCACTGGGTTGGGGTGTGTGTGTGAGTGAGCGGCTGCGTGGTGCTTAGTTGCTGGCTGGGGTTAAACCATGACACTAGGTCACCCATTTCCTTCCAGAGGGGGCCTACATTTTCCCTAGTCTTCCTGTTATCACTGATGTACTTATAGAAGCTTTTCTTGTTGCCCTTGACGTCCCTGGCCAGACTTAATTCTATTAGGGCTTTGGCTTTCCTAACTTGATTCCTGGCTGCTTGGACAATTTCTCTGTATTCCTCCCAGGCTACCTGTCCTTGCTTCCACCCTCTGTAGGCTTCCTTTTCATGTTTGGGTTTATCCAGGAGCTCCTTGGTCATCCACACAGACCTCCTGGTGTTTTTGACTCTTTGTTTAGATGCATTGCTCCTGAGCTTGGAGGAGGTGACCCTTGAATATTAACCAGCTTTCTCAGGCCCCTCTTCCCTCCAGGGCTTTATGCCATGGTACTCTACCAAGCAGATCCCTGCAGAGGCCCAAGTCTGCTCTCCTGAAATTCAGGGTAGCGAGCTTGCTGTGTGCCCTCCTCACTGCCCTAAGGATCTTGAACTCCGCCATTTCAAGGTCCTGCAGCCACGGCTGCCCTTGAGCTTCACATTCCCCACCAGCCCCTCCTTGATGGTGAGAACAAGGTCCAGCATAGCAACTCTCCTCATTGATTCCTCTATCACTTGAAGAAGGAAGTTGTCATCAATGCATTCCAGGAACCTCCTGGATTGCTTATGCCCTGCTGTGTTGTCCCTCCAGCAGATGTGGGGGTGGTTGAAGACTCCCATGAGGACCAGGGCTTGTGAACTTGAGGCTGCCTCTATCTGTCTATGGAGGGCCTTGTCCTCTCGGTTTTTCTGCTCGGGCGGCCTGTAGCAGACCCCCTCACTACAATGTCATCTGTCCCTGCTCTTCCTTTAATCCTGACCCATAAGCTCTAGTCAGTTCCTCATCCATCCCAGGCAGAGCTCCAGGCCCTCCAGCTGGTCACTGACATAGCAGGTACTACTCCCTCCTTGTCTCCCCTGCCTGTCCTCCCTAAAGAGCCTGTATCCTTCCATTCCAACATGCCAGTCATAGGAGCCACCCCACCACTTCTCCGTGATGCCAGTAAGATCATAGCCCTGAAGGTGCCCACGCGTCTCTAACTCCTCTTGTTTATTCCCCAGTCCTTGTGTTATGGTGTGGCTCACCAAGCAAAGTGTTGCTAGATTGACTTTATTTATGATGTTGTTTTTGAACTTAAATAAAAATGCATAAAACCACCCAAATATTAAGAGTAGTCCTTAAATTAATTGAATTTCAGAGGAAACTTCTGGAAGAGGACATATACCATGATATATGAAACTTCTGTTTTGACTTTGATGCTAGTTGAGTACAAGTAAATAATAGGACCTATTCCAGGGCAGATGCCATGCTGAATTTCAGCTAAAAATACACCTTATGTACTACAGCGGAGAGTCTTGACATATACTCATCAATCAATCCCTTTTGAAAGTTTGCATTTATAATTCGTAGCGTGATAGAAGAGTGATCCAATACAGCAACACTTCTTAGCAGTGCTTGGAACATTATAACATGTTTCAGTTTTCCAGAAGAGGTAAACTACTACCTAGAGTTCCTTTCTTCAAGTATCATCATCACACCAAGCTTAGCTTTTCCCATTAAATATTCCACCTGGGATGTAAAAATTACATGGATAAATCAACTGTGTGACATTAGAGCAGGCTAGACACAAATACTGTCTATAACCTCCAAAAAAGTGACTTTGGCATTCATGAGATACACAGGGAGTAATGTATTCCCTCAGCCAAAACACTTACATCTTTGGAAGGCTTTCTGAGCACGTCTCCCACACCACCACCATTTCGCAGGCCTTGGTTTAATACGGTCACAATGCACATTAGCAGGGTGTCACAGGTCCTTTCTATTCCATCCTCCTCCTCTTCACCTGCAAACAGGAAAGCAGCAGCTTTAGGAACCACAGCATCAAATGATCACTCATCAAAGCAAGCCTCAATTCTGTATTAGAGAAAGCAACTGCAATACACATCTGCCTTTCATATTCTTCAGCTAGAATTTCACTGATCATCCCTACCCATTTGCACATCACTGCTGGTGACATACTTAGGCACATCAGGCATACTTAGCCTGAAGAGAGACAGAGAAAATCCCAAGCAGTTCTCCCACCAGTAACTCACTTAATGACCCAGAGCTGCCATCTCTATTCATGGGGAGTACCCCTTTTTCTTGCAAGTACTCCCACTGGTTTCAGTATGACTGCTTTTTCAGTGGGCCTCCTAAGTGCACAGCTGACACATAGAGGAGAAGCAATATAAACACAGAATTAGAAGCACATTCATAAAAGGATTGTCCTCCTGTGAAATCATTCCTCTACCTACTCATGTACAAGCCAAGTCATGTTAGCATTTCAAATCATTAAGGAGGGGCTGGCTTTTATATGAGTAAATCTGTCCATGATCTTTCCACTAGCACACGTGCCCAAGCTCGGGTCTGATATACATTAAATGAAAGACTTTCCCTGACCTCAGCTTGAAAACTTGGCTTGTATTCTTATCTCTGCTGCAGAGCTGCTGCGTGGTTTTGGCCGAGCCACAGAGGGTACTATTGTGCAGGAGATATTTGAACGTGCAGAGGAGCTGGGCTGGAACACCAGTCCCTGAGGGGACTTCGTCCGCCTCGGCCAGAATTCCTCCCACCACGCACTCACCCCCATGCTGTGGCTACATCAACAGCCTCCTTTTGAAGAGCCCTGCTTGAGTTGTTCCCTGTGTCCTGCTGACTTGCACTGAAGGGTCAGGACTGCGACTGCCGTTTCTCCTGCCTTCCTTTCTCTTTAGGGCTACGTTTGCTTAAGTGGTGAAGGCAGCGATTCTCACTTGGTTTGCTTCATGCACTTATTGTAACATGGTTTAATAAACAACAACATCCTGCTGCGACAGTTAACTGAAACAGCATATTTAACAGCCCCAAACCCACCACATCTAGGGAACCGAGATAGACTTTGATAAATTGAATTGACTGAAAGCACTCACATTACAGGCAAGCAATTTGGATTTAAAACACGGGTTCCCAAATTGTGGTGTATGCATCACGACTGGTATTTGCAGAACAGAGCTGGTATCTGCTGCTTTTGCTACACAAGCAAATTATATGAGAAAGAATTCCTCATTTAAGGAACTTGAGCAAAACCAAAAGCAAACGCAGACATCAGGATAAATTTCCCTGTTAAACTACATGGTCATTACAAACATTGCTACCACTGATAAGTCCAGATTTAAAAAATAACTGCTTAAATATTGAAACTGAAAGGATTGAAACAATAAACCTTTTTTTTCTGTCACATCTGGAAATTTTTTACTAGTACAGTGATCTTAGTCATACTAACTAATGTCCTTTGCTTTTGCATCCTGCCTTTATTTCCTCCTTCCAAACATTACTTTGTCATTTTTTTTTGGACCTAGTATCTGTGCTTGAGAGGATGACCATCCACAAGATAAATTAAAAGCCTTTATAAAAGCCACAGCTTCTAGTTCATTTAGGTAACTACAGAACAAGATTTTCACTGTTCACAAGATCAGGGACAGGTGCTGGAAACAGCAGATTATCAGATTCTGGCGAATGGCATGGATAAACCAGGGCTGAGAACTGGAAGCTGCGATGTGAGAGAGTGTTACCTACTAGAAACCCTAATTCACAACTCTCCATGTCCACTGAGATGCAAATTCAGAGCAAGCCCATGCTTCTGAGAGATGCAAGATACCACTCATCAGCTGACTGGCACATCTTGTAACAGCGAATCAGCATCCCACATTGCACCCAGAAGGGCAAGCTCAGGTTGCAAGATCTTTGCCAGAGAATCAAACAGCCGACAGCCCAAAGTTGGCAGAAACTCCCAGTGCCATACTGCAGGCTATGGGGAGTGTACAGACATCCATAGGTCTACTCTCACTCCCAGATGTGGAGCAGCAAGAGCTACCTTCAATCTAGGGAGCCAGGTAACCCTACGAGCATATGTTCTGCCTCTGTGTTTGCCCTGGTGCTCAGCAGCGCTCATAACCCAGACTCAGCCCCTGTCAACAGAGTAGGCCCATACTACCAAAAGGAGCAAATCTGTAGAGTGAATTGTTGCCAACAACCCAATATTGACACTAATTGAGGTTCAGGTGTTTTTATTCGCAACCAGCTCCAGTCTGGTGAGTGGCCCATTAGTGTCTAGACAGCATTAGGTAGGCTGTCTTCTGATTAAGTTTAATTCAAAGGTAATGCAAGTTAAGCACTAAGATCACCCCACAATGTTAATCACAGGACAGTAAGTGGGATGATAGGAATATTTACTTCAAAAATGCTCATCTGATGGCCCACAGCTACCTGGCTTCTGGGCCTGATCTCCAATGCAAGCATGGGCAGGGAAGACACACAAGTGCCCATATGGATCTAGCTGAACTTGCACAGAGCAGTACCAGGCCTAGGAGTGCAATGAGTCTTTGAAAATGTCCCCTTCTACAAACAGATACCTGTGTACCTTTCTAGCACAGGTCTTTATGGGCTACAGAGCACAAAGAACCATATACTGTAGGACATTAAATTCCTTCAAGCGATTAAGCACTTCACCAGGCAAAGACTTAAGTGATATGGAAATGCCTTTGGAGTGAAGAGCAGGAGACTCCGAGGGAGACGAGACAAAGTATTTTTATGCTGACAGCTCAGTGCAGCAGTGAGGAAGCAGGCTGCAGACAGGGGATGCTCCCTGAGCAGAGCAGACTGGCTCCCAGTTAATTCCCTCGCCAGCAAGAGCAATGACTGAGCACACGCTTAACCAGTGAAACTCGAGGAAGAAGCAGAGTCTCATCAGAACAAATGATCAGCATTGATCCAATCTGAAAAGCAACATATTTATGTCTCTATTCTGGACCTGAGATGGCACTGAGAACATTTTATGTTTCCTACAGACAACTGTGGACTTCCTCATGCTGCCACAATGGGAATCTCACCAAATCTCAGGCCTTCGCATTCTACCACGGTCACGCTTTTGCCAGAGGGGATATCCGTCCCAGGAGAAGACAGAAGGTAGAACACTACTTTTTGACAGATGATTCACCGGCTAGGATAAGCAAAATTGTTCTTGCTGAACGTTGTTTTTTTAATGTTACTAGATAAATAAAACTTCTCCAAGATTAAGTGATAGTGCACTTAGACATTTTGCATAGCCCCCTTTCATTATTGTTTAATTTTAAAGAAACAGTATCCAAACAATAAGAAATGTGTGATTTCTATAATTTAAAGAGCTTGGCAAAAGCCACACTGCATCTCTTTTGACTGATTGATTACTCTTTGAATGCAGCAGCTTTGCCAATAGCTCTTAGACTGTTTTCTCTATCTAGTCAGACAGCTTCCCATGTTGTTTATGAGGCCTGTTTACACACCAGCTGTGGAGAAAAAGCCCATTTTTATAGCCCTTTCCCTGAAGCCCTTGATCCTCAAAACTCAAAAATTAGTAGTGGAAGAATAAAGCTTATGAAACAGCATTATACTAGAACACAGGATAGGAAGGGGCTGCTTATGTCCTCAGTTTCAGCCCCCAGCAACCACAGGCAACTGTGGCAATAAACATATCAAGGCTGTAGACCACCCACTGTGCACATACCCACACTGCAAAGACCACAACACACTAAAACAAACTGAACATCTACGGTGAAAGACTGACCACCACAACTAGACTGTGCCACAGAAAAGACTAGGAGACAGAGAGTAGCACCACCACCAAAGCTCCCTGTCTAGCAGCACATTTGGCCAACGAAACTCCCAAGTGACCCTATAGCCTCAAACTACAGAAAAGGGCAAAGCACTCTGCCAACCTGATCTAGAGAAAATTCCCCCCTGACCCAATAGGGTATTGGGTAACTGGTATCTGGTAACTACCCCAGAAGGACACACTGGTCAAACCTTTTATTTTAACTGACCACATTTAAAGTTGACAGGGTCCTTCTGACATACAGATCTGATTCATAATGCAGGTATCAAAGTAAAACCAGGTGGACTTATCTGCTGAACCAGAGCAATTAAGCTCTTCACTTGCCACAAGCCCAAAGCAACACAACTTACCTACTGCAAGAGAGGCTTGCAACACTCTGCATTTCCTTGCATTTGCCAAGCTAAGAACGCACAGATGGGCTGCTGCCTGTGCTTAGCTGAGCCACAGCAACTCATTAAGACATAGTAACTTGCTCCTGGATCTGGGCTCTTAGGTCTTCTGGCTACACTACAACCTTGGCCTAGATGCACAAAAAAAGTATACACAAAAGCTTGCTGATATATGCTATGCCATTAAAATCAACTTATGTGGTCCTAAACAGATCTAATAGTGGCTCAGTGTGTGCAGGCGAGGATGCTGCAGACAAGCAGCAAGCTTTTTCTTTCAGCAAAGTCAGTTGGAAATAAGCAACCTGTACATTCAAGCATAGTGATTCAGCAAGCTCTTTTAATAATAAAATTAATGTCAGTGCAATTGGTAATCAGGTGTGGGAAGCACTCGCATTAAAGGCAAGTTGCCAACTAAGCTTCAAGCCTTGCAGAAGTTGAGCACTTCCGACTTACAACAACGATCATCACTTCTCACACTAGGAAAAGTCTCTACAATAACAACACACAAATCCCTCAGTTCTAATTGATCATCAGTCTGGGATAACTTTTCTACTAACCTGAGTTAATAATTGGGATGCTTGTGGAGCAGTTCTCCTTTGCACAGGCTCCCATCATTGATGTGAGGGTTGTAGTGGGGACTTCACCAATACCTATGGAAAAAGCAGGATATTGACAAAAAAACCCAGATACTACTACACTGATATTAAGTTTAAAATCATTATTTTCTAGAAGTGAATCACTGAGTTGAAAAGTGGAGAAGAAAAAGCAGAACAAATTATACCACCAATTCCTCCTTCCTCAAACAGCCTGCCTCAACAGCTCAAAGCAATCACAAGGAACAAACCCACAGTTTTATATTTACAGTATATCACAGCTATTCCCATTTCATCTCCTGAAATTAATGAATCTACATCAAATGCTGCTACTTCTGGTTAGAACAAAATATATTCAAAGCAAGAAACAACTGTCAGATAGGAAAATAATGTCAGTTTTAAAACCATTAGATAAATTATTCACAAAAGCTGACAAGAAGGACACCAAGCTGATGTTCAGTTATCCTGAATGTAGAATATTTAAGAGTTTTCAAGGATTATAACACAGTTTGGTACTCATTTGTAAATATGTATGGGTTTGTGTAAAACACTAATTTAACATTCCCAGAGTGGGTAAATATGTACATCAGCTTGATTTTATCAAACCAATTTTATCTTGTGCATCTTCAACAATTTTCTGCATTTCAAATCAGAGATACGAAAAGGTTTAAGGAGAAAAAAATTAAGGCAAAATCATACAACAAAAGTAACAGTCTAATACAATCTGTGCAACACAGAAAACTTCCACTCTGACTTTCTGTTTGTGTTACTTTATACAGAAAAAATCTGAAGCACTTGTCTTGAGATGCATAATGTTCCATCAGTATATAGTCAGCACATTTTCCTGATGAGTTTTTGATCAGGAATGGCAATGTATGAAGCCAGCAAGAATATACCCACACCACGAAAATCTGCTAAGAACCCAGCAGAAGAAACCCAAACAAACAGGAACTACTGCACTGGACCAGACCAGCGCTGTGTGCAGCCTCCCATCCGTTCTTCTAAGATGGTCACAACTACCTTTCAAAGTGAAACTTCACATCGTAAGTTATGTCCCAAAAATGAATGGTAAGTCAAATATAAGCCAACTTAGCCCTTTTAAGAAGATCAGTGGCAAAAAAGCAAGGTGTATTAAAGAAATATGTCAGGTTCCTTTGTTTTTCATATGGTATCAAAATAGCTACATGAGTACACCATGCCCATGGGTCTTGAATGACCTTTCCCTTGTTTGTGTGCTTTAGATCCTGAAATAACAAATTTAGGAAAAGGCTGGCAAACACTGAGTGCACACAGTCCGGGGTGGATTCCACTAGTTGTTCTGTCCTTATGTACAGGTCTGAAGAGCTCAGCATTTGGGAAAACCATGTCTCTAGGAATTTAATCACAAGCTATTCTCAGGCATTTCTCTGCAGACAGTTACTTCTCTGCCCATGCTCCCAGCATGCAGGTTGGCAGCATATACAAAGATCTCAACAGACCAGACCTGGCTTTTTCTAGCAAAGCAAGTTTGTAACCCTCTATTCACATGGTAAAACCTCTCATTCCAGAAAGCTGAAATCCTGGCTTTTTAAAAACCCAATGGTTTTACTGAAGCCAGGATTATACACTAATGGTAATGTTTGTGAAATACATGCTGAATTTAAAAGATGCTCCAGGAAACTTCCTATCACTAGAAGTGTGGATTCCGTAATACATTTCTGCTGGATGAAGCTTAAAAAGTAATCAAATGAGTACATCCATTGAACATGTTAAGATCACATGCCTCATATAGTACACAGAAAATACTATGAGCTGCTTTTAAGGTGGGATGGGAACCAATAGAATCCACTTTGAGCTGCTCTTCCAAATACTTAGATTTTTTTTATATATTAGCACAAGTGTGAAAAGAAAACATAATAAATCAATTGTGTTAGATTTTAGTATTTCAACAGATAACCCTAGTCTAAACCAACCCTACATACATTAAATTTTACTCAGAGATTTAATTGAGTCCTAAGGTATACAGAATTAATTCTGCTCTCACAGATACAAATAAAGAAATTTAATTTCCTTAGATGAAAGTTAGGTTAGGCAGACAGAAAAGGTATATGTTGGAAGCAAATTTTAATATAAAATCAATACCTGCAACAGGGGTCCTGATTTTCAACCTGTCAACCTCCATGATAAAGTCATCTTTCAAGAAGAGGAACCCAATGATGGAGAAGAGATACACTAGGATGAGTGCTAGCACTGCAGTGAGGATAATGGAACGACCATTCCGGGTAACACTTTTTATCACATTTAGCAATGTCTCTTCTCTGTACACCAGATCAAACAGCTGGGAAAAGCATAGAGTAGAGAAAAAATTAATACAAATGAGGCAATATATAGATGCTATATAGGAAAACAGCCTGAACTACTGAAACATACATCTAGCCACGTTCTAAAGTCTGAGCTTCATAAACACACAATTCACATTGATTTCAGTGGGAGCTGGGCATGCTTATAGGAGGAGAAAATCTAGCACAGAACTTTAAATTTTAAGATTGATTATAGCAAAATCCAAAGTCACGAAGTATATATAAGCCTGATCCAGACATTACTAATAAGATTCATTGCTTCCCTATGTTCAAAACCAGACTAGATTAAAATTAAAAACCAGCGTCTTCATACTATGATCTATACCTACAACTTAATTTTTCATGTTATCTCCTATCTGATAAACATGCCTGGGCTGCAACTCAAAAATGCACTCATGCATATAAGTAATTACATGTCTGTAAACTGTTCCTTTGAGCTCATGGCATCAATTAAAAGTCACTCACATGTACAAGGATCAGGGCCATCTCTTTTTGGGACAAAGTTAAATTCATTGTACTGTTTGTATAAAACTAGAAACTTCTATTCTTCTTTACCCTGCACTATATGCTTTCCTGGTATTTAACTTTAAAGAAAAGCACACATTAAGACAATATTGCTTTAAATGTCAAAGGCCTAAAATCGCAATTAAACATGACAAGAGCTTTTCAAGAACTATAGGTCTTTTTCTCTTACAATTCTATTGATGTTCTATAGTGCTTTCGACCTTATCTATAATGTATGTATTTCCACTTCAAAACACTCAGATTACAGATATGAAGTGACACACTATGATTTATCAAAATGGTCCACAGAAGAAGGTATTAGCCACAATTCACAAGATCTGAAATCCACAGCCTTGTGAAAGGATTAATAATGAAGGAAGAATGAAGGAAGACAGTTATCATTCATTCCATACAAGACAAAGCTTAAAACGAGGAACAAATATTAGACTTTAGAATATATCCACTACAAAGTGAACACCTGGAAGGCACTTGGGAACACGAACAATTAAAACATCCATGAATCATGGACATTGGTCAATAGCAGTCACTGAAAAAAGTAAATACCTAAAATGTTTCTTAAACTACTTGGCACTTTGGAAAGTAGTTTAAGGTAGAGATCACCTTACTCATTGAAGGAATAACAGACAATTTGCTGTGCGTTTTTAAAGCAGAACAGTTATATCCATTTGAAAAGGGTCCTGCAGCTACAACCACAAAATCTTGGCTTCACTGAAATCTGCCCAAACTTTGAAGCTGACTTTAGTATCAAGATCTGGAAAACCCAACTTCAACAGGAGCTCTACCAGCATAAGCACTGAACCCCTGAAAATTTTAGTGTGGTTGACACACATCTGTGAAACACTGGGAGGTCACCACTATTCAGGAAACTGAGAAAAATATGACAACAGGAAAGTGAACCCATGAAAATGACCACAATTGTGTCAGTCTCCCTACAAGCTTCACATGTTCCCGTATAAGCAAAAGGATTAGAAAACAAGAGCAGTGAAACACCTTTTACCTCTATTCAGCATGAAGGGAGCAGTTAGCTGAGTTTAGCATAATTTTGTATGATTCATTTTCATTGCACCTGTATCATATTATAAAAAGGCATTCCATCTGGGTAATGGCAACAAGAGAAAATGAAGTGGGATACATTTAAAGTGATGAATCTTCCTGCTACACCAGAGGCATGCCATCCCCATTTCCCAAGTAATTTTTTTTAATTTATTTTATTAGGGCTGCAAGATGAACTGAGGAAGGGGATCCTTTGGTATAGGTATGATGCACACACCAGTGGACAACTCCTGTCCCAAAGAGATTATGACTGACACAAGATACAGGAAGAACAGACACAGAATATATGTATGCTGGGGAAGGGTGGGGGAAAGGAGTGGGCTGTATGATAATGGTCTGAAAAAAAAGGGGCAAACTTTCAACTCGAAAACAGATAAAATAAGTCCTAACAGAAACAGGTTCTAATGAAAACAGCAGCTCCTAAGAGGCAGCAACACAACGGCATGCTAAAAATACACATGATTTGGCTTGATTGTCAGGAAGAAATTGAAGACAGCTGCATGGGTAACGGTATTTTCTATTTTTGCAAAGTTTTCCCCTCCACAGAAGCATATACTTACCAGGAAACTATAGAAGAATTCGTGCACGCAGAGGCCCAGCATGCAGACTAGGACATATGCTACGTGATAGAGAAAAGCCATGTCCATGATGACGGCTCTGTAGCCACGGGTGAAAGTTCCACGGTTCCCAACAAAGCTCACCAGAAACACTATTTTGTTACAAAGCTGTCAGGGGTAAGAAAGGTTAGGTTTATTCCATCAGAAAAATCCTGTTATTTATTGTTTGCATTGCTGTAGCATGCAAAAAGGCTAGATAGGTTACTTTGACTAAATGCACAAATTTTAAATAGCTGGAGTGAGATGAGAGAAATCCAGCTCCTGGGGTACAATGGGAATGAGCCCATCAGAGTAAGTGGAAATACATCACCCCTCTAACACTGCATTGTGCCTCATTACATTGTGATTTATTTCTATAACATTAGTGAGTAGGTAGGGTAGGATTAATATCAAAAAGCATTAAAAAAACAACTGGGGAGTGAATTCCTAACAATTTTGAGTTTAGACCCGAGACTATGCAAGAGCAGCTAGGCAGGCTACTACAAAGAGAACAATAGTAACACAACAGAAAGTGTGTGGGGTGTGTAAGAGATCTACTATTTCCTTCAGGTCATGTTTTTCAATATGAAAATCCCTAAAAATAACCATACTGGGGGCATTTTGGAAGTGTAGCATTTAAGCAACAGCATCAGATTCTTCATTGCTCCTGAGCTTTGCCTGCATGCAAACAGCAGTGCAGAAGTAAATACAAAAGGGGCTATCCTCATCTGTTGGGTAGTCCAGGACAAGCAATGAGGACTCAACATATTTTTTTTCTTTCACAAATCTGACATGGGCAAGTGCTGCTTATTTGCCTTTACCTTTGACTATAAGTCTGGGTAGTTTTAAGTATGTGAAATTCTCACAGAGCCAGTGGCAAATAGCCCAATACTTTGTGCTAAAGTGAATTAGAGCTGCAGCAGTCAGGCAGAAATCTAAATAGATGACTTGTGAGCATGACTGTCTATCTTACCAAGCTCAGTAAACATGCAAACTCATTCATGTCTAAGTTAAGAGAACTGGCAAAGGGCTGAAAGAATTTTTAATTTTGAAAACTTTTGTCTTCTCAAAAATAAGTTTAAGCTCACAGAAACATCTCACAAACTTGTGTCAATATTGCTGAGCGTATTAGTAGTGAAAATTATTTTAACATGAGAAACTGTAAATTTGATTGCCCTTATTCAGCAATATTTCTTTAAATTTCATATTGTTTTTATTTTTAAAATATTTGCATATGAACAAAACCAAAACAGCTTTTTTTCTTAGCTTCCCACTTTGCTGATACTGCTGTTTCAGGATGACTGGAAATGATTTTTTTTTTTTTTTGGCTTAACCAGTGAACCAGAAAAAGAAATTCTTTTCACAGCTCTAATCAAGGACTTTTTTTAATAGGAGAACCTTAATAACTCTGCTTCTGCTGAAAGAGAAATTCTGCTTGCTTTTAAAGTACTTACATTAGCAGCACCAAGAAGTATCAAGGTAGGACCAAGTCCTATAGTATATATAGACCTGAGAATAACAGACACCAAAAAGGGACGAATACCGACAGGCTTGGAGATGAAAAACAGCATTGCTGTACAAAACGCCACTGCTATCCAAAGGAGGACTGAAAACAACGGAGAGAGTGTGCCTGTACAGAGGAGAAAGGGAGACTTGAGAAAGGCATCTTTGGAGACTCCATTTTTCACCAAGAAACAGATCCAAAAGATCAATTCCTTTGCCAATATAGCTAACAAAAATCGTGATTCATGCACCACAACTGCTGACCACAACTTGCCCTAATTGCAGCAAGAGCTATTATTATCATAGTATTGTTGATTTTTGCACAGGTAATAATAAGAGCAGCTAATGAAATTTCCATTAAAATCCAAGGAGTGCTCAGAGATGAAACAGTTTACCCTTCTGGAGAAAGCTACTAATCAGCTCCCTTCTGCAGGGATCATTAGGGCTCCTCCAGTCTAATTCCATGATTGCTCAGCTACAGAAATAGCCAGTCCTTGGGGCGACGCAGCAAGTGGCACCACGCTGCAGTGTCACGTTTCGATCCCCAACAGCACCAAAGTGCCCCGGTTTTAGAAAAGCAGCTTTCTTCGGAACGGCTGCGGGTGTTCAGCGGGAACCTCCGCCTCTGCACGGGAGCAAGGCACTTGCCGCAGCGGGAGGCAGCCACGGGGACTTCGGCAGGAACAGGCAGCATCTGCATTGCCGAGAGCAGCTGAATAGCTGTGCCTTGCTCCTGGGGAGGCAGTGGGTCCTGGGTCTTGTGGAGCTCCTGCGGGCGTGTGGACCACTGCCTTCAGTCAGCCTCTTGCTGCTCTGCAAGATGCTGGCTCCAGGCTCTGCCTGTTTTGAGTGGTGCCCCTATTTTCCCTCTCTCCTCTGCTTAAAACCCTGGAAACACACCATGTTGCTGTGATATAAAAAGCACATTCAGATCACAGGGCACTGTCACACTTGTACACTGACTTCTATTGTTATCAGATGAACTGAGAGGTCAGTGACAGGGGAGAAGGGAATAGAAAATTTAGCTAGACTCACAACAGAAATCATGCTATCTCTTTGGCAACAGATACACAGCTGAGCAGCATCAGTGGGATTAGAAAACAATGAGATGAGGCCCTAGCCTCAACATTCAGATGGCATCCGAACTTTTCCAAAGTTCAGGAGTGTTTATATCCTTGGCAGGAGGTTCAAGGTTGGCTCTGCTAGTTTCTTCACCAGTAAGGTTTGGAAACTTTAACGGATCCTTAAAAAATAACTTCCAAGGGAATCTGAAAGGTGAGGCCAAAGCACTCAGTGTTTCTTTAACAAATCGTTTTTCCTTCCTCCCTGCTGCAGGTCAAACAATTTCAGGTTGCAGGAACCCACATGGGTAACACGTGCAGGCATACACACTGGAGGCAAGGAGTCCTCATCTGGAGCACAATTTTGCTTATGTCATATGATGTAAGAAATGCAGAAATTTACTGAAAGGCAGCTTTCTTGGGATGGTTAGATCACCTCAGACACCTCAGGCATCTGAGTATGGGGGGATTTACACAGGGTGAAGGGGAAAAATGGGAGACAAACTCTGGCTGTGAGATCAGGTTTTGGTCGGGGAGAGGCTGGAAGTGAGGAGGCTGCCCCATGACCTGCTCATCCCATTTGGCCAACCTATTGTTTATTGCTCAGGAATCGCTTTCGCTTTTACAAGCAATAGGAACTGGAATCCTGAAATGTGCTATCACTGAGATCACTGGATTACTGGGGCCACTTAAACTAATACTATATAAATCTGCAGTTCAAAGTAAGTATTAATACCTACTGATTGCAGACCAGAGGATTTCTGTGAGTAAAGATTAGCTAAAATTTAGTAGCTTAAAAGGTTTATTTTTAACTCTTTATTTCTCCTCTCATCCTGCATGGGATTTAATGCATGTGCCCTTCGAGTGACTCCTCAGTTTACAAACAGGAAAGCACTAAGTGCAAACACTTCCCTTTTACATGGCACAGGGCTGCAAACTTTGCTACGCAAAGCTGCGGAGGTGCCTGTGCTGTGACCTGCAGAGACCATCCCACAGGGTAAAAGGGCAACATGGTCTCCATGCCAATATATTTTAATCTGCTGCCTTTCTGTTTAGCCAGCCAACAGGAATGCTTGCTTGTGCCAACTCTGGTGTTTGTGAAAAGCACATGTATCTACTAGAAGCTGGACTGGTTCCACCAGCCCAGTTCACATGCCATCAGACAGAGGTGACTTTCAGTCACATTACTGACTGGACACGAATCAAAGACCCAGAGGTGAATGGCTCTACTCCCATTACCAGTATTCTGAACCATTTAGTCTCCTTTATCCCAATTAAGCTTGTTGTGGATTCAAAGAGGCCTCCTGCTAGTCTGCTGCATTTATTTAATGAAATTTATTATTTGCTATATTTCCTGTGGCATGTGATGAAGCAGAGACAGAATCACAGGTTTTAAGCATATTTTTATATAATGTGTTTATCCTCTGCAACAGTTATATCCTTTTATCCCCATAAAAAAATAGTCAAAAGCCAACAAGCTAGTTTTCAAATCATTCTATTCCATATGTTTTTAAGACTGCAAGTCATTCAGTTTGGTCAGTCTTAAGGAATCTCTGTCCCTCTGCTGCCAGGAATCCTTCTTCAGCTCAGAAGCTGTAACTGAATGTGTACAGTAGTACACTGCAATATGGCAATGTAAAAAAAAAAAAAAGGAAAAAAGAAAAAAAGAAAAAAAAGAATTAGCTCAGATCATCTAGATAATCTTCAGCTTAGCAGCTATGTTCTGCCTATTTTACTTCACATCGTATGGGCCACGTGACACACAGAAGATCAACTACCACATTTCAGACAACATCTGGTATCTGCTTAGAAGATACTAAATGGCTTCTGCAGATATGAGCATACCTGAAGATGCAGTTTTATGTAACTGTTACCTTAGAACTGAAAGCTTCTAAAATTAAAAGGAAAAATAGAATCAAACTCCACTTGCCTTCATCTCCATCATCGCCAAAGGGGTAGAACAGAGCAACTGCTAAATTGATGAATACAGCAAGGTTGAAGGAAATGCTTCCCCAGAGAGAGATGTGTCTGGAGAACCAGAACAGGGGTGGATTATCTAGAAAGGGGAGAAGAGCAGCAATCAATGAAATGAAAGCAGGCAAGAACTCAATGAGTAATAGCCTCAAGGGAATTAAAAAATACAAACTAATGAAGAAAATATGCAGATCTTTAAAATGAACTAAAATAGACAAATATCAAACATACATTTGCCAGAAAACATAGTTTCAAGCACAGCTTTTAATCCAAAGACCCTAACACAGTTTATTCTATATCAGAGTTTTGCCTCTGCTAAGATTTTAGGACTGGATCTTTAGGGAAGGAGTCTTTTCACCTGCCTCTGAAACTAGCCTCTGTGCACGGAGACACACAATGAAACAAACAAATGGATTTTAGTGCTCTGCATGCCAGTCAACCAGAAGACCCAGAACGGGTCATCCAGGTGACCCATTTGGACCAAGTACACTGATGACATTATTCAAAGAATGATGGAATAGGCAAGGTTTCAGAACTGCCGTATCTTCCCCACCTCTGTCAAACCAAATACATTTTGATCTACTTTGGGGAGCAGGTAAAATTTGGTCTGACTGGGATTTGGTTCTATGAAAGGTGACTATTTTCTGACTGTGATCCTCAGATATCCAAGGTTACCTCCTGACAAACAGCTCTGCTCTGTACTCCTGCTTAAAAGGACTCAAATGAAGCTAGGAACTCCATGTGTGAAGTGCTGTGCAAATATACAGAAATAGTCTATATCCAAAAGAACTTATAACCTAGTTAGAAAAGACTAAAAAGGGAAATAGGGCAAAACAGGGTTAAGGTTTTGTGTCCAGAGTCACATAAACCATTCAGCAAAAAGGCTAGGAACAAGATCAGAGGGTACTAAGACCTAGGTAAGCACTTCGTATATATGACTGCACTACAATATGTTTAAACGAACATTTAAAACAAGATTCTATGTGCAAAAGTGTGAAAAAATCTCTAGCCAGAGAGGTTTATCTATTCGAACATGATGTATTCCTATTAATTAGATTTTAAAGTACCAAGAACCTCCTACAACTACACAGAGCATATTCCTGACTTGCCTGCACCCAGCTAACTTTTTATAAACAGCAGACTCCTTCAACTGCATGTGACTGTCTCAGACTTTAGTCTAAAAAGACTTTAACTCTGATTAGGTAAATTTCAGATTTCATTGTGATAACCTTATGCTGTTGGCCGCTGGGATTTAAGCATTTGGAGCCACTGAAAATGCCATCTGTCAATTTAAGCAACACATACTGCATGCTAACAGACACTTGGCTAAAGAATGACCCCAGCCTCAACCTGTATTATCTTTTCAAATAAAAAAACCACATGGAGACTTGTAAGCCATTCCACTGATGAAAGGAATTGAGGAATTTCTGTTCTGAATAAAAATAAACCAATTTTTTTGCTTACAGCATTAGGCAGGTCTGGTCTATATAAGTGTAGGGTTGGGCTCTTTTATTTGTGTTTCTTAAGCAAAACCCACAGATATGATTTTGTTACTGGAGCAACTTTTCTACAACACAGTGACTTTTATTGCCAAACAGACTGTGCAGATATGGAGTTATTCTGGAATCATTTATTTTTCAACTTCTATTCTGGTCAGTTTGTCAGTACAGACAAGTTCTTACAGTGCCACCAAGGGAAGCAGACCTGGGCCGATAGGTTCATGCTGAAGACTTAACTACTGCCTCTGAAAATTACAGCCTGGGAACTGACATTTATAAAAACTGCAAACAGCGTTCATTTTTCCATCATGTTAAGGATGCTACATCAAACGAACATTAAACCATATTGCTCTGACTATCCAAACTCCCTGCTGTGCTGACCATAGATCCTATTCTTCGCTTCCTTCCTAATCAATTGCATAATGCTGCTGTGAGCAGCTGATGTGTGCCACCCCAACAGCATCTGCATTTTAGCAGTGAATGAAGTAATCACTCTCATGTATTTCTATATATGTCTACATATACACAAAATATAATTTTCTTCCTTATCCCTTAAGGATACTATAGATGCTTAATTAGTTCGCAGCCTTGATTCTCTGCTTCAAAAGCAAAGGGCAGAGCTGACAGTGGCTGAACTGGCAGGAGCCTCCTGTCCCCAGGACAGGGGTGGCAGCAGCAGCAGCCCTGCTCCTGGTGAGGGCCAGCGGCTGTAACGCCCACCAGGGAACTAAAGAAGAAACTCAGGGTACCTGGCTTGGCTTCACTGTACCTCCTCTTTGGGTCCCTGCTTTGATGTCTCCCCCATGATCTTGACTGTGCCTGTCAGATCTGCAAGCAGCTTAAGGTGGTAGATGTGGCTCTCCCACTACCACAGGACATACACCAGTATGGGCTAACAAACTGGGACATACTGCAGCCTAGTCAAGCAAGGCTGATGTGAACTGGCAGAGGGGAACTGACTCTACGGGAATTGGGCAGATTTAAAGCAGCTGAGGTTCTGGTGAGAGATGTTTTTAAGTGACTGACATTTACAAGTTTTGTAATGGTCTTTTAGGAATCTTCAAACCTCAAATATGCAGCTACACATGTTTTTGTTAAATATTAGGGGCCGTGGCTTAATTAGGTGCAACTCTATTGAGTTTAGTGGAACTACACCCAGTTCATCCATCCCTCAATTTAGTTTTTGAGTCCAAAACATCATCTTGAACACATTACTTGGATTACTAACTGCTCCATATTATGCTTCTTTTATGGTGGCGTGCAAGTGTCTCAGTTGACCTATACTCTACTGACCTACACTCTCAAGCCCTGAGCAGTTCTGCTTGTTGCACTATCAGAGTGAACAGAGAAAAGTGTACTATTAAAATGAAAGTATTTGAAGTCTTAAAAGCAGGGGTTTAGCATAATTAAGCTATTTTTTGAAATTGCAATACTTACTCCTAATTTTCTTTTGCCATTTCATCTCGTTGTAAAGATCCTCTGTCTGCTGGAAAAAGTCATTGACTTTGCTCCCTTGTTCGTCTCTCTCTGTTGTATTGAATACCCGACTTTTGGACTCCCGAGTGAGGAATTCACAAATATTGGGGACAGGGAAGACTATCTGTTCCATTGTTCTATCGTGGCGAACAATCTATAAATAAAACGTACACGTTTTTCAGGATCAGTGACTTTCCAACCATTTTGTTGTATCTTTTCTTGTTCACAGCTCCTCTTTTATTCATAAATTAATGCAAAAATTATTTGAATATTACAGTGAAGTTGAACCAATCAATCCTAAAACCAAGTAAAACTGCTTTTCTATTTTCAAAAGCCTGCTTGAAAATAATGGGACAAATATATGTCTCAAGTAAAACCTAGGTCCAAACTTCCTCCAAATATAAAAATGTTCTAATTTAGAATGCTTCAATTTTGCAATAAATAGAAATGAATCTCTCCCAGTAAACAGTGCAGAAGTTTGGGAGGTTTCCGCTCAGATCATGGAATTCTTTTCTCACCTTGAGTCTATTTCTGTGATGAGATAAGTTGTGAAGGTGAACATGCAAAAATAGCACCTTGTTACTCAAGACAGCACCCATATCTTGTCAGTCTTTATCTTCTTACTTGGCAAAAAACAAGGTTTTGCATTGTTTGTATTTCAGGGCCTACCGAGTTATCGGTGCGTGAGCTAGATTTTATTCCATCTCACCACACTGTCACGAAAATTGCTTCCCCATGCTGATCATGGACTCTGCATTACTGAAAATATAGAAATGGGTAGAAAACTCACCTTGACTCCTAGACCCATGTCTCTAAACAGCCACCAGCGAAAAAAAACCCACTATTTGACTTTTGAATCAGAGAAATGAGATACCCTGATATAGAGGAGCTATATCTGAAATGCTGAACAGGTCTAAGACTGCTTTCAGAAAAAGACCAGCAAACATCCATTTGATATAGCAGCAATGCTGGGTTGATTTTCACTCTTCCAGTCACAGTCCTGCATTAAAGAACCCTCCATTGTCTCTCTTAATTCATATTTATTATGTGAACATACTAAAAACCCGTCTGTCTTCAGTCATTTTTAGGACTAACATCATCAAGCACATTTGCATTGGAGCTGAAGGATAATTACTCTCATGTCTGCCCATGGGCATGTGCATTACGTGACGTTTGAACAGGCAGTTTTAAAGTGTCCTAACTAAATAGTTGTGTCTTACACCAGCAGTTGTGGAATAAGACTATGTGACTAGCAGCTAACCTGGTAGGCTGAGTGAAGGAAGCCGACAGCACATCTTCAATTCTGTCAGGGACTCAAATGAAGAGATAAGCTGCAGGTGCTGCTCTGCAGAATAACTTTTAAAAAGCCTCCCTGGAACAGAGACCTCCATATCTGCTCAAGGAACAGGCTTTGCAGCCATGGGATTTTAGCAGATTTCAGAAACTACACCAGGAAGAAGATATTGGCCAAGTAAATGCAGACTACATCGATTGTTTAACGCCTAAATTTACAACCTACCCAGATAACTCGCTGATAATTGCCAAGAGATACCTCAGGAGCACCCAAAGTATTAAAATACGATAAAAGAAGCACTGAGCTGCCCTCTGGACAATCACAGCAATGGAGCTTCCATCTGTCCCGTGGTGGGATAACGTGACCAGTATCAGGCAAAAAGGACGGTGGAAAATGGAGAAGGACCCAGCCATGCCCTGTCTTGATGGCAGCCAGGACAATTCAGACCTGAGGCACTGGCGTCAAGACTGCTCCCGACGCACACAAGCTCAGGTCCAATGTTGATGGAGCCTGGGAGCCCACTGAAGGTAACATTATTGGCTCAGATTCAGGCTAGGCCTGTGTGCAACCATACCGTGCAGTTTTCATACTTGGCCAATTTTGGACTTGATACAGCATTTCCAAGAGAGCGCCAGATGCCTCTTCTTCCTGCAGTCTCTCGCAGCAGCTGCCTTTGCACCACAGAAATTCTCCTCCTTACAAAGTCACTAAGGTCTAGAGATACTACAGTTCCTAACTCCTATCTTGATGCCTATAATCCCATGAAATCTGTAAGAGCACAGGAACTGATATAAGAGTTAATAATCTAAATACCTCTGTGGATCTTGATCTAAATCCAATCCATGGCAAGCATAAAGTTTAAAATAGAGAACAGAACTGATGAACCAGGCCAAGCCTTGGTCTTTTAAACAAAAAACATACTGAATGTCTACACCACTTCAAAACCTCTTTGTACTCCAGCCAGACTTTTAATTTGATCAGTTAGCATCACTGCCTTTGAAACTCATGATTATTTATTTGAGTGATGTACCATACAAGATTATTCTTGACTTCATGACACAGCTACTATCCACAGTCATTATTTCCCTAACAAAACATGTTTGGTAACACACAGGAAAGCTACTATAAAATGACTATTTGGAGCTGCTTTTAATACAGGTGCATTCCTTTTTCTCCCGTAGCCAAAAGCACGTTATTCAACCTTCTTCTCATAAATTATCTACACCGTTTGAATAAGCTTTGCTGTTCAGAAGCTTAAAAAGAGGTGCTACACCATGCACAAGATGCAAACTTGTCTCATATTCAATCTTCTAGTGAGCAATTCTTTACCTCTATCTGTGCCGTATGATTGGCATAATACCTCAAGGCTTCATCTCCTTCATCTGGATCTGACCCTGGCTTCAGCATCTGTTGCAATGTTTTATTGTGACGAGCCAACTAGAAAAAGAAAAAAAAATCTGATTTATGTCCTGCTGCTATGTTTTCAGCTTTATCATCTTGGCTAACACAAATCCTCCTTGCCCCCACCCCCATATACTTACATGCTCAACCCAGTGGGGCTCTTTCTACAGATAACAACAAAAATGTAATTACTTGAGAACAATAGAAATAATTTAGTCTTAAAAAGTCAGCAGCAAGTCTTCAGCTGAGATTTATGAAAAACAGCTTAGCCTGCAGGCTAGATGGTTTTTGGAGGGCTTTTGACAAATACCAAAAAATTAGACCAAATGCTTCTTTTCACTTAAGTTTAGACCTAAATTTGCATACCTCTGACTATGTAATTACATTTACAATTAAATTTTCTCTGAGATTTCAAATGGCTGAACTGTTCTTTACCATGTTGTAGGTTGCTATTTCAGGGCTGCCTAAATAATGTCCATAACTCTTTCAGAGGCAGCTGGACTGCAGTGGCAGGCAAAAACATTCTTAACTGTACAGTTTATATACATAGCATATATGTACACACACACAAACACACAAATATGTATCTTATATAAACTTTTACAAATCATATACTTTACATGAGTCATAAAATACATCTGTTCTTGTTGAATAGTAAATATTTTAAATGCTTAATAAGCTGCAATAAGTTTAATACTGAGAATGTCAGCAAATACATTCATGATGTCCCTTAGGCCAGTGAGAAACAAAGACCTAATTAGAAGGTATGAGGAAACATTGCTAAAAATGCTATTTTCCCTATATCATAGTGAGTGGTTTTCATCCAGAAACTCTCAGTTGTTTCTCCTATTTTAAGGTGGGGGAAAGCGAGGCAGGAAAGGAAAGCCTATTTTGCAGAAGTGATCCAGGTCTTAATCACTACACCAACATTACAACAATGGACTAGACACAGATGTTAGAAACGAGGCAGGCAGAGCACTCGAAATGAACACAGGAACTAGGCTTTGAAGTGATGATCACCACAGGTGGATTAGGATTGTAGTACATGAAATAACATAGTATGGTGAGGAATTATAAAATAATTGCAAATATACAAAAAGGGTGTCAGGGATCAAGTCTAAAAGTAACAATGGATCTAAACAGATATTTTAATAATCTAACCAGAAAGTGATCTCACTTGTTTATAAGCTATTTACATGTCTCACCATCCCCTTTTTATCTCAGAATGGAGGGGGAGAGGTACATATACAATTTACTCTATTTATTGAAGTTCCCTATGATCTACTTATCAAAATAAATTTTCTTGTGGATCCTGTTACAAACTAATTAGAGATGAAAGATGAATAATAACAAATGGAATATCCAAAAGCAAGATAACACCAGGAAAGGAATATTCAGGAAGAATAAATGTACTTCCTACAACTTCCTCATGGACAGAAGTCTGCTTGGCCCTGACAGTAGAGTCCTGTGCCAACGTGGCAGAACATCAGCCTTTTATAAAAAACGCTCATGAGCAGATATTCGGGGAAACATGCAAAAAAATCACATGGGGGTCAACTGCAGAGCAATATTCTTTCCGCCAATAATAGATTCCTGCCTTGAACAGTTACTTTTTTACTCTTATCTAGCAAATGTATGTATAGTCTCATAACACGTATTAGTATCTTGTGCAACTTCCACTTATTTTTAAGACTGAAAAGGTTCTTTAAGACTATCTGACTAGTTCTTCTCCTTCACACAAGCCATATAACCCGAGCCAGTCAGTAGTCTTTGCAGTATGCCCACAATATCTGCTTAGCAGGACAACTTGAATACATTTTCTAGAGGTCTTTTGCATTCCTCTCAATACATGCTCTAGCACAATGGAGAAACAAGACGAGCTTGTGCAAAAAAGGCAGTTACTGTTTTAAAAATTCCCTTTAAACAGTGTTACTATTTTGCCTTTCAGCTTTATTGAATGTCCCTCTGCTTCTGTATTTATGAAAGGGCAAGCAAGAGTGCCCAATTCACCTTCCCTGTATCATTCATCATTCCGTACACTACTATCACGTCCTCTCTTATTTGTCTCTTCTTTAAATTAAAACAATCCCTATCTTTCCCATCCCTCCTCAAACAGACGACTCTCTGTGACTCAATTATTTTCCTTGTCTATCTCCAAATGCCCTTTACTTTGTCTGTATCTTTTCTTTAAGATAGGAAGAAAAGAACTGACTAGACAGAACGCAATCACACCCTGCTTGGAGTGATGAATTAGCATAACCAGAAGCAAATATATTCCCCCTTTTTTATCTTCTGTAATACAGAGGAAGTTTGCCTGTATCTTCACCCTTTTTTCCCCAATGTCAACCATTAAGATTTTTAGTTTTCTAATAAATGACAAGTCAAAGATGTATGGATAGTTGTTCTCATATTAAAATTATGCCAGCTTGGAGAAAGGGACACATACAGATTCAAAAATTTCCATTAGTACCACAAAAAAACTTTCTATAAACATACTTGAATTTGTATACATAACTGGAAATGCCATGTTAACCATATGAAATCTCAAGGTATTGCTTCCTGATACGCTTTTAACTTTTACTGCAAACGTATCTCCCGGTTAGTATCAGTAACATAAGTTCCCTTACCACATGGACCAGCAACAAAAACCACGTCAGCCCTCTTGTGCTGTAACAGGACTGACTAGCACAGTGTGTTAACAGACTGCTGCTGATTTGAGACGGCACTGATGCAGTGCATATTTCACTGTCAGGTTTTACGGGAACAGCAGCCACGTACTTTAAAAGTGTGTACTCAGTGATCTTCATTATACTTCTACTCAGGCTGTGTTTTCAGACAGTGACTGTCTTGTGCACTGATGAGTGTACGGGGCCTAGCACCACACAGCTGGGCATTCCTGACACTAGCACTAGACAAAATGATCTGAAGAACAGGCCAGGATCTTCCGTGCTAGCACCTCATCTGCCAGTAAAGATACAGGAGAAACAACCAGGGACTACTGAGCAAGCTGGAGGAACTAAGCAGATCTCAGAAGGGAAACCTATCTAAAGGTGTCAGCAGTAGTGCTAGGCAATAAGCACTCATAACTTCATTTCTCTCTGCCTCCCCATCTCTCTATATCCACTTACCTTCTGTGGCCTAGACCTTCAGACAGTAACCTCAGGGCAAAGGGTCTATCTATTTTCTGCTTGTATTGCAGTTCCTAATTGGGACAGATTTCTCTACATTGACAGCATAGTAAGTACTGCTAATATTTCTGTATTGCCACAGCTATGTCAATGAAAGAATCGTGTGGACGGTAATCTGTGAAAGCTCAGATCTGAAGCAGAGGCCCAGAGTAAGACACAGAACAGCTTTAGAAATGCTATGTTATTTGGCAACTACAATGTTTTCTGAAGCTCTGCTTTCATGATCCTTCCTTTGCTCTGTAATGAGCTCAAAGGCCCACATGGGCATAGGGGACTGTGTCAACAGACTCCTTGACCAGCACAGAGCTTTTTGTGAGATCAAAGACATAGCAATGAAAATAACAATGTAGTGACAAACTGTGAACCTAAAATATGGAAAGCTTATCCAAGCTTATAATACACTCTAGGTGACAGTCTGTGACTGGCATGTAAAGGCCGTGAAAGCCCTGAATGACATTTTTTCATATTTAACTCCTGTGATGTAGTTAAGTGTTTTTTCTGAAGTGCTGCACAAATCTTTTGGGGCAGCTGGAGGACAAGAAACTGGATGGGCATGGACAATAGCAACTCTAATGAAAAGAACAGTCCCATTTATGTTTGCAAAGCAAAGCTCAAAAATGCACAGCAAGCGTAACTGATACAAAAAATAACCATCACCAGAGCCTGAATTTGCAAAGAGCCCCAAAAAATCACCTCTGAAGAGAAAACTCTCTGAGTCAGTCAGTCATTCATTCACCCATCAACCATGCCAGTAACAACATTTTAAATGTCAATACTATTTTACTACTCATCAAGGCATGTAGGAACAAGAAAGCAATAGCATACAATGGAACAGTGATTTCCAAAGAGGGGATGTGTAAGGCAATAGCTATATGAATAAAGATCATTTGGCTTTCAGTCAGTTCCCAAGGAAGGACTGTTCTTCATCTTGAAAGATTTTTACTTAAAAAATTTGGAAAACACTGTAATAAAGCATCAGTACAAAATGTGAAAGATTGAGGACAGACCAAGAACGCTGAAGGCATTAATAAGGAAACAGCAGAGATAATGACAGAATTACAAGTAATACTCAGTCTAAACTCCTCACACAACACGATTATAAAATCAGATCTGCTAGTCATCTGGGATTCCATATATGATCAGCAGCATGGAAAACCACAGCAGAGCCATCTTTTGCAATTAACAATAAATGGGTTTCCTACAGGCTTTTTGTTTTAAAGTCAAGATTTCCTTGAACAAAAATGCAGTTATTTAAATGTTCTCAAAGAAAAAGTGATGTAAAGCTGTGAACATTCATGTCATCAGCCTATCAATAACTCCTTGACTTGGGATACTAGATTGGTTTGCTAAAATATGTATGTACCCGTGTGTGTATGTGTGGAAAAATTGCTGGGAAAAGAGAAGGTAATTCTCCACTTTTCGTTATCTCTGTATAACACAGACCCCTTTCAGATTTTTATAAGAACATGTCAGTCCCCGGTTGTAACTTGAAAACTGCAAGGGTCTCCTCTGTAGGCCAGTCCTCATCAGAGGCACAAAATCTAACCCAGTACGCAGCCAAGACAGTTGTCAAAACTCCTGCCAATTTCACCAGGCTTTGCTTCAGGCCCAAAAAAGGACGGGACTCCCAAGTAATATGAGCTAGAAACAGCAGACTGACAACCCCCAAATTCTGTTATATCTATTTCACTCTCTAGCATGTTCAAACTGCCAAACCTGGGAGGTAAAGATGACTTTTTATGACTAGAATGGTATAAAAGGACCTAAACGGGTGAGGCTTAGTGTCCTGTAAGCAACCAGGGTTTTCATGGAATAGTTGGTTCACTGGCAGTGTCAAACACGTTAAACTGACGTTCTAGAAAAGGCTGATGGAGTAGTACTATAAGCTCTGGATAACTGGCCAAAAAGCACAAATAAAGACACAAATAGTTTCTTTGCCTTGAAACACTTCATATTTACAGTATTATTATTATTAAGAAGTATTACAAACATCTAAAAAACCACAAACAACATTATTAAAAAAACTATTATCCTTGTCACCAATTTCTTCTCAGTTGTAAGACAACGGGAAGGCTGTTACCTGATGGGGGAGATACCTGGCATACAGGCACACCTGATGGGGGAGGGCACTGGGTCAGGCAGCAGTTGGGAGCGTGCTGGGGCCTGGGGCTCGTTTTGGGGAGGGAACTGGACGTGCAGTGCACTTGCAAGCTATAGCACTGGACAGTGCCCTCTCTGCCCTTAGCCCAGGCCCCAGCTGCAGCTCAGTAGCCAGCCCTCTGGTGTGCCAGTCAGCCCCGTCTAGTGTGCGAGGGCAAAGACAGGCCACTGCACAGCCCTGGAAGTTCATGAACTATAGACCTTGGCAAAAGTGAGGCAAGAGCTGTTTGTACAGACCTGATGTCCAATGCGTGACGTCTAATAGATCTGCTATAAATTATCTTCATCTCTACCCTGTCAGCAACCAGACATACTGCAGTGTGGGTTGCCAGCCCAAAGGCCAGTGGTCTTTCACCACAGAAAGATGAGACAAAATATAACTTGCAGCAGCAGCAGAATCTGTTCAGATTAGTTTCACCTTGCTGTGCAAACACAGACTTGTGCAGCTGGGGCTCATTTACAGCTGCAATCTCTTCCTCTTTCTTCCCCTTCAGTCCCTGGGCTCCTGGAGCCAGGCAGTGAGAGATCTGGCACCACCAAACACCCTCACAAGGGGAAACCCCAGTCATCCCACTGAACACGTTTTCTGCTTAGAGAGCAAGAAAGGATAAAAAAGCTGCCTGGGGACTGACCAGAAAACCCCAAGGACCGAGAAACAACAGCAAAGAGAAAGTCAAGGGAGTAGCAAACAGGATGGGTGAGAGACAGAAGACGACAGGAGACAGAAAATGAGATCCTCTTCCCTGGCGTGCCAGGATCTTACCGCACGCCAGCTCCCTGCCCAGGGCAAATGAGAACACTCCTATTCCATCAGTAAACAAGGAGAGAGGGAAAGCAAGGAAAAAGGAAATGTCATCTTAACCATAACTGAGCAGAAATTTTTATTCCAACTGGCTGTACTAACAGTAATAACTTCTCAACTCCCCATGTTCCAATCAAAACTGAATGGTGCTTTCTGCAATACACAGGGCAACTTCCTTTCCAGAAGTCATTACAGTTTTATAGAGCGGCACCTTTGCACTCTACCACAAAGCAATCTGTTAACAAACATTAGGAACAGCAGGGATGGAGCAATGGGAGACTCTCAAATCAAGTATTCATTGATTTCATTTAGATGATTATACTGTACGGAGCAACCAAAAGGGTTTAGAGTTAATCTTCCCCTGATGGCTTGTGGTACATGAGCAGGGCCCTGGGTGGTCCAGACGCTTTAGATTCTGTTGCTGGGTCTTCCACGGCCTCGTGCAACCTCTGAGACACCACCTCTCCTCCCCAGCCTCCACGTGGTGCGCGCTACAGATTACAGATAATAGTGATCTACCTTACAGTGAAGGGAGAAATAAAACACCTCGACATTATTGCATAGGAGCAACCACCACAGTTAAGTGATCTCTATCACTATTAAGTTTGCAACTCCCATAACAAGTTTATTACTGGTTTTGCTGTGGTTTTGCTGTTCTTTTATTCCTGAGGAAAGCCAGCAGAAGACAAAATGACTAGCTAACATTTCAATGAGCTTTACTTCCATTTGTCATCTTCATAATTTCTTTCACAGGCAAAGCTTACTTTCAAAAAAAATTAAGTGTATGTGTAGGGAAAGTTCAGGTCAGATAAAATGTATTGCAACAAAACAAAATTAATTTGAGGGGGGTGGATGTGAAACATCTCTGCAGGCTATGTGAGAACTGTCATGGCCAGCTGTGCCTACATGAGTCAAACCGGCTCAATGCATACATTGGTCACATTTGGTTGCTGGTGTACGCTGACCATACTGGACATAGGATGTGGACAGCAGTATGCAATCCAGAGTGTTCCAACAGGATGGCACAACTGCACTTGTAGGCTGCCTCCTATGATTACTGTAAGCAAAATTTTGGAGACTACAGGATGGAAGGAAATAAGGAGATGATGAAAGTGTCAGGCATGATTATGGGAAGATAACAAGACAGTTCAATGGAAGAGGAAGAAAAAGAGAGCAGAGTTACTGCAACTAGTCTTCTTCACAGCATAACAAGGAAGGAGGTTCCAGCCACATGCGACTTCTATGAAAGGCAGATAAAACATTACACTTAAAATAAGACCTTACTGGCATGCTCATCAACATTGTACAGACCCAGTCTGAGAAAGACCAAAACCAGCAACAGACCAGAAAGCATATGGATCCCAAATCCACAGAACTGTTCACCTCTAAAAGCCACCAACACTTCATATACATACCAAATATATACATAAACCTGACATAGTGAATGGCATACCCCTTTCAGGAACTCTCAAAACCCTTTTGCTATCAAGGACTTTACTTTCTAGGTTTCTCTCATTCAGAACAGTGATTCTCTGCAAAATAGCTGTCTACTGCTGTCTAATGTGTGGCTTCTAAAGAAAAGGAAGGCTAGCACAAACAAAAGGAGGAACTGCTTATGACTCTTATTCTGGGGGCAATGTGGTAAGGGGAACCACTGTCTTAAGTATGGACATATTTCCTTCTATAAGCCATAAGACTAGAAAACATCCAACTGGCAGTCAACCTCCCTTTCTCTGGCACCAAGAGTAGAGCAGAAAGTAACTCATGGGTTGATACTTGCAGAGTGGGCTCATCCTCTTCTCCAGAGTCTACCCAAACTACACAGAAACTAACTCAGTCTCTGACCTGAAGTGTGAGACTCACATCGCTGACTCCCTCCTCATGTTTTCCCACCCTTAAGTGTCATCTCATACATTTGCAGTATAGTGCCATGGTGTCTTTTGCATGCTGTGACCCCTTAAGCTGGATGCAATTCACCACCCAATCTATGATACAACCTCCAGCTCTGCTACATGCAGGTATGGCTTGGAAGACAGCCACTGTACATACACTGCACTTGTAGAGGCTGGGACAAGCCATCTACCAGTTTTCAACAAAGCACATTAAAGAGGCTTAAGTCCTCAGCTGCAACTCGGTATCATGGCTCAGCCTCCATGATTCAAGCACTTGAACACGTCCATTATGTGATGGTCTTAGTTGTTACAGCAATAGCAAAGTAAAAAGTCTGTTTGTAGCCAATCGTGTTAGCATCCCACTTCTTCAGCAGGTATTTCCACAACACATAGCAAACCGTAACTTGGTCATTCAGGGTCAAAAAACATATGAGACTAACATAGCAAGTAAACAGCTGATGCTGCAATCTATCAAAAGACAGATTCACACAAGACATGCATTTTCTAACCTCTGCAGGGGTCTGATGTATATACTTTGTGGGGTACAAAACAGGGTAGTTACCAAGTGTGGAGACAGAGAAGAACTGAGAGATGTTTCCCTTCAAATAATTACAGTGCTGAGATTTTCCAGCTTTTTCAATCATGCTGCTGAATGTTTGTCTCACCCTCCAATTAGCAGAGCAAAATAGCTTTTAAAAAAAATAATTTAGGGGCATAGGAACAGAGAGAAGAGAAAGTAAAATGGCCAGTTACTCTTTCCAACTCTGTATTATGGCTACTGTCTTCAGAAGACTACTTTCACCTGATATCTATAAAGTAGCAGTTCCCAGTGGGAGAGCAAAAGGGTAAAAATTTCATCTCTCCTCATCAGCCATTCAGAAATAATGCTGTTTTACCCAACTAACTAGCCGCTAAGTGGTGCTCTGCAGACAGACTCATAGAAAAGGCTGGAAAGACCAAGTTCATTTAAGGCTACCACAGATCATCATTCATAAAACAAATTCTGAAAATCCTTGCCCATACATATGGCAGAGAAACCATTTCTTTAACCCCAGGTTGATTAAATACTTATCTGCCTGCAGGTCGAAGGTGTTTTACTCCTGTAAAACTACTGGTGGTCACCAGTAACTGATCACCTCCTTTTGGTATAGAAAAGCATAATCAGCTGTTAAAACTAAATTTTACAGCTGAACACTTTTAATCAGTTACTCTTCAAGATGCCTCAGAAAAAGTGCAAAGTGGACCTCATTTTCAGTTTTCTGCACTGTGTTAAAGAAGTGAAATAAAAAGGATGGCAACCGAGGTAGTTCTGCCTATTTGTAGGCTACAAATTCAGATCTTGTCTATTCTGGAAAACTCTATGATGACTGAGATGCCTAATTAAATTATGACATCAGAGGAGATGAGAGTTAAAACTGAGCAACTGTGAGGAACAGACATTCTGTTTAATGCTCTTTATTTTTGTTAACCTGTAATTATTTCAATGACTACTGAACAATTGAGAGGGATAAAAAAGTATGTCTTGTTACAGAAGATGCCCCCCCTGTTTTTAATTAAGGTGTAGGATTTCACAATGCAGATATATGAGGCCTATTAGAACTGCTCTGATAACATTAAGTAAGACCAGACTTCACTTTCATGATATTGCCAAGGTTACCCTCACTTCCCCTCAAAACAAACAAAGTAAGTTCCTCCTAGCTTAGAGTAAAATGTTTTAGCTGTGCTTTAGATATAAGAAAAAGAGTACTTTGGTTCATTTGAAGGTCACCTCTAATGGAAAAGTCCCAGCTCTGCCTCCAGAGCAAGCCTTCACCTACAGTAGACTATTATAACTTAAAACTTTGTGTAATTCAGCTTTCTTAATAAGGGCAGTTTTCTGCAATCTGAACAAAGTAAGCAGCAACATTACATACATTTCTGAGCAGACAAGATGTATGCACTGCAGTTGAGGGCAACTGAAAGTGCAGTCTACTTTGAAGAGTGACTTTGTAAAGATGGCACTGTATGGTTCCCCATTTATTGTCTCTCAATGGCTTCTGGATTGAGTTTACTCAGTTTACAAGTGAAATGATTTTTAATTCTACTTAACACTCCTCCATGCAATTTCAATAGAAAAGCTTTAAGTCAAGCCGTCCTCTTTTTCACCCATATATCATCACTCTTAATGAAGACTGTGTGTGCCAAATGCAAGCTGGGAGCTCTAAGGTAAGAGTACAATTTGAGGGCAACAGGTCAAGTTCTCTACCAGTATCAATCAGTACTGCTTGCCTGCTTTCAGGGGAGGCATTCCCATGTAGACCAGCTGAGGATATGGCTAAATGAAGACCCATTCTTAAAGTGTGAAGCTAAGTAACTGCCCTGTTTGTGATACAGAACCAAAGGAGAACTAAAGTCATTCTCCCCAGCCTGTGCTGCTTCAGATAGCAATAAAAAGGTAGTATGTTTACTCCTAATATAGGACTGCAAATAGAGTCTGAGAGAAAAGAATGTCTTAAATAGTATGTCATTGTCCCACAGCCAATTTTCAGAGTAAAACCACAGACTAATGTGAAGATTTCACAATGCAGACATTTGACAAAGAAAGGATATTTCTTCTGGTGTAACGTTTGGGCCCCGGCACCAATACAACATATTTCCCAATGACAAAAAAATCTTGTAAACCACAAAACACAAGGACACAGGGTAACAGAAGTTAAAGACAGAAGAAGAAACCCACAAAGCAGAAATATTAAGGCCACCTGTGCACTAGTGAAATACACAATTGCCAGAGACAAAGGATATATCCCTCATTAATACTGCATATAATAAAACACACACATATGTATAAGACACTTGATCTTACTCTAGAGAAGCAGAACCAGAAAAATGAAAATAAGCTAAAACCTTTGTGGCCAGCCTAGAGTAAAAAGCTCTAGCCTGAATCCTAGCAGCTCTTAGCAGCCTAAGTCAACAGGACACCAGAAGGAAAACAGAGGTCCCCATGTCAGTCCCTATCCAAGTCACGACAGGATTCTGAGGTGAATGCTTCCAAGGAGAAGGGGACAAAAAGAAACAGCGAAGGACAAGTTGCCGAGGTTTTAACCTGAGACCTAACAACGAAGCACAAGTTGCCAAGGTTTAACCTGAGACCTAACAGCAGCCACAGACATTTGTTTAATCTTTCAGGTGCTCATTAGTGTCAAGCCCTTGTGGCAGCCTCCATACTGGCTCTCTATACTGTAGCTGGCTGAAGGTAGAGTTATATACCATCCTAATGAGCCGCAAGGAGGGTGATGTGCGTCATTGGCTTCTGTTTCAATCTTGGCAATCTAAGTGTAAAAGCCTTGCAACAGCTTCCGATTCTGCTGACATTTAATTAGCTGGTGTCATTTTGATGCCATAGCCTGTCTCATCAGGATGATAACTACGAAACAACATGCGGAGCATAAAAGTTCTATAAGAAGTTTCAGGTCTGGCAGCCAAGGATACGAGTCCCCTGACAGTCACGGTTCCTGGGACTGGTCCCCATTAGCCCTTTGTTTTGGCATTGCTATCAGCAAGAGCTTCTCTGTTAAGGAGAGAAACAAACAAAAAAAAACCCCAAACTGCAAACCTCAGCAAAGCCTTGCAAAAACCAACATCCTTTAGCTTGACAAATTATACTCATCCTGCAGAAAGGAAGCATCCTTATTGCATAAACTCACAGCTATTCATCCTGAAGGACAGGTTTATCCTAAAGGATAGATTTGATGATCTTCTGGCCTCAAAAAGTAGTCCTGTTTATTTAAGTATGTATAGTATTTTTCATTTGCCATCCAATGCTTGGGAAGACAATCTCCAGTAATACCTGCCACTTGCTGCTTGCTCACATCAGCTGCAAAATTTGAAAATGGTCATTGCTATGCAAGATGTGACTGATCTATGTTTTCATTCAATATAACCAGGGATTCTGGTACAGTACATCCACTTACACCAGACAAGCTCAGACCTTTTTTGTACGTGGGTCTTTTTTTCCAAAATCCTAGCCTCATATACTAAAGACACCACTGTTTTACAGTGTTCCAGTCAGAGACGTATAAAAATTCAAACCAAGCCATTTCATTCACAGAACAGAATCAACTCAAAATCTTTGTCAGCAGAACCTAGGCACAACCTAATGTTTTGTAACGACAGACACTTAAGGGACTAATGGGCCACAGCCCTATTTTTGAGCAAAGCATCTACCTGAGGCAGAGGATGGGCAGAAAGAGGTCAGCAACCTTAAAAATTCACCAGTGTGAACCAGTGTGGTCCCCGGATCTCAGCTCTTTGGGAGGATCCTTGCTGGAGCTGAAATCTGCTTCCCAACTGAATGAGGCTAAGCCTATCTTTTTAGAGCACCCACAAGGACAGGGAGATCTCTTTTAGGCAAATGTTACAGGCCAGTAACAGCAACACCACCACCAAGGGTAAAGGTGTTCTTGCAATATCTTTTCCACTCGGCTTCTGTTCATTTCTTTTCCATGGTATAACCCTGATATTGTCATTTCAGCCAGTCAATGCTCACCGCAGACTGCTGGGGGTTGTAACTGGTTCCACCCATTCCCTATCCTAAATAGCCTTCCAGGTGTTTCTTTGCTGTGTCTTATAGAAGGTCCTTGTCAATGCACAGTATTAAGTAATTAATTTCTGCCTTTTTAAACAGTCAAATTCACCCCAAATTTACCCCTGACCAGTCAAACTTACTTCACGCAGAATACTGTTTTGTCTACCTGGGACAACCCAGCCAGTTGAGAAAGCTTTGGATTCTCACACTAAAGGACAAGTTACGTGCAATGATTCTATCTCACATTCGGGGGCACACATTCACAGCACTACTTCTCGTGTTCCCCATACATTAAATCATGGAAAATCTGCACCCATCATTTTAAGGAAGGTCTTGCCATGGCATCCCTTGACCTGACTTGAATTATATGTGGGTCAAGACAAATGGATGGATACAAGAATTCACATTTACTTTATAGTATGTGTTTTAATAAATGTATTTTATTTTATGCACACGCACAAAAACACAAGGGAAAAGAAGGACCAAGGTCCAAGTTCATCTGTCTAAACATGAAAATACAGCTAAGTGAAGGAAAGCCAGCAGCTGCTCCAAGCTACACCACCAAAAATAACTACTCACAAAAAACCTTAAGCCTTACAATACCTCCCTCACACACTGGTAGATGTTACATTATGAAAGCTCTTCTTGCCTTAACAATCTCTAATATTAGCAGCACAGAAAAGTTTATTCGAAAAATATACATTAGCATCATTTCTTTAAAAGACTCTTGGAGTACTAATGTGCTCAGTGGTTACACACTTCTCAACTGTAACACCTGATAAATGCCAGTTTTCCTCATTAGTAAGGTAGCAGGGATCGAGTAAGCATAGGACGAAATCCAATGTAGCGGTTAAAGCAAAGCACTGGGGACCAAGCAAGCTGTATTTGCTTCCCATGACAGCTAATGATTTGCTGTCTATAACTGCTTCTGGCTTGGCGTCTTCACCTGTAACACTGGATAATACTACCTACTTTAATAGAGGGGAAACAAAATTAACAAAAGCTTTTAACTGCTCCAAAATCCTATAATAAGGAAGATTAATTCTTTAAAAATTTCTGAAACTACTATTTTTATTGTCATTTATTTGTTCTGCTGTAGCGTATAAGAGTCTCAGAACCCCCAGTTCTAGGCACAGCATTGATGTGGAAAATAAAGGTGGTCCCAGTCGTTGCTGTACTCAAATCTGATGAAAGATATAGAATGACATGCTAAACAGAAACCCACAGGAACAAAAGGCTTTGTGCTTCTTCAAATGTTACATATTTGGATAGCTGAATTTTTTAAAACTGTCTTTAGTTTCTACTTAATGAATGCATCATATCCAAGTCTCATTATCAAACCTGTCCTATTTCAAATGTCAAAACCAGTAACTTTTAGAAAGCCTGTAGTGTACCCCTACTCCCAAACTGTGCCATCAATTATTACTATTTTAATTGCCTAGTTAGGAAATAGTCTTCATGTGTGTACACTAATAGCCAATAACTTCATGAAGTAAACATGGGTGTAAGACATTAGTTTGATAAAGCTTGCCAAGTTTGATAAAGAAATCTTGATTCTCCTATTAATATATTAACAAATATATAAGGCTGAATGATTTATTTTGCTCAGTCCATTTAAAATTAGCACCAGAGAGGAAGGAGTATGACTTACTCATGATGTCCAATTGCTACAGTATGCTCTGCAGTACCTGCAGCAAGAACCTTACAATTCACAGCAAATCCTACCTCTTTTCCCTTGGTTTATTTTAAGAACTTATAAATGGGAGAACACTTCCAACTGTGTTAGTCTATCAGAAGATAGCCTGGTTCAAGCTTGTGTTCATTTATGCTGCATACCTGCACTGATACCAAACAGCATTAATTTCTTCTAACCTTATGGTGTAGAGGAAGTGATTTTTCATTAAGTATTGGTGCCGCCAGTAAATTATATAAGTAGGTTTGGTACTCCATTGGAATTTAAATCAAGTTTTTAGCTAAACCTCATAAAAAAACCCTCAAAATAACCTTCTATTTACCTGGAGGTTACAAAAGGTATTGTGGAATTCCAAGACCTATACTCCCTCTCCAGAAAGACATTTAAACATATGCTTAATATTGAGCAGTTGAGTAAACATTTTGCTAGTCTGTGCACAGAACATGCATCATGAAAGGGGTGACATGCTAGGCCAGTACCCCATACTCCTGGAACAGCTTTGGAAACCAGATGGAGGAAGTCACAAGGCATTGAAAATTTGCAATTTTTATTACAGCATTACAATTTCCTTCCCTACTCCCTACCCACTCGTATCCTTCTAGATCAAGGACATGTCTACACAGCCCTATAGGCAGATGAAAGTGGATTCTTCCCAAGCTGCAAGCTGACTAGAAGCTATGTAAAGTTATTTCACATTCTTCTGAGCCTCATGAATAAAGCCCCTGCTGAAAGGTACAGTGTGTTAGCTTGGGCTTCATGTCTGATTTAGACAGTTTGCATCTAGCTGAAAAAGTATTTTCTGTTAACAGAAGCACATATATACAGGCATGCAGACTACAGGATCCTGTGGTTATACCCAGTGCCTTATTTCACTTCATAGTAAATATAAAAGGGTCATGGACCTCACAGAAATACTACTAACTCCAAAAAATTTTTTTCAAGTTTACAAACTACTGAAACACCTTGTTATAACTAACAGGTAGAAAGTTTAAGCAGTCATCTGAAAAGCCAGAGGATTTCTTTACCCTTTTATGATTTCTTTTTTTTGGGTAGCCATTTAAAAACTTGATTCTCCTACACTAATGCTTCTGCACATAAGTGAGTAAGTATGAAATTTTTTGTGCTACTATGTCAAAAGCTTTTGTAATCTCTACAGAGACATCACATCAAGATGAAGTCTCTTTGTGGACAGCCTTACTAACCTCACAAAACAAAGCGTAGCCTGCTTTAACACAATCTTTTAAAAGGACAGCAATAGAAACACCACACCAATTTATTTTGACTGAGGCTTGAGATAAATAGGTGTAAGAGCAGATGGAACTACCCATAACATACCACTGGCATTCACCCAAGACTACTGTAAGAAATTAGCAATATTAAGTTCAAGACTTGGCTCTGAGCATGACACTTGAACAAGAAAAAAACCCCCAGAATCTCCTCCATGGATTTTCAAGAGAATTGTGAACACTTTCTCTAGCAACAGTAAGATTGTTTTTCCAGGATGTGACCTCAAGCACCAATTTGTGTCACTCCTCTACAAGCTGTAGAAGAGCTACATCTGGAAGGAGCCCCTACCCTAAAGCCAGGCTGCAGAGTGGGGGTGCAGCTCAGGGTAGTTCCTCATGGATAAGTTAGTTCCGCTTTCTCTCAGGGGTGCTCCCTTCTCCTCTCTGCTCATAATACGTCGAATGGGAAAAGTGAGGACAGCAGTGTCCAGACAGTCTGGAGTCAGTGCAGGGGAAGCAGCACAGCTATGGCACGTGGCAGGCTGGAGGAAGATGAAGAAATAAAGGAAAGAAAAGAGAGGACAGAGAAACATGCGGAAGAGATGTGATAACTGTCATGTTATGGCCTATTAAACAGTCAGCATCTTGCCATCATGTCGCAGGCTGCTGTGCCCACACACCTCTGTGGGTGTGTGTGATGTACAAGTGTGCACATGCACTTCCATACCTGTGCCTGTGTTTGCATTTGGGGTAGGGGTTGGGAAGCTGTATAGGAGATTTAGCAACAGAAATCTCAGTCTTGCTTGTGACATATTTATAGCTTTCTATGCACTGTGGGTCAGACATTTACAAGAATGCCTTTTGCTTCTGGTAAAATCAACCACAGGAAGAGCAAGGAAGGATGTAGTGGTGGCAAAATGCAGAACCCATCATCGCCCTGAAGAGTGCAACGACAAAAACTGAAAGTCTGAGCGCCCCAAAATAAACTGTCTGTGTTTGAGGGCTGTAACAGCAAAAAGAGGAACTCTTGGTCTTTATTTTGCTATTACAGAGGGCCCAAAAAGCTGTAACTAGAGCAAGTGGTCACAAGCATCAGGAAAGTGACTGAGGAGCTACACTGGTTGTAGAAAAAGTAAGTCAGATGAACTGTGAAACTGTAAGGAGCACAGCAAAGAATTATTATGCAAATCAAGTCAGCTAGGCTGAGTGGAAGGCCCAGCCACCAAACGGCCACTTTGACATAGCAAAGTATAAGAGGGTGTTTGGAAAGAGGAGCCAGCAAAGGAACCCGGCAACAATGGCCTTACTGAGGAGGGACCATGCTCGTATCCTGCCCATCCCAGCACAAGTGAAAGGGCACACATGGAAAGAGTTTGGGGTCAAAGATCAGCAGTGCTGTGCCAAGAATCATAGCTTTTCATTAGCGAAGGAGAGAGAAAGGGCCCAGATTGCCTGCCCTTCCATTGATTTGTTTTGGTATGGGGCTTCACATGGGTACAAAGCTATTGTAAACAGACACATGTATGGTGTTACAGAAATGCAAAAAGAGGAAAACAGTCCATTTTTTAAAAAAAATATGGGTATTTTCACAGCATACAGAGCCAATCATGCCATTTAATTCTACAGAACAGGAAGGAGCTCAGTAAATTGCTGCCATGAGCCTTATGCAGCCAAAATCCTGACTACATATCAGGCATTTGGAATAGCTGTGGAGTGGCTTCATGGGCCCCCCCAGCACCCTGGATAAGTATCTAGGGACAGAGCTTAATCTACACCTCAGCTAGTTAGTGTACCCTTCGCAGCGACCTGTCTGGTAAAATGACCCCAGCAGTCACTTAATAGATAGTTTTAAGCCTATATTCTACACCCCAAAATTTATTTTCCATTGTCACAAACCCCGTTAAGTCACTTAACACAAATTGTAGGCAGAAGACATAAAATGCCAACATTTCAATTTGGCAGGCATTTAAATTTTCAATGAGTAAATAGTCATACAAGGAAAGGTGCTATGATACTTTCTAAAAATCCTGTCATCTTTGGTGGGTAACTTACGTACATGCAGTGCAAGAGTGGAAGGAACATGGTCATCCATAAAAACAACATAATAACAAGACTTATTTAAATGTGCTGCAAGCACACGAGCATAATTCAGTAACTGTTTTTCCATTCCTTGCTTGAAAGAAACATTGCATAATACCAGTGTAACTATAGATCGCTTTCTTTTCTTTTTCCATTGAGTATTCAATTCCTAACAACACTTAATAAGTATAATCAATGTGGAACACTCCCAATCCCTATCTGTTTATTTCCTCTTACTTGGTAAAAACATCTTTTTTAAAATTTGGCCCTTATATGACATATATCATTATGATATAATAAAAACCCCATGGTCTTTACTTCATTTAAAAAATCTTTTCAATACTCTTATAACAATGAAAACTAAACTGGTTTTGATACCAGCTGCTCTGAAGAATTAATATACCTTCAGTGTCCATTTTAGCTTTACCAGTAGAGAAGCAAAAGTGATCAGAAAAAGCTTGATGGCACTACAAGATAATTCAACAGAACAAAACAGTGAAAAGGTCCAACTATTCTTATTGGCTAATTAATATACCTAAAATGATTCTTCTCAATTCAAGTTCCCTTGGTATCACAATCGAAGCTACTATTTAAATACACCAGTAGTGATAACTTCATTTATGATTTTATTGATATGAACAAGCTCTTAATGCTAAAAGAAGACAAAGCTAAGTGTACATTAACTGCTTTGCTCTACATTGTTATTTCACACAAACAGAGCCTACCAAACCCTGCAGGGTGCCTACTTATACAGTGAGACTGCTCGCTTGTCCTGCTCTCGGCAACTTTCCAGATACAGTCATGTTGTACACAAATATAAGCCAGAAATCACAAGAAGGGAAACCTCTCTTTTTGATCAGGCAGTTTTTGTGTGGAGTTTAACCTCATAATGCTTTTCTGGAAGCAGTCATGTAACAGAGAAGACATACCTGATGTGCCAAAATATAGATATTATGGCCAACATCTTTTGGGGAGATGCCATCATCTCCGTTCTCCTCCTCATGGTCACATTCGAGGCCTTGGTTATACGCATTCTTCATCACATCCACCTGTAACACAAACCCAACCAAGGAGAGATAAAATAACTGCCATTCTTGGGGAAAAAGCACCAAACGCTGTGTTTGAACGCACTTGCTTTGTTCAGCTCAAGCCTGGGTGGGTGCCCTGCAGTCCTGCAAGAAGAGGGAACAGTCTGAGAAACACTTTCTGAATAAAGACGAGTTGAAGTATTTATGAATCTCCAAACTGCTACATTTCTCATCAGTAAAACTTCTGCAACCATGAGAAAGAAACAGGGACACTGAGTCTTTCTGAACAGGTATTTTCACAAATACTTTTAAAGACAGACCTACAGATACCACAGGCAGAGTCTTGTGGCACTTAAGAGTGCAGCCATGATCCCTCTCTGGCTAGAGCTGTCTGCAATATTACTCAGCGTTCTCCACACAGTTTAACACAAAAAAACCACTAAGCCAAAAAGAAAAGAAAGATACAGATCTGGGCAGGGTACTGGGGTAGTTCCAAAATATTCAAAAGCCTCTTACAGGACCAGTGGGGCGAAATCCTCTGTTCCCCACTCAGGGCCTGATCCTGCAGTTGTACCTTAGGGATGGCCTCACAATGCTGACATGCCACCATGGCGGTGACGCCCTGAGACCAGCAGGCCACTGGGCTCTGCCCCAGAGCAGGGCCCGATGCCCACAGATCTCCCCACAAAACAGGTTTTCAGTCAATGCTGTTACATGGTCAACTGGATTGGAAACAATTTCTCCAGACTTACAATCTATTTAAAATTCCTGGATATCTACACATGTATCATGGTTGTTCCAAAATACAGCAACAACTGCTTGTAACTCTGTTTGCTCATGAGATATGTATAACGTACAACATACATACCACGTATATATTACATGTCTACACACACACTTCTGTTAGCACTGTTTCACAAACTGTACAAGCTTAATTTCCCAGCTGCTGACAAAGTGTACTTGAAGACAGTCTACCAGAATATGATAATTTAGTTAGGAAACAATTACAGAAAAGTGCTTGGAACGGATAAAAATAATGAAGTCGTAAAGACTGAAATCATGCATGCTTGATCCTTTTAAAGTACTTTTTGTGAATTAGTACTATCCTGATACATTGTGTCACTATACGCTGCCAACACTTTTCAGCTTAGATGCAGATCATTTAAAAAATGTTTTAATGATGATTTTTTTTCAGCCAAAAGATTTATGAATATTCAGAAGTTTTCTCACCAGTTCCCTTGGTCTCATGTTGAAAAGGATTCTTTCCGCATTCTCACTGTCATGCCTGCTTTCCATAATAGCCAGCAAAAGCTTGGAGGCATTGTTCTAGAGATACAAAACCAAGTTAATGCAAATTTAAAAATCTATTTCATGGATTAACGACCCTTGCATTTGTTTTAATTGAGATTACGAGGACCACATTTTTAGTGGCTAAGATTTTAAACTACTCACATCTTTTATTTTACTGACATATTTAATAGGGTTTTTCTCCCATTTTCATGTCAGCGTACTGTAAGGTTAACTAACCCTGCATGCTATATTGGAAGAAGTATTTCAAATATTGAAAAATACTTAAATACAGAGCTTTGTTCTATGCTGTGCACAAGAGACGAAATCCCGTTTCCTTTTCATATTGCCCACCTAGCAATTTTTGCCATGCCTTTCTATTAAAACAGTACTCAACAGAGGTAATTACAAAATGTATTACATTAAAGGTTTCATCATGCAGGCAGGTTTCCTTCCCCTTTGGTTTTTATAAAGTCTAATTGGTTATTATTTGAAAGGCTACAAAGTAAACTGTTTTCCTACATTCCTGGAATTTTGTTTCACTACCAAATATTCCAGGGGGAACGTATAAAGATATTCTTTACTTTGTCAACTGGCTGCTTTTCACTGAGACCTCTCCCAGGACTTAAATAGCATGAGCTTTAGCAGCAGTAACCCAGTAGTGCCTCAGACTTCGGAGGCCTGTCTGAATTCCTGTTAAATCAGATGCTGTGAACAGGAGAGGAAGAATGGTTTCAGAGGTTTGACTGCTTTCTGGCAGAGCACGGTTGCCTTGGTTCACCTGCCACAGCATCTCATCATCATCCTCTCTTACAGACCAAGCTGTGTGAATACTTGGAAGTAGACCACAGTCCCATGATACAGGTAGGGGCCAGTAAAACTCTCAACCCAACATAAAACCTCTTTCTCAGCTGCTTATTGCCAGACGTCAGCAGTTCAAACCAAAATTCCTTGCAGCGAGGGTATGCCTTGGACAATGAGTATGGACTATCTTGGAGGAAGAGGGTTCAGCTGCTTTTGGGACTGAGTCAAAAAGAAAGATGTTTCTGCATGTTCAAGCAACTTCTGTTTTAATCAGCCTTTGTATCTCCAGGTTTTGATAGCAGAGCTGAAAATCTGGCACACTAGAGGCCAAGATAACACAATCATGCAAGCCAAATTTGTCCAACTCAGAAGCCTTTTTTTAAAAATTATGATTTGAATACTATACTGTAGAAACTTGCTGGAATTTCACAGCTAAAAGTCCTCAGAGTTCCTTCTTGGTGGGCAGAGAATCACAACAAAATCATGGAAGTTGGATGACAAAATCCAACATTTGAGGGTTTCCTTTGGACTGATCTTTCAAGCAGTCCAACCCCCTGCTCAAAGCAGGTTGCTCAGGGCTGTGTCAAGCTGAAGTGTGAACATCTCCAGTCAGAGGACTGTAGGATTATAAGTCAGCAGCAGAAGGAAGAGTAAGATGAAAGGAAGGTGGATGAATAGAATGAGAATTTATATATGACAGGGAAACTCAGACCTTCTGGGAGAGGATACTGGGCATTGAGTGAGAAGCCAGGAGACAGGGGACTGGGCTTGCCAACGAAAGGATGAGATAAGGACAAAGAACAATGAATGAGAAGAGGAGACCAGACTAGGACTGGCTAAAGGAGAATGGGACTCTGTATGAATTTTTCCATAGCTCCCCTTTCCTTGTCCTCCAGAATCAAACCAGCATCATCCATTGGAAAGGTCTAAGCAGACTCTTTACCTTGCAACCTATATTGCAAAAGTTTAACCTCCACAATCAATGGACCAGTGGAGGGAAAGGATAGCATTTTAAGATACCTGACAGAGTGCTGCTCTGAGGAACTGGATGCTTCTTTTCCTGCTGCAGTTTCCCCTTACAATGGCGACCAAGTCAGTTGTGGTAGCATCAGTAGGATCTTAAACTGAGGAGGAGGGAAGGGGGCAAGACAGGCTGTGAGGTAGCTGGAGAAGGAAGGGGAGGAAAGAGTGAAGAAAGGCACCAGTCTACTTGCTCACAGGTGAGGAGGACTTTGAAGCTATTTCCCAGTGCAGACAATCCTGGAGATGGAGAGAAGCCCACTGCAGCTTCCAGGAAGTGATGAAAGGTAAAAGGTAGGTAGGACTTTGTGTCATCAACAGCCAGCTTCTTGCTACTGACTCAGCAAAAGTGGCATGTCATAGCCTAGAACTACAGCAGGCAGGCACATCCTCCAGTATTTTTTCCTCTCTAATCACTTGCATCTGTCACTGAGATGCTCATTTCACTACTTGTTCCCCATTCGCTGCATGCTTTGAGACCCTAGGATCTGATTTCCATTCCCAGATATCAATGAGGAAAAGAGGTCCATTACTTGGAAAATACAGTATAAAGTTCTTCTTAACATATTAGTACTGCAAAAAATTAGTTCCCAGAGCTACAAACAGGACAGCTCAAAGTACTTCTGATCTTCGTTTCTCTTTACCCGAGTTAACATCTCACGTCCTCCTAAGAATTTTTGAAAAATAAATTAATGTGTGAAGCAACTAGATGCAGCAGAGTAAGGTGCTATGAGAAAAGCCAAAAAGACTCGTATTAGACTCCCTCTAACCTTGGACTGACAATGTCTCTTCATCCTACCACTATACAGAGTGGCAGATATTGAGGTCATACCGTGTGCCAGGGCTTAAATAGCAGTCAGTAAGGAAGGCCAGGGGGTCATATTCAAAATAACAAGAGGCAGAACAGAACATTGGCCATCTGTGCACTCAGCGAACAGTGTCTACCCTGCTCACTAAATGATTCGGGAGTCCAGTGGAAAATATAATCCATGAAGATGTAATTAAATACCACATCACAAACTATGTGCAAAACAACCTAAATTAAGATGGGATGGGAAAATATAATTCTGTGTTTGCCTTTGCTTTGGTTGGGGGGCATGAGTTCAACGTACAATGTTCCCTGAAAACAGTGTCTGAACTTGTGTATAAGTGCGTGGGCCTATATACTTTGCATTCTGTATTTTCATTGGAAAATTTATGTATTCGCAACTTCAGAGTTGCCTGTGAACACTGACAGATTGTCAATGTTAAACATTAGCTGGTAGACTCAGCGCTATATTATTTCAATGTGTTGCCACTCAAAATAAAAACCAGTAACTTCTTAATTTAGATCTAATTCTTGACATCACATCTGGCTCAGCACTGTGTCCAGTTCTGGGCTCCCGAGTATGAGAAAGATATGGACTTAATGGAATGAGTCCAGCAAAAAGCCACAAAGATTATTAACAGAATGGAGGATTTTTCATGTAAGGAGCGGCCAAGAGCTGGGACTGTTCAGCCTGGAGAAGAGAGGGCTCAGAGGGATTTTATCAATGTGTATAAAGAACTGATGGGAGGGAATGAAGAAGAGGGAGCCAGACTCCTCTTAGCAGTGCCCAGGGAGAGGACAAAAAGCAACGTACACAAATGAAGATACATATTAAATTCCATCTAAACACAAGAAAACACTTTTTTACTATGAGAGTGATCAAAAACCGGAACAGGTTGCCCAGAGGGGTCATGGAGTCTCCAGCTGTGGAGATATTCAACTGGACACAGTCCTGGGAAATCTGCTCTAGCTGACCCTGCTTGAGCAGGTTGGTTGGACAAGATGACCTCAAGATGTTCCTTCTAATCTAAATGACACTGTGATCCTGTAAAATCAGAATAATTTCCACAGTTTGAACTTCTGTTATCATTCACCATGATATCTGCTATTTGAGAGTAAGCCATATATAGCCTCCTGTGAACAGGGGCAAACTGGTCCTTGCAGAAATGTTTCTAAATTCCATTTTTTGTTATTACATAGTAAAAGATGTTCTACAAGCATTTGCTAGCTTCATGATAACGGCAAATCAAAATGGCACTGGAGTTACTGTGGCTAGGTCTTTACAGAGGCTGAAATTTGGACTTCAAAAGAACTGCATGTTCAAAGTTAAATGTCTGCTTAAGTGTTTTGCTTGAGGGGGGCCTGAGTTACATTGCCATGCAAAAATGTAATTACAGTTATTAAAATCATGTGTAAAGCACTGTTGAGTCAATGTTTCATTGTACATGATATATAGCTATATTAATTATTTTATTAGACATCCATGATGTTGCCAGTATGATGCAATGTAGATACCACAAAGTATTTGCTGGTTTGGGGGAGGAAACAGACCATCTGCAATGGAGATACTTCATTCAGAGGGCAAGAAAAGGCAATAACCCAAGGCTCCTCCTGACAAGTTCTACACTACTTGGCAGACAGTATAGCTGCAGAGCTCCCCTCTGCATGCAGTGGCACACAGATTGGAGAAACTTTACCTGCCTATCCAACTCTCCACAGAACAAACCAAAAAATTACAAGCCCTCCCACTCTACTCATCATCCTCCCACTCTACACTTTGTCGTCCCCCACAGAGGACACTGAGAAGGGAAATAAAATACAATTTACTTTAACCTTGTTTTCAACTTTATTTGACATTACAGGTCATCTGATATATTACTCTTTTTTCACAACATCTCCTTCTCAAGTAATTTTGTAAGAGTTCAGTATATACAGAGAATGCCTGACTTGTTACATGTCTGTACAGTGTTGCTATTCATCAATCCTGTGAGATTTTATGCCCACAATATAGACTCTTCATGCTAGCTATGTCGTGTCTGTTTGATAGGGTTTTTTTTTAAAAAAGCTGAGGACATACTCCCAAACACAACAGTGGGTCAAAAGGCCTGCGGTAGAGGCCCTGGTAAGGATTTAGAAGCTGAGCTGAATTAATTTGCAACATTTGTTTTCAAAGGCTGCTGAGTATATTATGCTATGGTAAGATTAAGTAAATGTCAGGCTGCCTAGAGTTCTTGCATAGGTATGTCTTCTATTATTATTCAAATTTAAATAAACAAATTTACATTTACTGTACCTTTAGCTGAAGCACCAAGTCCATGCAGTATTTGCCAAGAGGGTTTATGTCATTCAAGATGAGTGCAATTATAATATCAATCCCATTAGATTCATGGGTGGCTATGCAAGTCTGCAAAATAAGAGAAGGGAGTTGGGGGGTGGGGTGGA
>JANZLQ010000025.1:9083263-9114225 GCA_026212715.1 Elanus axillaris | reverse complement strand
GAGGGAAAGGGGGGGGGAAAGAGGCAGACAGGATGGGCAAAGGGAGGGAGAATATGTAGTTCAGCAAATTCCAAAAAAAAGGACCAAGAACTTGAAAGACCTTGTAGCAGCAATGAACCTCCCAGCCAAAGCAGAGCAGCCTGAAAACATGCCACAGGAGGTGCTGGGGAAGACTTGTGTAGTACAGAACTAACCCCAACACTGCCAGTAGTGATGTACACAACTGGAAAAAAAGGCGGTGCAAGCTAAAACATGCTTGCAATGAATCATGCAGGGTTTGGCACTAAGTGGTACAAGTTACAGGCAGCAGCCCACAGAAGCACTGCCAGATTCAGCTGAAGACACATGCAGAGACATAAAAGACTTGCTTGAATGTAGGCACAATCAAATTTGCACACTCAAGTTCTTAATTTGCATTCAGCAACCAGCTTTAATATTGTCCTTATAACATGAATTGTTTGCGAAGATTAAGGTTTTCTACACACATCTGGACATGTCCTGCATAGAAGGACATTTCTGGACATGGAATTCAAAACTATAATTATGACCAGTGGTACATCCCAAACTCTTTTACAGCTGGAGTTCTGCACCTTCTAAGCCTGGCGAGCAAGTGTCAGTTATACAAAAGCCCATGGTATTTTTTCTTCTAGCAGGTTTATAGGACAACAGGAAAGGAAAAGGTTTCCAGAAAGACACACAGAAGGAAAAAATGAAAATAAGAGTGTGGAACATTTGCCTCTGAAAAACACCGAATTAGACTTGCAGTTGGTGTAAACAAGCATAACTCAAATCCTGAGTGACTTCCCAACAGGTAGGTCTAAGTAATAAAGTGTAAAATAGTCATTCCCTTCCACGATAAGTGTTCCTGCAGTGCTCCTCAAGTAAACTTGTTGGAGAACACATTAACTTGAATGAAACATTATTTGTTTTCATCTCCAGTCCTGTAATTATTCTTTTTTTTACAGATGTTTTTCCCATTCATTAGTGGATCAAATATGACTGTTTAAAATTTAGTCTGATAAAGGATTTTGTTTGTTTGTTTTTAAAGTATTAAGCAAAGGCAGCTGATTACTAGCAATGGCAATAATAGCACTTTACACTTCATTTGTGCACATTAATGAAGTAGCATTAATACTGCATGTATTTCTTCAGCTATTTCTAGTATCAAGAATAGATTGCATCTGTAATTTTGCCCACTGCAATTTTCTTATTGCTAATCCATAGTAAAAATTCTGCTATTTCATCTACTGTGACAACTTTACTATAGTTCTCTCCAGATCAAATATAGCAGCATGTAACTACACACTTTTCCTTTCTATACTGCCTCAGCATGGCACTAGAGACATCTACCAAAAGTCACAGCTGTATGACTTAAAAGACTGCATCAAGCAAGGCACAGAAGATTAGAAGCATGGTCTTTAGTGTCATCCATTTCACTACTGATACCCTAATTAAAGATGCTGCTAGGTAGTACAGCAGGATAGTAAGTTAAACTTTGTGGCAGTCACGTGAATTAAGGAAAGTAAAGGTTAGCAACCTATATAAACACCAGCAAAGGCAAAATGTATGAAAATTAAGAAAACAACATTGCACTGTGACTCAAAATCTAGTCTCACAAAGTGACGTTTAAGCCATGGACCCACTGACATAAGACAACCTCTCTCCAAAAGGACTGGAAACCCTCCACGTAAACAGATATACTACAGGAAGAGTCTATTTTGAGTTCTGACTTAAAAGGATTGCTTCCCTTCAAGCAAGGAAAGCTTAAAACTTAAGCATAGTCATAGCAGTTACAAGTGAATTTATGTTAATAAGAACACTGAAGGGTTTATGACAAGCAAACAGATACCATACTCTTCTGCATCCAGAAGATATTTGAACCCTACCTGGTTTTCATGGCATGGGCCCTGGCAATATTCGGTCAAGCTTTCCAGGGTCTGGTTCACAAGAGCCACGTTCCTCTCATTGATGTAAAGCCCCAGTAAGCCCAGCCCACCTGTCGTGCTTCCACAGATACAGTCCAAAAACTGAAGGGTCTCACAAACAAGGTTGTAATTTGTTTTGTTGTTCTGATGTCTTAAAAAATTCTGTTGGATGAAGAAAAGAAAAAAAAAAAACAAAACCCAGAACCAGAGAGTGTTAGAGTGAAGTCAAACACAGTCTTTTTTCATGAAAATATTGAAGGGTACAATTTATGACCATATGACCACCATACCTTAGGTACTGAAGCACACTACACTGGAGAAAATATATTATGCCTTAGCACAGCAGTTGAGAACTGTTATCTGATTATATCAGTAAAGAAAGGAGAACTTAGGAAAGTGAACTTTGCAAACATCTGCACTGGCCTTAAATGTCATATATGATGTCCTGCATATCTGCCCCCATCCATCTATTACAACCCTGCTCTTGGAAGCCTGTTGCCCTACAGCTGAGCAGGTACGGTGGTACATTATGACTTGCTCCTTGGCAGTGCCAGTGCAGAATGGTAGCTTAGATCAAACCACCTCCAGCACTGCCTTAAGGGAGGCTGCTTGACACGGCACTGAGGAATATTTGCAGAAAATTCATTATGCAAAGGTTGCTATGGGGACAGTAATTTCTACCAGGGGAACTGATAGCAGGGACACATGCAGCACCTTAAAGCCTTCAATCATAATATCTAAGGAAAAGAGCAGTACCCAAACTTTGCCCAAAAACTTCCTGTGGTCTTCAAACCTGTGGTAAGTGATCCATCATTTCTGCACAGAAACCATACTAATGGGGACATTTAGACACTTCTCAATTCCATGTGGCTATGCTGTGGCCCCCAAGCAATTTTTGACCACATAAACATGAGCTCCACCAGAACATGCAAGTGGCTCATGAAAAGAGTTATTTTACCCCTTGGAGCAAAAGAACAACATTTTAGACACCCCTATTCTGTTACAGGAGCCAGGCATAGGTGTGTTTTTCTTCCCTCATGATGTTCCAGCTCCTGTAATACTTCTTTTGGAACTCAGCTCAAAAATACTACCTGGAGCTCTCGGTTGTGGTTCTCGCACAGCAGCTGAAGAAATCTCAATATTGGTTGCATGATTGCAATGGCAGGGCTCATGATTGCTTCTTCTGTGGACTTCTCTTCCGCATTTGCAGAATCTGTTCCTGAGCCCATAAGATCTATTTCTGGGTCCATTTCTCTTCTATACACAGAGTAAGCCTTGGACGTTGCAGAAGATGCTTCTGTTAACTGTCCTTTCATACCCTCTTTCAGATGCAGGGTTGAATCCTTTACTGAAAAGAAGATAATTTTCCTTCATTTTTTAAACTCTTTCTCCTCGTTTGATTAAACAATAAGAAAACAATAATAATGAATGCAACTTTTTCTTTGTTGGTGCCTAACTTTTCGAAGACCTCTAGGCAACTTACAAAGAATATCAAAGCAACATTCATGCAGGGATAGCATGTTCCAAATAAACCACAAACCAGAGTGAAACAGAACATTAAAACAAAAAGCCCTACTATTCCTCTCCCATATACAATAAATGATGAGAACAATGGAAGGACCACAGGGTGGGAAATCAGTTCCTGTGCTTGCTCTTGTGAAATAGTCCCATTAGTAGCAGCCTTTACTTCTGCTTCTCTAAAAAATATAGTCCTATATCTTCTACTGGTGTAAACTGGCATAGCTTCACTGATTTAATCAAAGCTAATTCCTTGTAACCAGCTTAAGAGAAGGCCTATAATTTAGAGAAAAACACGCAAAAGATCCAAATTAGCAACGATTAAAGCTTATTGATCAATGCAGCATAGTATCAGTGGTGCAGTACATACGATTTGAATATAATGCACTTCGCCCCTCTTTTACATGGGTGCTGCCTTACCTCTCTTTTTGGGAACAGATATGGTTAGGTCACTATCATCATCTTTCTTTTTGCTCCCCAAATCAATCGTGTTCACTGTCACCGTCGATCGTATCTCCTGCTGAGCAGCTTTCATACGGTCATACAGGACTTTAAAGAATTTTTCTGACTTTTTTTGCTCCTTCAGTTGCTGGTAAGTTGAATACTGCAAAAAATATATTCTTTAGATAACAATCTTCTAAGGAAGAAGAAATATAAACGTACACTATTTTTTGTGAAACAAATGATGAATAATTACTTCACTTACAGAGAACAACTGTTGGCCACTGCCCGACCAGATCTTTCACAAAGTGATATACAAGGCTGGTAACAAAGATTGATTATAACATTTTAAAATTTGGATAAAATGGTGAGCACTGCTATTTACAATCTTTAAAATGTCACAATATTACACTTGAAGTTAGAATTACTTTGTGACACTCTCCATTTCTCCAGGCATTCTAGAGTTAGACTATTCCATCTCCAAATAATAGTGAAAAGTAATTGTTATTATGTAACAAAAGAGGAAGCATGAAACATCTAAGGTGTAATATTAGATCTTAGATTATATACATTTTTTGTGCTTCCCACAGAATTGGAATTAATATTTTAGGTTATTAAGTCCAGTCCCTTAGTATTACTGTCAAGCAGGCTGAGTACCATTTTCAACAGTTTACAAACTCTATCTTAAACTAAAACCCTTTTACAGCCCCTAACAAATCATTTGAGAAAGCTGCAACAAAATCTCCCTTCTTGAACATTTTCTGGACACTTTTTAAGGGCCACCGATTGTGTTATCTTTTTTACAGAATAAAGATACTGGATGGGATTCCTCTCATTTAACTTTTATAGTCTTGCAATGAGGTGTAAGTTGGTTATTTAGGCTCCCTTCACAGGCAATTATGAGATACGGGGAAATGCGGGGAGTGATCCAAACCATCGCTCCTCTCTTATGAGAACTCTGCTGATCATAGAATAAGAATAAACAATCATCTTATTTGGCTAAAGTTGAGTGAGAGGGATATAATTCACAAAAACTAGAATCTGTAGTTTAAAGCAGTTATTTTCTATGGATTGGGATACTGGTCTTCTCAAATGGCCAGTTTTTCTCTCTTTGGAGATTCTGATAAATGTCCCTAAATATTTCCAGAAAATAACTTAATTATAATTGCTGTTATAAACTTGAAAGTATTGTAAATTTTAATTTTACAAAGAGAGATATGAAATAACTGGAGATAATGCTCACATGGCAAATACCAGATTAAAAGCAGCACTGTGCTACACAGAAAAGGACAGCTGAAAAATGTTATTGAAGAGTCTACACTATGAGATATTGCATAATAACAGGGCATATTTACATTTGTATTATAGTGATACATATTGTAGTGATAAACTTTTCACAGAACTCACAGCAAAAAGGTTCTTTTTATTTGCCTCCAGACTACATGCATTTGAAAATCAGTATGTGAATAAGTAAATGAAATAAGTACCTGTGTTTGCGTATTTCCACCTTCAAGCAATGCAATGCCAAGCAAAATGCCTTCTGAGAAAATTCTGTCATTTTTGGTGTTTACTATAACATCTATGACTAGTTCTGATGCACCTTCTTTATCCAGAAGGCACTGGATATCACACATGGTTACCCCAGACTTATCTGAGTCTTGACCTGAAAATCCACCTGCAAATTAGACAAATACATACCACTCGTGTTCATTTCACATATGTCTATGAAAATGAATCTATTAGTAATAGTAATGTCTTATGTATACAGTAGCAATGTAATAAATTTAATTTTGAAATTCTGTTTCAGGCAAAATTCTCCTTGATACAAACAAGATTTTTGTATGAAACTGCAATGCCTGGCTCTAAGAATAAGAAATAAAACAAAATCCTGAACCATTGTTCTGTCATGATATTCAGACAACAAAGAAGTTGGAAATTACACTGATTGGTCCACCGAACCCCTTTTTTCATTCCACTGCCGCATACGCTGAACTGCGTGTCTGGTCAGTGCTCTGAGACCACTTTTAAATCTGCTTTTCAATCTCAGGCCTAATCTATACAAAGATTGTATACTGGTAAATCAACTCTGGTTACATGTATGACCTTCTAGCTAAATAATTTTATCGATATAACTCCTACACCATTAACATCACAATAATGTTCTTTAAGAACAGAGACTTGAGCTTATCCAAATTAAAGGTGTGGTTTTAAGGAATTCTGTTAAATTGTATTAGCTCATTAAATCAACCACCTTTTATTATCACAAATTATCATCTTTCCTGCTATACTTACTTTTATACAGATGTAACTGCATCTATTTAATTAGCGAAAATAAAAGTACTGCTTTAATCAGTCAGTACTGCTTTGATTAAACTGATTAAAATGGTTCAGACTTTGTGATGAAGCCGTATGCACAGGCATACATATATATATAGGTGTGTGTATATATATATGTAATACACACACACACATTTTTTAGAAAGAGAACTAAAAAATAGTAAATCTTTACTCTCGTGTTTGTTAGGGAGCAAAATTTGGTGTACAGGATATTAAGACTGTAAACATTTCCAGTGTCTACATAGAAACAGTCAAGGAAGATCAGTTGGGTAACATTTGGAAATGCCTGCAAATCTGGGCATGCCTTTAACATATGCTGAAAGTGCAATGGCAAGTGTTTTGACCTGGCTCAATACCTAGCTTCTGCCTCATTTCCTATGACATACATTATTTGGGGTTTTCTTAGAAACCAGCTACAGTAACTTCCTGTGGCTTCTATAATGGAATGATACAAAAAGTTAGGTTATAAGGGACCTACAGGGATCATTTACTCAAATTTCCTGCTCATGGTAGTTAGAAAAGGTTCATCAGAGTCTTGTTCGGTAAAGTTATAACAAGAACTGACACATTCTGCAGCCTCTTGGGGAAATCTGTTCCACTGCCTAAACAGCATCTTTGTGAGAAACTTTTCCTTATATCTTATTTTTTTCACATATCAATAAATGATCTGGAATTTAAAAAAAATTTTTCTTCCAGAAACAGTAACATCTTTGTTCAACTGTTTTGCGCTTTGCTGAATTTTTGGATGTGGATTTACTGGCAAATTAAAATGGTGTTAACAACTGGACCTTACATGATTGACTGGGGGGCATGGGGAAAGTCCCTACTTCGGTACCACCAAACGCACACCGGCCATCTGAGACAAGTGCGTGCAACTTAAAAACAGGAAAAGTTTGATATTACCTCTCTTCTAACTGGTTACAGAACGTGTTTGATTTATTTACCAGCTCAATCCCTGGAGCACTTCCAATGAGCCTATTAGAAAAAACGGTGCTGCTAATTTTGTTCTCTTTAAATGACCTGTGTTGATTTACCTCCCACTTGTGCAGTTTTGCTGTAGCTGGCAGACAGAGGCCCATTCATACCACTTCCATATTCTCCTTTAAAGTAGCGATATAGGAGTATTTTCCTTAAAGTGTTGCCCTTTAAAAGAAAGATAAAAATAGAAGAAATTAGAATTTTGGCCAATTTCCTTTGTTTGAAAAGCAAGCTGTTTAACATAGATACATAATTTATTAGGTCTTTCCGTTATTATTAGTAAGCATACAAATAGTAAAGTTGTCCAGAAAACAAACATCTAATGGTCTTATCTAACAAATCTCATGGGAAGAATTCTAAAATACTGTTGCATAAACTTCCTTTGAAGTTTCTTTTAAACTTATTGATTATAAATAAAATACCTCCACCTCAATAATTCTTTCTGGCTATCTGTAAGATGTGTATCTTGAAACAAGTGCAAAGAGCCAGTGCTCTGCAGTCAGTGTGTCTGTGCCCTACCCTGCCACGGCAGTACTTTCTTCCTATTTTCTGCAGCTGAGTAGTATCACTCCCTTTTCTCTGATCTCAGATAATCCAGCTGATCATCTGAAAGAAGCCACATCACATGAAATATTAAAACAGAGATATGACATTTGATAGAATAGCTTAAAAAGCATTCTCTGGATCGCCTTGTTCCTTTACTTCCAAAACCACAACCAGTCAAAATTTGCATGCAGCTCTCTGAAGATCTTCCCTTTCATTTTGCTTATGTTCTGCAGCACAAGACATGTTGAATTAAGAGTCGGGGATACCAATTACTTGGCATTTTTATTTTGCCTTCAGTCTCCTGGGAACACTTGCAGTCAACACTCAGCTTTACAGAGGCAGAAGGTGACACAACAACTGTAGGGGTGTGTGTAACCTAAGATTTTATAAAGAAAAGAGTATGGCAAGGTCTCTGATGATTACCACAGAAGGGGAAAAATTGCTCATTTCAACAGCTTGGCAGTAAAATGGGACTTCTTCCTTACTTTTACTCACCTACTGGTTTTAATGAAAAATGGTTCTTAAAAATATGTGCACCAGAAGCATTCTCAGTACTTACCAGCTCACCAGCACCTGCACATTAGTGCAGCAGTCAACTTTTCAATCAAAACATTTCTGTGGCCACCACAGACAGTAAGCAGTGGGGAAGCAAGTCTCAGACACACCTCAAGAAGCACTACTCGCACTCCCACTTCTTTGTTAACTTAGCAATATTTCCAAGAGCAACACATGCCACAGTGGGGCTTCACTGCTTCATGGACCTCAGAGACAATGGGCTTGTCCTCCTCAAACAAGTGCCAGAATGCCGTATTCTGTATGTGCAGCCTGACAACACAAAACAGCCATTCTTTCCTAGTTCTTGTGTTTTGATGTTTCAATATTAGTCTATACAGAGTTCCCTCAAACAGCCAAGAAAAGTACAAGACCTACAGTAAAATATCAAAAACTATAAATACAACAGCTGCAAGAAAAATAAAAAGCATCACCTACACATCTGCAGAGCCAGGGAATTTATTAGGTGGATTTTCCAGGTGAGTTTAAGCCAGCATGCTCCACACTACAGAGGAAGACAAAGAACCAGTAGTCTCTAAGGACCTCACAGAGAAAGATTCTTTCCCAATCTAGTTTGTGATGGGGTTTAACCCTGCATGCATGGACAAGGTATGCTAACCAAGCTCATAAGAGATTTCAAGAAGGCTAAGAGCACCAGCTCCTCCTGTTCAAGGTCCTGTCTCTAGCTGTAACCAGACTCCAGTGTCTTAGAGGAGAGTGAACCTCATTTCCTTCATCTCCTGAAGACGACAAACGTATTATTAAAAAGAAAAAATTTCCCACCAGAACTGATGAACATGGACTAAGAACCAGGATAAAAGTCCCTTTTCAAACTCTGTCAGGCATATGTATCACAGAATCATAAAACTGTATCACACAAACAGTATCACAGAGCAGAAACCCTTCCTAACTCCAGACCAGGATCCAATCCAGAATGGGCACTGCATTGAGACAAGACCTCTTAATCAGAAAGGCTGGCATTTGCCATACCACTTGATTAACCACTTGGCTTGAGGCAACATCCTCAACCAGCAATCTATGCAGTCCATTGATGAATAACAGAGTGCCATGGTAAATTATATAAAAAGTCACAGTGCAGTCACGGGAAAAAACACCAAAAGCCATCTATATATAGTTAAGAATAATACCCATGGTCATGAGCTTTATTGTTCAATCAAAACAGCCTTTATTTTATCACAAAGAATGTTTAAGACCATAAAATAGCATTTGACTAATAAATTGAATGATTTAGCACTTGGGTCTTACCGCCTGGAAGCAAGTAACTGTTAGCACATCTCAGATCTTCCTCCTGCCTTGTTATCTTCAAAGACACCAGGAGGAGCCGTGATATGAAGATGCTTCTCCAGCTGGCTATGGCAAGGGGAATCCTGCTCCACCCATATCCAAACTAAGGCATGGACTGCTTGTCCCAGGGAGCAAGTTTTAATTATTAGGATTCCTGCTCACTCTCAGTCCTCTCACCCCCCACAAATCCAGACAACACTTACAGTTCTCAGAAGCCAAAGGATCAAAAGTCAAGGACATCATGTTTGAAAAGCAGAAATGTGGTAGAACCTCTGCTTTGCCTGATAGCTGTGCCAAAAACACGCCCTCAGACTCAGGCCACATATTTGCAAGCTTGGGATCTTTATCCCCTTTGTGATGACCTTGGGCAGCCACACGACCTCCCCAAGTCTTGTGAAAATAGCTGCCACTACAAAGAGCAGAAAAGCCCAGCCGTTTGAACTGAGGCTGAGAAATGCGCCAATGCTCATGCCGTGTATCAGACATGCTTGTCACCTCCAGCATGTACCTGTGTGAGGCACCATACTAGAAAATGCTGGAAAGATCCAGCTTCCAGAAAAAGTGCTGATCCCACTGGTGTTAGGTGTCTGGGTATGCTTTTATGGGAATGCCAAAAACCAGTCAAGAACAACCTCATCAAGTGGTTGAGACAAACTGCTGCCAGGGTAAGTGAGACAGCCATGCCATCGATGTCCTTGTAAACGGTTTCCTAACTTAGTATAGCTACAAAATTAATATTGCCCCAAAGCAAATGATCGCAGCAGTAGCATGAATAAGCAGTTTGCAGCAACAGTTACCAACACACACGTTGCTGAAGCAGAGGCCAAAAATAAAAGCACACTAGGCAGCACGGTACTATCTTCCCCGATTAGGTCTCCAACCTTCCAAGCTGAATCCCTCCCCTGATGGTTACAATACACTTTCTTTTATACCTCTTATTAGGGTATGGAAGTGGCATGTAAACATCACTCAGCTGACTGCAATCCTCCTATAATGGCTAGAACATTGTATAGCTTTGAAAAAACCACAATGAAACATAACAGTCTTATTGTTAGCCATGAATACCACTGTATTGTCTCTAACAAAAGCTAGGATAAAGACTGAGGACACAAGAAAGCAACAACTGGTTATTGTTGTTGCTGTTTTAAATAGCTAGGGATTGACACACAAAAGTTTCCAATAGGGAAAAATTATTCCAATAGGAACATGTAGACACAAACAAATTACATTTTCTCAGTCCATATTTCATTATACTAGTTGGTCTTTAAACTTGATTTAAATGCCTTACTACAATGGTTTGTTCACTTTCCTTCTCTGAGCCTGCAAAAGGCTGGTTCCACATAAGGATGGGGTATTCCACGTGGGGAAGCAATGGCTGAGAGGTACGTAAGGCTTATCGTGGATACCTCCATCAGCACCAGCCCACTGTATAACACTGCCAAAAATTATTTGTCCTGTCTTCTTATATAACTTTGCACACTTCTTAAGGAACTGGAATGATATTTACGATGTTCAGAAGGCTGAACTAGATGATCTGGTGATCTCTTCTGGTTTTCACTCTACATTAAAATAATGAAGTGGAAATGCTCAGATTATCAGTGGTAACACAGAAAAGGCAGCCACATCCAACAAATATTTCTATGATACAGTGGATGATGTTGTGAGTATATTTCAGTATTAATCCAGGTGGATGCATGAAAATTAGTCATGTTAAATCTTCAGATTTGAATAACTTGCAGCCAAGTATAAAAGAGGAGCTGGCTGGGATCTCTGGTCTACTAATTCAGGTTTTCAGAAAGTTTGGAACAGATACAAAATTCCAGAGAAATGTGAGAAATCTAACATGCAATAATACTTTTTAAAAAGTACACAGGAGTAACTTTTTATACCATTTACTGGTATCAAACCCTCTGCAATGAGTTTGATATAAATCCTGAGAAAAACAAAGTAATGGCTGATTTTAAGCTCCATTTACACAAAATTAAAGGAAGCTACTATAAACCAATAGTATTTGTAATACTGGCATGATGTTGTAATAATTGTCTCAATACAGATTTAAGAAAAATAGACCTTCTCAAACTTCTGAAGATTATCTTCTGGTTTTGCTAAGAATGAAAATATCACTCTGGTAAAGTCTGATAAACTGGTGATGTGACACAAACCTGTAAGGCAAAATTCTTGATTAAGTAACCCCATATTTATGAAATGGCTTAACAGCTAAGTGACTGACAGAATTCAACATGCAATTTAAAACAAGAAATCATAAATGAGTGTATGGGCTTCTAATGGGCAACCTCATGGAGTATTTATTGTCTGCCTGATTATTTTTTTTTTCAATGAAATGGAAGAATACAGAAAATAATTACTAATTGCATTTAGAAATGACACAAGAAGTAAAGGGCATGAGGTCAGGTCACCAATAACAATTTAGGCATCATTTATTAAACTGACTAGAAGCAAACAATATGAGCCTCATTATGTCCAAACCTCTGTATATCCAGTTATAGATGTAATAACAATAAAATGCGTAACACCAAAAATTGGAGGACTCTGTTCTAGGTGGCCATTCTTCTAGGGAAGAATGGAAGGTCTTGGAGAAAAATCAGTGGAATCACAACTTCCAAAATCACATGATTCTGGAAAGGGTAGCAGGAGCTATTATGTAGGATTTGTGAGTCTGCCTTACTTCTCCACATACAGGGGCACATTACTGTAGGAATACTGCATCACAAGTTGGTGTCCACAATTCAAGAAGAATGCTGACAAACTGGATTAGGTTTGGAGAAGCTCCACAAGAGTTATTAGAAAATAAAACATTCCTTCTCATCAGCAATTCAAGGCTTTCAATCTACTGAGCTTATCAGTATACACATGAACTACATGAACTCTGTTTCTGACTATCTACAGAGAAATCTGATAATGGATGACTTCAGTCTATAAGATAAAGGTGTAAGACACACTGGTTAGAAGCTGAAGACAGAGAAATTCAGCTAGAAAAGAGGAAGAGGCAGCTGGGTTATGAATTTTTTTTTATTTTATATAACAGTAATGGCATTTAGCTATTGGAACAGCTTAAGAAGAGGTGTGATAGTCTCTATTGCTGGCAGTTACTAAATCATGACTAGGTGGCTTCTCAGACGGAAACTATTTGAAAATCTTGTGGTCTACATTAAGAGAACAAGCTGGGTGACAAAAATACGTCATCTCACTTAATCTATGAAGACATCATACCACCTTTCCTGTAGTAAATATAGATGAGGTTAGAAGCCTGGCTTTCTATGAAGGCTGTTTAAAAAATACCTACTTCTACACATTTCTTCTTATCATATATAAATTAAATTTCTGTTCTGCTTGGTTTGAATGGCTGCTTCAAGATGATTTTTTTTGTTGTCTTTCATCTGTTTTCAAACTATTTTGCTCCCTTATTTCCCTTGGAGACAAAACATGGCAGAAGAAGCAGTTTTGTGCAAGTGCTTTCTGTGAAGATATCATGCACGGAAGTTTTATAACCCTTTAAATTATGATTCAACCTGCTCTTGAAATGTAAGATAGCACAGACATCTTCTCATCTCCAAAATGGACCAACTGAAGCACACAGCTACCACGCGCATGGTGTTGCACAAGCATGAGCTTGGAAGAAAGTCCCAGAGTCTTGACTCCTACTACGTCCACAAAGTGGAAAATTTCTGTCTTCATGATGCCAGCAACTTCCAGGGGGCTCACGAGTTGAGGGAGGTTGTTTGGTTTGGGGGGTGGTTTGTTTTTACACAGAGTGAGCTTTTTCCTGGTTTTGATCTTTTTGCAACAAGATGTTTTCTTAGCCAACTGATAGTTGAACCTGATAAGTTTTCACCAATAAAACATGACACCCAACAGCAGAGTTATTTGCACACTGGGGTGTTTATTCACCCCAGGGAAAAAGCACTTTTAAACACGAAGTTGGGTCCAGCTGGTGTCCAGCTCTGTTTCCACTAAAATCAACGAGAGACTTGCCAGCAACTTCAGTAGGAGAAGGAGCAGACATGTACTTTGCCTGGCAAAAGTTTTTATACAACTCTGAAAAGAAAAAAACCCAAAATATGCACCAGACTTCATGACACAGTTCTCCTAGGAGAGCAGAACTGGCCACCCACACCTCTCAGCTGTCTCTCATTAGGCAGAGACACCCCACATTTTAAATGTGCCATTGTTCAATCCTACACAAATCTGGTATTAATCCCACTCATCTTAATACAAATTGCCTACATCACAAATGCTAACTGATAAACCTGAGGTTGTAACTAGTGCAGAGATTCATTAACAGGTTCAGATAAAATAACAAACCACAAGCATGACCCTTCTCTAAAACCAAACTATGATGGTTTAAAAAAGTAGTTCATTTATTTTAGCAGTTTTTTAATTCTTCTTTCCTTTGCAGTTCCAGGTTCCATAGAAAGCTGGAAGCTTAACTGCCAAAATATTGCAAAACAAATGCTATTGCCAGTGTATTTTCAATATGGATAGTGAAAAGAATACTGGACACGTTGCAAGAAAACCAGTTTTTTGCCTGGTAACTGTCCAATTTTGCACCTTAAAGGAAGTCAGGAAAGTGTTATATTAAAAGAAAGATTTTTTTTGGCAGTATCTCTAAATCTGTCTCCACTCTGAATACAGCAGGACAGAAAAACTGTTTGGATTAGTGAAAATCTCAGCATTGGGGCATTCAGACCTAGACTGAAAAGAAAACATTTTTAAAATACAGTTTGATTTTGTGTATTACAAAATTTTACTATTGGCCCATAAAATATTACTAGCTGTCAAATGTCTTTTTTTTTTGTCCAAATATAAGACCTCCATCTATGTAAATATACATTTGTATATAAAGCACAGGTCTTTGCTGTGGGCAAATATTATTGTTAATATCTGTCACTTGTCCTGTTGCTCATTTAGTTACATGTTTTCCATCTGTAGTCCTAAATCGTGCACTTACAAAACAGATCATGTTTGCACCAATGTAATTTTGCCTTTGCAAATTTCTCCAGTAGAAGACAAAGCATTGAGAAGCACAATAACCCAAGTTCTCCACCCCTGAAAGAATACAATGTAAGATTTGATCATGATTATTCAGAAGCATTTATGACTGCACCATCAATAACATACTGTAGAAAAAGACCAGATCTGAAAAGCATAATTTTCAAAGACTAAAATTATCTAACTCTTATGCTGCAGGGGGTAAACTTTCGAAGTGATGCACAGGGAGTTATGCACACAAATCCTATTATTTGTTAACAGGATTTCTGTGTGGAACTCCCCATGCTCTGCAAGAAAAATTTACCCCTAAGTGTCCTAATGTGAATATTTACCAAAACAGACACTTAATTTTCAGATGCATACTTATCAGCACTACTGTGCTTTGACGCTTTAAGAGCAATTTGAAACAGGTAGCCAGGGAAAAATAATAGAAGTGGCCAAATAGTATTTTCATTACGTTATTCTGTTTCACCATGTTGCTATTATGTTGAATTTCAAAACCAAAGCATTACAGATACCCGATTTACGAGATAAGGGATGCACGGCAGACATACTGCCTGTCCTATTTTGCATTAGATATGCTAGGATCTTCACTTGTTGGCTCAGGATTTTCAAAGTGGCTCAGGAAGCCCTTCTGTAGTTCAGTTTTCAGCTGTTCATTTTTACCCACCACCAGCTCCACTGATTTCTTGACCTCATCTTTCTCTCCTAGTAGATTGATGAAGAGACTTCAGAAATTCAGAATTTGTTCTAAGGCATTCCAGGTACTCATGTCACTGCTTACGTTTGAAGAAACCTATGCATTTTCTAAATCATGTTATTAGGATTATTTTGCAATCGTGGTTACCAGGCCTCTGGAAATTTTTCAATGGATTTGACATGAGTTCTGGGTTGTATCAATACCAAATGAGTACTTCATGGTTTGGGGTTTTACTGTGGAAATGTTATTAAACTGTGACTTGTGCTACCTTCTCCAATATATAAATATTCCCAGTTAACATTAATTACTCAGCTAGAACTGCTTTGTATGTTTATATTATTAAAAGATAGGGATATTAAAAGAAACTAATTTTCAGCATTTACTACCTTGCAAAATAATCATGGGACATATGCCTCAACTCAGACTAATCTCAAGACTTCATCAAAACCAACCATTTTTCCTCTAATGCCACTCACTCCTGCCTGAACACCACTACATTCAGTACACGTAACTGCCAGATTCTGTCCTCCCATAATTTACAGATGTGCTTTTGACAATGATCAGCAACCCTATCAATAGTGCCCCAAGAACTAGCCTGACAAAATGACACCTGATGCTTCTGAGAAACACCCCCTGCATTCTTCGACGAAAACAGATACCAAATTATTGCTGATTTCTTGGACTTCAGGCATTAAGGACAAAACTCTGTGTGCATGTGTCTACCTCCAAGTATACTTGTATTTTTAGGTGCCTAAAGACTGTGTAAAATCAGGCCTTAAACAGCTTAAAAAGAAAGACCGGAATTGAATTTAAATTCTTGAAAGGCCAACACACAAAGTGGGTCCAAGTGAGTTTGAACTCCTACAGTCTGGCACAGACTGTGGCTACTGCAACAGAAAACAGCTGGTCAAAACAAATTTAAGCAGCTCCTGTCCATGCAGCAAAACTGGTACAGCCAAATGAAGTCACCCTTGTGGCAGTTCAGGGCAGCAGCAATATTCAAACTGCCAGTGTTATCAGTGGTGTATGGAAACATAGTCTTAGCAACTATCACGCAGGAAAATGAGCACACATCAGCTCGAAAGAACAGTCTGGATGGGGTCAAGATACAGCATGATATGTCCTAAGTGCTAAAGGCAGTGATAGGCAGAGTCTCCCTTTGCTCTGTGCTGCACAGTGTGGCAAAGAAAAAACATCTTCCTCAATTTCTAAACAGAGGAGAACAATTCCCACCTGGAACAAAGCCACCTACTGCACTGATTTCACTATATGTATGACATTAGGAGGCATTTCAGACTAACAGAAAAGTAGAGCAGAGTTAGAAAACACTACAAATGTAGCACTTAGTCTTTATTAGCTATCCATTTTGACAGGGATAATTTAAAAGTATTTTTTAATTCATGCTCCCTGGTTTTAAAAAGCATAGTAGTTTGAATAATTTTCCAGTAAACTTAATTGGGAATTTTCCATTAATGCCAACTCTCCCAACTGTATTATCCTTTTCATGATAGCTGGCACCTAAATTCAGCACCTAAAGTTATGTGCTTTTATGAAAATTCCAGTTCACATTAAAAAAAATCCACAACAAAAATCACACCCTCCTCCCCCTAATTTCTAGTGCTCCTGGTCCTGGGAATAGTACTTGGAAATGTGAAATCTGTGTGGTCAGAGCCAGAAGGCCAGAAAAACAGAAAGAAAAAAACCCTAAAATATGTTCTTGGGGTTTTGATCATTAAGAAACCAAACCAAAGTAGTTTCATCATTTTTAAGAGCCTGACTCATGACTTTCATTGCCAGAGGTGGTAAATATCAAGTAAATACTAAGCAACGTCCGCCAGCAGATTTGTTGATACTGCGTGCTGGGAGGAGCTCAGATCCTGACTTTAGCAAGGACATAGCTGCTGACACTTGGCTATCGTCACAAAGCGCCGCATCTCCTCTTCCTCACACGGCAAATCAGCGCATCCGCTGCCAGCAACGGAGCGCAAGTAACTAAGAGTTAATGGTGATCCAGGATTATGAGGTAAGGCCACGTTAGAAGGAAAGGACTCCTTGATAAAGTATGAGAAATGGGTAATCTTACAACTAAAAGTTACTAAAGATCTGAGCTCTGCTTCTGCTCTGGCAAAGGCTGTGCTGCCACATGGAAGAGTTGGGCTCTAGGATAACCTGAGCGTTGAATTTCTCAGGAGGCTGGAAAAAAGTGTTTGGCAGGTTTATTCCCCAGAAACGAGGCATCAGGTCTTGGTTCAGACCCTAGGTTAGGTCAAGCTACCTCAACTCCCATTAATGTCATTAATAAGCGAGCAGGCTAAGCACCTACCCAGGGTCATTCAGGGTATATCCTGGCTTTTACCTACTGATTCACAAAGCTGCAGTGACTGGGTGTTGGAGCTGGTCTTTCCTGGCATATTGAAGTTTTTATAACACAGCGTCTCTTCCAGATGACAGACAGACGTTCAGATTTTTGAAGGCATCCTTTACTAGGAAAAACGTCTCTGTTTTTAAAGCAGTTCTCAATCTTCCCCTTTAAATTAAAGGCCAATATTAGCTTTCTAGTCTTGGAGTCTAAGATTTCATGAGTTCAAACAAATAAACCTAATAATGTCCTTTGAAGAGTGCCATGGAAATAATTCTGACCTTGCATAACACTGCAGAAGAAGTTTCATAAACTGTTTCTATTAGCCAAAGTTGCTGAATGAAACTGAAATGTTGTTAAGAGAATAACATTTTGGTTTTAATAACGTTCGGAGGTATATTAGCTGTCACGCCAGAGCTCAATAGCTTCTTAGCTGTTGTCCTATTTTAGGAGCAACAGCGATTTCTAAATGCTAAGTTTCACAAGATCAGGAAAAAGTTCTCTTCTAGATAGAACAGAAAAAAAAAAAGAAATTGAAACCACTCTAGAATTGGTTGAAAAAATGACCAAAATTTGCTTGAAATTAAATCAGCTGTTCAAAGGTAGAGACAAGGGGGAGACGAAGACACATTTTCATGAGGCTGTCTCAGCTTTTCAAGTTCCCACTACTAAAAGACAGATTCATGTTTATATAAAATTTAATATGCAAGCTGTTCACCCATAACATTAAATTGCCCTTTTATATTTAATATTTGCTAAAATTGCTGAGTTATTTATGTCACAGATAAGATTGCTGCACATGTGCAGTAGCTGTTTCATCATAATATATTTTAGTAGACATTTATTATGAAGCTGTTGCCATTACAATGCCTAAATTTCTATTGCTTCTAAGGAGAAATATATTATCACTGGAACGTTCCTACATGCACAGCATGTAGCTATGGAAATACAATGTCATACGCTTCTTTAGAGCTGTTAAGTACAGCATAGATTGACGGTGAGCCTGCAGAAAACCTGCTCTGGAGGTCCTATAACTGACTGCAATTTTTTCTACTGTGTTTCAAGAGTACTGATATTCCCACTAATGACATCTCTCTGATAAATGCCATGCAACATCCCAACAGTAGGGCTCAATGGCATTATGAAAACCAAGATGAACTTTACAGTTCCAATAACTGGAAATTAGACTGCATACGCATGCCAGCCAGTCAGTGCTTTGAATGAATACAAAACAAAACCCCCTAACAGTCTTAGGGGCTACATAATTCACAGCTCATGCTATTCTGATTATTAGTAAAATCCTCTGTTCTGAATGCAGCACTGCTACTGCATTTAGTTAGCATGTCTCTGTGAAAAGGAGAGGGCTTTACACTAAATTTGCCAGGGAAAGGGGACCTCGATCCATCCCACTCCTACCAGTTTGATGCCAGTGCCAGCAACAGATGCCCAGAGCCTGGAAAGGGATCACAGTCAGCAGGAGAGCACCTGAAGAGCTGCACAAAGGAATTCCAGCCACTCCAGCCAGTAAGCCAGCTTCACCGTGGGCCAACTTAAATGCCTCTAGGCAAATGCAAGTAGCATGGGGAATAAACAAGAGGAGCTAGAGGCATGCGGACACCTTCAGGGCTATGATCTTACTGGCATCACGGAGAAGTGGTGGGGTGGCTCCTATGACTGGCATGTTGGAATGGAAGGATACAGGCTCTTTAGGGAGGACAGGCAGGGAGACAAGGAGGGAGTAGTACTCGCTATGTCAGTGACCAGCTGGAGGGCCTGGAGCTCTGCCTGGGATGGATGAGGAACTGACTGAGAGCTTATAAGTCAGGATTAAAGGGAGGGCAGGGACAGATGACATTGTAGTGAGGGGGTCTGCTACAGGCCACCCGACGAGAAAAACCGAGAGGACAAGGCCTTCCACAGACAGATAGGGGCAGCCTCGTGCTCACAAACCCTGGTCCTCATGGGGGACTTCAACCACCCCCACATCTGCTGGAGGGACAACACAGCAGGGCATAAGCAATCCAGGAGGTTCCTGGAATGCACTGATGACAACTTCCTTCTCAAAGTCCAGTCAATGGCCTGATGTCCAAGTGGAGAGCAGTGATGAGTGACGTTCCGCAGGGGACGGTATTGGGACCAGTGCTGTTTAACATCTTTGTTGGCAACATGGACAGTGGGATCGAGCGCACCCTCAGCAAGTTTGCTGAGGACACCAAACTGTGTGATGCGGTCAACATGCCGGAGGGAAGGGATGCCATCCAGAGGGACCTTGACAGGCTTGAGAGGTGGGCCTGTGTGAACCTCATGAAGTTCAACAAGGCCAAGTGCAAGGTCCTGCATATGAGTCAGGACCCCAAGTACAAATACAGGCTAGGTGGAGAATGGATCGAGAGCAGCCCCGTGGAGGACTTGCAGGTGTTGGTTGATGAGAAGCTCAGCATGACCACATAATGTGCACTTGCAGCCCAGAAAGCCAATTGCATCCTGGGCTGCATCAAAAGAAGTGTGACCAGCAGGTCAAGGGAGGTGATTCTGCCCCTCTACTCCACTCTTGTGAGACCCCACCTGGAGCACTGCATTCAGCTCTGCAGTCCCCAACACAAGAGGGACATGGACCTGTTGGAGTGAGTCCAGAGGAGGGCCATGAAGATGATGAGAGGGCTGGAGCACCTCTCCTATGAGGACAGGCTGAGAGAGTTGGGGTTGTTCAGCCTGGAGAAGGCTCTGGGGACACCTTATAGCAGCCTTCCAGTACATAAAGGGGCCTGCAAGAAAGCTGGAGAAGGACTTTTTAGCAGGGCCTGTAGTGATAGGACAAGGGGGAATGGCTTTAAACTGAAAGGGAGTAGATTTAGATTAGATGCAAGGAAGAAGTTCTTCACTGTGAGGGTGGTGAGGTACTGGAACAGGTTGCTCAGAGAAGTTGTGGATGCCCCGTCCCTGGCAGTGTTCAAGGCCAGGTTGGCTGGGGCTTTGAGCAACCTGGTCTAGTGGAAGGTGTCCCTGCCATGGGCAGGGCTAGATGGTCTTTAAGGTCCCTTCCAACCTAAACCACTCTAGTATTCTGTGAAAACCTTGTTAAAAAGTTGAGTAGGGTGAAAAATGGTGTAGACGAAGTTAGTGCCTTAAGTTAGATCAGTGGCACAGTTTGATCTGAAGCTCTGTTTTTACGACAGCTTGCAATCTCCTAGGAGGCTCAGAGAAGCACTGGGAGCACATAAAGGTGTCGGAAAACTGTGGTGTTAAAGATTAAGATTACTCGTCTTGGAAAAGACATGAAAAGATGTGTCAGCAGTACAGAAAAGCATGAATAGCGAGGAGATGGGGAGGTTGGGAATTACTGTTTCCTATTGCACCCAAGAAAGTGCCTTCAATGGACTATAAAGATGGTCAATGAAAATGTGATAAAGAAATACTTGTTAACCCACACATAACTGGATGGCAGAACTTATTACCATGGGAAGTCACCAAGGCCAAGAATTCAGCAAGACTCAGAGAGGATTTGGGCATTTCTATAGACAACGAGCAAAACCAGTTACAACAGCAAATGTTAAAAAAACAACTATGGGAAAGAAGACAAAATCTCAAGCTTTAGGGGCCACAGATTTATGATCTTACTGTTAAGGATTATCCCAAGACTTCAGGAAGAATAGAAAACTTCAACTCTGCCGACAGTGAGGATTCTTAGACCTTCTGAAGCATCTGGTGATGGCCACACAGAGAGACAGCATTCTTAATCCTCTGGTCTGATCCTCTTTGGTAATCCACATGTGTTTAAAAGAGAACATGAAGTGTACCAAGTCTATTTGCATTGAATCAGGAAACCAGTGTACTGTAATGTAGATTCAAGAGAAAAATTATTTTTATGAAATGCGTGATGAGGAGACACCCAGAGCAGAGCACTATAGTGACCCAAAATATCAGCTGGCACCCTACATTTAACAGGCAAAAAGCAGAACAGCCATAATGAGAGTAAATTACCAAAATCGTAACATGAAAAAGGTCTGCATTTCATCTATCTGTCTTCATCTTTGCTCAGAAAAATCCTACTGGTTTATATAAAAAACAATGGCAGGTAGAAACACTTTAGCTTTTGAACAAAAGGCAGCTTCTTAAGAAGAGAAAATCTAGGCTTCTTTCTTCAGCGAGAAATTCTGCTGGTGTTGACCTGGGTACCACGGTAACTTGCTTGGCCAGGTATTTCTCCAAACTTGTCCTTCTGCTTCCCACAGATGACTTTTCTGTTCTTTTACTATGTCCAAAATACCTCATCCTCTAAGACACTGAAGAACGCCTTTGCATGGCAGGCACAGCCACAGCACCAGACTTCTCAGTTCTGATGACAGCCTATGAACACCAGATCCCTCATTTAGCCCTAAACAACATTGCCCAGAATGTCACCATTATTTAGCTCTTTGATTAATTACAACTTTGCAATGACTTTGTTACATAGATTGGTTTCCTATACGTATTAAGCACCCTTCTGTCTCCCTGTGAGTCTACTTGATGATGAAATGGCTTTATGACTGCTAAGGATTGAGTGTCACCCAGATGCCTCCACCTACATACTTAACATCCTTCTCTGGCCTAAAATTCACTATACATAGAAACAAGTATTAGTATTCTAGCTGTGGCACCCAGAGCTGCCAAGACTCAGCCGAAAGCTTGACAGATTTATATAGTGCAGAAGGGATGATCTAGAAGACCGGGAGAGGATCTGGATTTTGTCTCTCCTGCTTTGCTGTTGTCCATTTTTTTCTTCCTTCTTGTCCCCTCTGAGTTTGCCTTTTTCCTCCCAGTCCCCTGGCTGTACCAATGACACATTATAATACATATGACATTTAATTTGTAGCTTCTCCCCCTCAGTAACTCTGGTAATCATGACTCCTTCTTTGGTAAAACAGCTATGGAGGAGACTGGAAAAGGGCAAGTGAGCTTTTGGGAAAGAAGCATCTGGTTAGAAGTTGAGCCTGTTCCTCCTCCACACTCAAATCACTGACCTGAACACTCAGAAGAAACACACCTGATGATTCACTATAGCAAAAGCATTGGAACTGACAGAACAAACCAAGATGAAGTAAAATTATGTCAAAAAAAAGGACAGGACAAGCTTAAGATGGAAGTAGGCTGGCAGGTGAAAAAAGTTCCAAGCACATCATTCCGTTTTGCAGAGAGTTCTCCTCGGGCTTTGGTATATGCAGATAAATACCTCAGACAACAGCAAAAAAAATCATTACAGATTAGAACAGAAACAAATCTTCAATGAACATGTATTTGAAAATCAACAAGAAGATGGGGAAGGAAGGAGGATAATCTTTGGAGTCTAATCCTGGAGCACCCTCAACTGCAAGAGAAGTCAAAGGAAACTGAGTATACCGAGTACCTGACAGAGGACCTAGATGAAATCATGCTATTGTAAACTTCACATTAGGGTGATTCTTTGGTGGTAAAGTAGAAACTTTAATTTGGAATTTCTTTGCTGCAAAGCCATTAACATTTTCAGCACAAGACTCAGGTTTAATTTGAATAGGCAACAGAGGTATCTGCAGTGGCAAAGGCTTTTTATATTGCTTTCACCACCAGAATGCAGAGGCTCAAATGGCTAATTAAATATGAAAATCTATCAAAAAAAAGTCAGAGCCAGTGTCTTTTTAAAAATACCTGATGTTTAAGGGAGGCTAAATTGAGTCAGTAGCTGGGAATGTACGTGCTCTGACCTGTGTGAAAAGGCAGCCTGGGGTACTGTGTACAGGCAAGACAGTTACCATGGTTACCTCACTGCTTTAGGTGTAGAAGCTTAACATTACAAACAACTTTGCAGCATTAGGCTACTGGCCTCATAAAAATGCTGCAAAATAACAATGAATTCTGAGATGACCATTATGTTCTGTTTCCTGACATGCAAATGTAAATCTTGTATCATAAAGCAAAAGACAAAAGCAGGATTGAGAGGAAATGGCCAGATCTTGCAGGCCTTAATTTACAGTCTGCTCCTGAAAGATGCTATGGTCCTCAGCTGCACTGATGATACTGGGACCTGCAAGTAGGCAGCTTGGCTCACAATACTGTCCTCCTGCCTAAAGTTTTACCTAAATTCAGACTCCAAACTTGATCCAACACAACACAGGCAGAGGAAGATGCAACCAGAGTTAAAATAACTCAATTACTGATTACAAAAAGCTTTCCCTTTTAAAGTTTCCCTTTAGCACAAGTTATTCTGTAAATATCTACCACAGGGTTTATGGTATCATGCATGCTGACTACATTAAAGGACAGCTATTTCACATGAAATGTTATACTGTATTCCCACACCCTTCAAAGATCACTAGGTCTAAATGTGCGTGTTGGGCAGTAAGCTGTGAGGCTACTGAATGCTTTCAGTAGTCGAGAAATGCCATAGACTTCTTAGCTGGACAAGCATGGCTTCACAACTGCAAGCCCATCTCTTCGCCCAAGTACCACTCCACCTGGCAGACACTCTCAACAGAAAAAGACAATCTGCTTCATACCACTGTGTCTAATAGTGGCAAATGATATTCACCCCTGTCCACCTAACTATCTGATCTATTGGTCCAACTGTCAACTGTTTCTCAGACAGTGAATGCATCTGTCTCCTTCTTCACCTAGAGCAAAGGTTCACAGGAAATCACTTGAGATGCTTTCTTCTGCTTTTGGCATTAAATTATACACAAAAGAAGTTCAGGTACAGGTAAGGCTAGTGTTATGTTTCAGGGGATGAAAAATCCGTCTCAAGGAGATTTATGATAATATAAACTATTCCATAACTAGGAGCTCACATGGATCAAATACAGTGCTCATAGCTGGCTCTTACATCACTAATTAAGATGCTTCTACAACAAGATTACAGATGTATTTATTGCAAAGCTGTAATGGTCAAACCCTTGATAAGGCACAGCCACCAAACAACAACGTGCTAGAAGAGCTGCTAGTTATAAGCTAAGAAGCAAGCAGAGAAGTTGGAGCTGATCTCAGATGCGGATAGGTGCGCCTGTCAGGTGCCTTCAGCTCATAAGATTCAGCTGAATACAGATGTGCATACCTACAATGTTTCATAATCAAGTAACATGTATTCCTCCAACTTTTTGCAGACCTATCTGACAGAGGAAAGCAGACTTCTTCCATGCTTTGTCAAATGTTTTTGGCAGTGGATGAGTTTCCACACACTGTAATAAATTCTGCACTGAAGACACCGTAAGTTTTTGCTAGCACAGAACCATCTTTCAGCCTTCATGGTACACACTATACAAATGCAAAAGGGGCATGAGCAAGAAATAAACTCTCTTCATCCAAATGACTAATACCCTAGATCTGCACCACAAGAGACCACTTTTTTAATATCAGCCTCTCTTTGTCCCATAATTACAAGAAGGAATAATATAGATCATATAAATGCCAAAGTAACTGATTCTATCTGCAAACTAAGTAGGCAGATTTGAAAGTAACATGGCACCATGGGCCCACTTGGCTTATTTGAAAGCACTGTGGGTGCTTAGGTCCCCACGCAGTCAAGAGCTACTGGCAAAAAATAATCCTTAGTTTTGATCTAAGCTCTCCACATCAACAATTGTACTGCAACTACCTTAGTTCTGTAACAGTGAGGAGCAGGTGCAATGACTAAGAAACCTCTAAACCAGTACAGACCAGTTTCTTGGTGGGCAGGGGTGGAAAACTTCCTACTTGTTATGACTGATGCTTTTAAGCTGCTCAGTTAACACGAAGGAGGAGAATCCAGACACCAGCCCACAGGGAACACTGAACAGGCAATGCTAACAGCAAGGGTACAAGGGAAGTGTGGCAGGGGTGATCCCCTCATGGTTTTAATATAATTAGAAATCTTTTCACTGGCTTTAATGGGATTTGGATCAGGTGCAAAGGAAGCCACCTGACATTTCCCTGATCTGTTGCTCATGTCACGACAGCAAAACAATCAAATCCCAAGTATCTATTTTTGCATGTCTGCACTCTATGAAAGACACAACCCCCCCCAATCACACACAAGCAACCTCAATCGTCATAAGCCAGTTTGATTCCTAATATATTAGAGAGGTATTAGTAAAGTAGGTAAGAAGAAGTAAAGAATTAAATATAAAATTTTAACTTGGTATTTTCCCCTCTAACAATGTTCCTGGGTATTTTAAGTAAACAACCATCCAAAAGAGCCTGTAAGTGGCAAGAGCTATAATTATAATAATATTAATCTTAGCATCCAGATAGAGGGAAACAAGGTACTGATATGCATATTAAAGCCTCACATGTAACAGAAGCTATGCCACACATCCAAAGCAATTGCTAACACTGTACAAGTTGTAAGAAGTGCCACCTGATTTTTCTGGATTCTGCCTGTGCTACAGTTTAACATCAAAGAGAGTATTTTAAAAATATTTCATTATCTGCAATGTTGGCTGAGGTTTGTTGCTATTCCTTGCCCTTCTAATGAAGAGATCAGGTAGATTTACAGCAAGACATAAACTCCTTGGTGTTTTCCTAGAGAAAGAATCCCACTCCTCCTCATTTAAAAGCTGCTAGCCTTGCTGTAGGTGGTAATTATGTTGAGGGTGAATTGCTGTGGTTTCTCTCTGGCAACACACAGCACTGGCACATGCAATCCCCACACTGTCTGGAAACAGCATTACATCAAATCATCCAAGCTAGTGGCTTACACAACCAGCTACAGCCCTTTGAAATCTGGCAGCTCCAGTGACTTGCTATGTGCACTTCTGCTTCTCAGCCATCAGCTTCATCACATTTATCACACAGGTATCAAGCTCCTTTAAAAATAAAATTTGGAAGCACTGACCTTCAACCTAACTTAAAATCTTATGAAGAAAAACAAATCTATGTATCAAACAGCAAACAACTGCTCAATTTTAACACCAAATCTGAACTCGGTTCCTAAGAGCCTGTGGGAGCATCCATGCAACACTAGAGAGGAACCTCAGAAAACACAAAACAAGACAGCACCAGAAAGAGAAGCTGCACAATGCTGCTAGTGAAATTAGTTAATGAGTTAATAATGGAGCTAGTCTAGGGATCCCCAATGCAAGGCCAGAATGCACGATGTAAGTAGGCACATCCCATAGTTAAATCTAAGAGCTATGGATCAGGTTCTTAATTAAATGCAGTTCTGCTGAGATCCCTGCATCAAAATTAAAAACCACTGAGAAATCTCAAATCAAACACAGCATTCAACTTCATGTCTCCAGCTGTCAGGCAGCAACGTCATGTTATGTGAAGACTTGTGACTAAGTCGTCTCCCCTGAAATCAGGGGGAGCAGACGTGAACCGGGGAACTGCTCAGCCCAGGAACAGCTGTATCTGCCCCAGCACCATAGCTGTGTGTTAAGAATGCAACAGCCTCAGCCACAGACAGAATCACTGCATTTTCTACACGATTTGAAAACAAACACGTTGTACTTTAACAAGAAATGCTGTAACTATGTCCTTGGAGGATTGCTGTTCTGTACCAAAGAATTATTTCCCTTCCCTCCCCTCCCCCACTTCCCTCCCCTATGAATTAGTAAATGAATTTCTGCCACAAACCCTCAAACCATATTCTTCCCAATCAAAGAGTAAAACGATACCCAAGAGAGCAAAGCAGCACAGAACCAGTGAGATCCTGCAGACAGCTAGACTGGATGGAAAGCTCCTGCCACAGCCACACACAGATGGGCACACATGCTCAGAAAGCCTATGGGGGTAAAACAGGACAATACCAGAAAGAGGATTACATCCAAATGACATTGCTGGAAAATGTTCTCCTGGAACCGGACAGCTGAGTCATCTGTGACCAGACCAAAAAGGATGATACAAACACGACAAAAGACAGTACATGTAATTTAATAAGTAAGCACAGATTTTTTTTTTTTTAATTTTTTTTTTAACCTGACCCTGCGCTGCAAGTTTGGAAACAATTCCTTAAGGGCAGAGTCCATATTATGGGACAATCCAGTGTATGCCTTTATGGGCAAATATATTACAATCTGCATATATTTTCTGGGGAAATGAAGCCTGCAGTTTTGCTCAGGGTCTGCACTTCAGTGTTTTAGCAAATGGGGGATATAATGTGTGCCTGTGAACTCAGCCAGAATACAGATCCAAGAAGATGGGATTCTTATAATGTTTTTTGTAAGATGCAGTGCTACAGGGCCTAAATAAAAAGCTTTTCAAAAAGTCATTGCACATAGCCTGAGAATAAAGTGCTAGTCCCAGCAGTAGCCGCACAGTCGGTATCCACATTGTACAACAATCGCACAGCTCAAATCGTGACTATGAAAGGACAGCCCAAGCAGCAGGTGGGATGGAGGGATGGCAGGGGAGTCCGTACCCAAGCACCTCTCTCTCCAATCTGTCTGTTCATCAGTCATGTCACACTGGCTGTTCCCCTGCAAGGAACATCCAGAGGAACAGAGAAGCTAGAAATGCAGGTCCCAGGCAGGGGAAGCAGCCGGCAGGCATCTGTAATTGAATTCCAGGAGGACTTGGTCTATTTTTAAAATTCTCTGTAGGTTGGCTTTTTTTTTTTTTAAAACAGGTGAACATTTCCAAAACTTGACACAATTTTAAAGTTTCATTACATACATATCTGAGTTCCAGCACTGTGTAAAAATCGTGCAATAGCAGTAAAGCACGAGCAAGCAGAACCAGGTTCTGAAACTCTGCACCAGGGAGGGGGAAATGAATTGGTTTTATTTTTAATTGTATATTGTAAGGATAAAGAACTTTTGTTTCGAAGTGCAAACACACAAACCTCTTCTACTGTATTTATACCCTAAACTAGAGGGGTACTGGTTTTCTACAAATTCCAAAATAAAACAAATTTCATTGTTATTACTTATGTGCTGTGCTCCTGCAGTATCTACTAAGCCACAGCTCTGAGGGCACACTGATACCTAAGGAATAAAGCCCTACAAAAACTACCAAAATGTGAAGATTTTCATTATGTTGTTTCTGTAAGTGGTATTTGAATGTGTTTTCATTTGACCAGTCTAACACCATACCAAGTCACTGGCAGAGCTAACCAGGATTCCTGACTTGCTGTCACTGGTAAGCAATCTGACCTGCTCAAGTTGTACTTGGAGCTTTCCGCATCTTCAGAGCTCCTTTATCTCCTGTAATGCCTGTTAGATGATAACCGGAATCTTAATATTCTCTCACCACAGGTTGGAAGGAGAATGATCATTTATTCTGAGAGGGAGCACACTGGTAATCTCCAGCTGTCAAGACCTCCAGTTCTGCTTACCTGTTTGGGCACTGCCTCTGCTCACGAGAGGAGGGGACCTGGGACCACTTCCTTACCCTTGCTTGGATGGATTAGCGATAGATGGTAAAAGGATCCTAAATACAGCTCAGAATGGCTAATACGAAGCAGGAGAAACCAAAGACTGCTAAAGCTGTGCAGAGGAAAAGTTCTCGTTTCGCTCACAGCACAGTCCAGTCTGAGCTATACTCATTTATTTTCTGGCTTGCTGCAGCAAGTTAAATTCTGTGATGATAATGAGCAGTCACCGACTGCATCACCAACTCATTAAATCAACTCAGTATCCACTCGTTAGGAAACACATTTATACACTCTGGATTTAAGACTTGCTGGCTAGCAGAAATGTAGCATATGATATTTGTTGGGGTATAATTTGTATTATTTTTGTTCTGATTTGTGTAAAATTATCATTACGTAGCTGCAGCATGCCTCCCTCTGTCTTTTGATAGTGCTAGATTATACACAAAACCTGTTACTTTTAAAAACCAGTCAGAATATAAAGCCAGGGATCATTTTTTCGGCGCTCTGCAAGACAGGGTTATGTAACTATACATTGCAATGTATATTTAAACATCAGTATGTTAACTGCATATATAGATTTGAAGTGAAAGAACAGAGAAAGAGAAAGGAAGAGAAAAGCCCTCTAAACACCAGCAAAAATACCATTTTGTGATGCTTATTAATAAAAAGAATGACTCCAACAGTAACTTCCTCTTGGAAATATAATAAATACAGGATAATAGAATGTGCATCATATAAAGTGGTATTATTTGCTGAATATTCCCCAAATGCACAACCAGCATACCTGATCGTATCAAATAACTTTGGATTTTGTTGCAAGCACAGCTTTATAAACGGTTATTTTCTTACTATAGTGGTGGCAGGGGAAATGTTTAAGAAAAAAATGTTTTGACTGCCATGCAATCAGAGTGCCTGTAAACAGTATATTTGGGCCCTTAAAAAGCAGAGGAGATTTAATACGGCTTAAAATTTCAGAGAGTTTGGTTTCTTTGCAGCTTCTGGGCAGCAATATTACCCTTTTCAAGGCCAAGACAATGAACATCAGCTTCCATCAGAGGAGGAATGATGAAATTTCAAAACATACTTCAGAGAAAAGGTGGGGTGAATGTTGCAGGGTGGGGAGGGGGGAATCGCTTCTCCGTCTTTCAGCTTTCATGTCAATTTGTTCCTCAGATGCTTATTAATAAAAATTGTTGCTTAAATTTTAAGCTGCCCCAGTTCCTCCAGGTTTTGGGTTTTTTTTTTTCCCCTGCAGTCACAGGACCTTCTTTTTTGCAGGGAACTGGATAAAAGGCAAGAGGTTTATGGCATGAACATTTGCAGCTTTATACAGACACCCCTGTGTAATGCCACCAGGGAGTCTCACATATAAAATAATTTATGAAAAGTCCTAACAGGCCACCTGCACGCACAAACTTCAGCGTCTGCAAACCAGCAACCTCTGCCAAAACCGTCAGCCTCTTGACGACTAACCTGCCAATCATCCCGAAACCTGAGGAGTCAGCTCTGCTGCCTGCGAAACTGCTTTCAGAGGCAACGGCAAACCGGGCCAGGACCGAAGCCCTCCGCCAAGCCGGGCAGCAGCAAAACGCTGTTCTCCGATCTGTTGGCAAGGGCAGGCCGGAGGAGGAGGAGGGGAGACCGTCGTTTGTTTGCTTTTGGTGCCGCTGTTGTTGTTGCCGCTCAAGCCACGTTACATAATGCGTAATTTCGGGCTCTTTTTGGTGGCGCGATGATGTATACGCAATGCAAATATCCCTGCCGGAATTACAAGAGCGATTTATCAATTCATGTGCAGCTAATCAACCCATTTGCTTTCTAGTGTCTAACAGCAACAGCTTATCTCATGCGGCCTCACGATCGCTCCAAGCGATCGAATTGGATTTCAGGGCCGGCAGCACCGCCGGCCACGTGACGCGCCTCCGCCGCCGCGCGCGCTGCCAGACACTGCGGCCGTTACATAACGGCACGATGCCGCCGCCGCCGGCCGGG
>JANZLQ010000025.1:9015566-9083040 GCA_026212715.1 Elanus axillaris | reverse complement strand
CCCGCCCCCACAGTAACCCTAGGCTACCGGGGGAACGCAGCCACCTACACACAGGGCGGGCACCTGCCGCTTCACGCAGCGTCTGTGCAGAGGTCTGGGACCTGGCGAGCCCCGACCCGGCTGCCGCCCGCCGGCCCCTCCCGCCCCACCGGCCGCGCAGTGGCCAGGGCCAGGTCGGTGCAACCGTGCCGGGCCTTCAGCCCAAGCAGCGGCCGAGCACGGGCAGCGAGGTCTGGGTAATGGCCCTCTCCTGCTTAGCGCATACTTACCACACCAGGTATCACTCACCTGGGGGGATTTTCCAGAAACAAGGCAGGTACTGTTCAATAATGGATATATATTAGCTCTTGGGGATAAAACACGCTCCTGCCCGTGCCAAAGACGAGGGCTAGATCCACTTCAGGCAAGGGGCTTCCTACCAGCGTCACCATCGGCAGGGCTGCATCGCTAGATAGAACAGCCACAGATCACAGCTGAGTGCTGGCAGGAGTGCGGGGTTGGGGTTAACACATCCCAGCTTGTGCCCCAGCTTGTGCCCCAGCTTGTCCCTGTCTCATACCAGCATCCAACTTACTGACTGGGAAGCTGCTAGGCACCCCACCCACGCTCAGCATCAGTGCCTGTACACCTCAGGCAGGCTTGCAGGGGATGGTACTATGTGCAAGCCCCTCCACGTTGTCTTTTCTTGAATCACCCTCTTGGTTTGCAGAGTTTTGGAGCCACCTTGACCCAGAATTCTTCCTTCAGGAGAACGGCCATTGCAAGTCAACTTGGCCAACACAGCAGGAAGAGTCTCTGAAGTCTGTACGACTCAAGAAGTGACTCTTTGCATGTATGCCAGCATTTCAGTAAACTTTAAAAAGCATGCTTTTTCCCCAAGAGAAGCCAACTTCAGAACAAGAATTTATGTAGATAATCCAAAGCCAAGCTTACTAAATCAGTGTTTGTTAAGACTTCGTACCATTTTTTTTCAACAAATCTTTCATTCACAAAGCCCAGGAGCACACTGTTTGCTTGATTTAAGGAGGAGAAAATGGGCGCCCTGCCAACCGCTAGGTTCTGCACTGTCATACGCAAAGTCCTGCTTCCACTTTCAGAGAGACCTTCTTTGAAGGTGAGTCATTCAGTCCTCTGGAGAGAAGCCCAAAACGGGAGCTGGCTTGTGATACTTAAAAGTACCCTCTGCTGCACTGACACGTGTCCACAGCAACGGCACATCACTAGGCAGCAGACTCAGGGCAAAAAGCGATGCTGTATTCGAGTAGCCCACCAGAGGGAAGATCAGTTCCCTTCCCTTGTCCTTCAGCAACCCTTCTCACAACAGGATGTAGAATGAACTAAGTTCTGGGCCCAAACACAGTGTTCATCAAGTCAGAAGCAAGCTTTAGGGCAATGTATCTAATCGCCAATTTCAGAAAAAAAATAAGACGGTTTCCCCAGGGTGGCTCTTGCTCAAGTCAGATGGGCACTGTAACTTATTCTAGCTGCACATGTGCTTTTCTAGCAAGAGCGTGGCTGAAAGAGCTCCTTTGTGCACTGGTGCAGCTGCCCAGCGGCTGGTTTGCCACCTCCTGTGGCTTTGGAGGCCCCTGCTGGAAGATGGAGATGTACGTGCATGGTGTAGTCCAGGGCAATAAAGCAGCTACTTTCAGCTGGCAAAGCTGCAGTGGGAAATTAATAGTTCAGAATCATGCAGAGGGCTTGAGAAAACACTTTTAATTTACTCTGATTTTATTACCTCACGGTTCTTGCAAGGGGCAGAGCCCCAGCTGGCTCAACAGCAAAATCACACTACATAGGGCTTAGTAGCAAAACAGATAGATAGTGATCAAAGTACTGAACTTAAGACACAGAAGCCATAAACTGTTGGGTAGTTCAAAAGAAAACATTATCCCAGCAACACTTCCTTTCCTGCTCCCAAATAAAGTCTTTCTCCAGCTAAAAATTAGAACAAAACATAGAGAAAAGGAAAACGTATATGCAAAAATAGGAAAGAGATAGATGGTTTAAAAAGTCAAGGGAATTGGTTTTTTTTCCAGTTTCAAATTGTTTAGAGCTTAAAAATCAGGTTAAATACATGCTGAATTAAAGTATGGATCAACTAGTTCACTTCCTGGTTTTCTTTTTTTTTTTTTTTTTTTTTTTAAAGGAAGTAAAAGACTGGTATTTAGATTACCTGGTATGCTAGAATTTGCTGCTGAGTTAAAAGAAGCTCTTTCAGTATCATAGGTATGGAAATAATCTGTTTATATAAACAGCTTCATTTAAGTCAAGTGACTCTCTGCGGACCACACTCTGGAGAGCATACCCTTCCAACCAACCTCACAGATTATCAGGTAGGACTGCAGAAGGAGCTAGTTCATCTGCCTCCTCCTAATCCTAGCTCAACACACGTGCTCAGCATGCTCAAACGCAGCCAGCAGTGCTCTCATTTGACTCCCTTTCCTTTGGCTGTGGTGGTATAGCAGGTTATTTGCACACACAGGCAGAAATAGGTAGCACTTTACCCAGACTTCTGCAATACAAATTACTCATTTCTGACTAAGTACACCACAGCCCAAAGTAATCTCTTAAACTTGTTACTCCAGGTGAGGGGTTTTTGGTTTTTTCACACAAACATTTCCACACACAGCACCAGAACAAAAATCCAAACTCAAATAATGAAATCTGAGGTTTTCCCATGCAGGATGTTATTCTCTGTAAGAATACTTAAATGTGAAGAAAAAGAAGAAAAGGAGAGCTTAAACTGTTCAACTTCCATTTTTCAAAAGGCCCCTTCTAGGTCCTTATGGTCAGTTTTATTGTCAGAATTAAAATGACTACACAAACAAAATACTTGCAACAACCAGGACAAATTTAATAAAGACTGTGACATATAACCAGAACAATCCTCTGTGCCATCCAGGGTAAATTTACTGACCATCACCCACTCTATTGCAAGCAGTGAATTACCACTGTTATTTCCTCTGCCTCACAAAAGCAACCTAGTTAATATGGGTCTCTTTGCAAAATCAAGGGAACTCAGGCTGCATACATAGGCTATTCTCCAGCAACATTTCTAGCCCCTTTGAAAAAACTGCCCTGACTAGTAAAAAAGGAGGAACTTCCCAATGATGTGCAGGACTTCCAGCATTTGTTTAAATGCAAAGATTTTCATTTTTAGAGAGCCACAGTCAAATATTTGTATACTTAGAACAGTTTGATTTCCTAAAGGGCTAAACTACACCCAGTACTGTGGCCTGAAGGGAACCCTTGAGCTGAGAACCTCTAGTTGGTCGTAGATGAGAAAACACCGGATTCAAGCTAAGCTGCTTGTTCCCCTAAAGTCAGTAAGAAGTCTTGATACTGAAAAACCTGAGAGTCAAGGTTATCCAAAATTTTTTGGCACCTGAGAGAAACTGGTATCCAGCCCTACTGGATGTGGGGCTAATGGGACACAAATGCTACCATATACAACTAAGGAGTCCAAAAAAAATTCAAGTTTTCTCCATGAAAGAGGAGAAAGGTAGTTAAAAAAAAAGGGGAGGGGGCAGGTGGAATAAAAGGCTTGCAGGAAAAAGGAACATAAGGAGACAACTCGCTAGTGTAACTGCTCAGTACTTGGGGACAAAACATTCTGGACAACTGCCAAGAGGAATTTTCAGAGTGATAAGGTCCTCTCCCCAACCCCAAGTGACAGCTCTGCATCTGGAGTTATCAACACTAGTCCAAACCTTCAGAGCACGTTTCCTTGTCTCACAGCTCAGCTAGCTCAGTGCCAGCACAGCCTCTCACTGACATCCACGCCATGTCAGCACATTACGCTCATGACTGTGTACAGCAGAAAGCATTTGCACGTGTGCACTCCAAGCAAGACCTGAGCAATGGCGAAACTGCAGTGGGAAGAAAATGGATTAATCGGGCCTCACTGGCAAGGTGCCATGTGCTGCCCATGAAAAGCTGTTGCAAGGTAAACAAGGCACAACCTGCACAAAGTGTTCATTGCCATAAACTGAAAGAACACTTTCAGGCTCTGTCCAACAAAAAAACTCTCTGCAAAAAGCCTAGGGGTCAAAGTGACACCAAGATAATTAACTCATAATCCTCAGGGCAATCACCAACTCCAGAACAGGCCCCTCATTGAGCAGCCTGGTCAACGCACATCATTTAGATATTCTGGTCTTTTCCCTGCAAACTCCAGAGGTCAGGTAACCATAAATGAACTTGGCTTTCATTTAAGTAAACAAACACTTGCATAATTCAATGAAGTATATTTCAAGCTCTGGGATTTGTATAATAAAACTGGAAGAACAGACACTCTAAAAACTCAAAGAAATCCCAAATAAACTACTTGTAATTAAAAAATCTCATGATTTTCAAGCCAAATCTCGTGATTTGTTTGTGGCCTGACTCAGGATTTTCAGTGCTTGGGGTTGGCAACTCTGACTAAGCAGGGATATGAAATAAGAGCGAGAGTGACTGCCCGCCAGGCTTCTGTTTTCCTGGGACAGAAGACAAAGCAGCTCTGACAATTCCAGCTGGCAATACCATCCAGGCACTCCTCCAAGGCCAAACATGCTGGGTAAAATCCTCATCAGACAAAAAAAAAAAACACAAAACAAAACAAAACAAAAAAACTATCAGAAGCAGTTACTGTGGTTGCTTAATAGCTGTTTTCCAAAGTTCAATATAGCATATACTTTCTTTTTCTTGAAAAGGGGGAGAGAGGGGAGATGGACCACACTAAGGACTAATCCCTTGCCAGATGTCATTAGTGTTGAAGTCCCCTAGAAATTACATCAGTATGAAACAAATCAAAAAACAGTGAGTTTCCATTTCCTCCTTATATCTGGCTAGACAGAGACTTCAAGATCAGCTTTCATCTATGGCCTGGAATCAACCCTCCTCTGCGTCTTGCTTAGTGTGGCAGGGGTGTTAAGCAAGTAATTGCAACCATTAAAAAGAAAAATAGCTCACTCGCTCCTGCTTCCCGTCTCTGTCAAATACCGACTCCTTCATTAGGCTTCCCCAAAGCTGCTGCAGCACATTGCAGTAGTTTCTCCCTGCTCCTAATGGAGGCAGGTGGCTCCAGCTGGGGCATACATCTCCAGCCACGACCCTTGCATCCTCCTGGGTGATGCCCAACCAGGAGCCTTCCCCTCTCTGCTGATGACCCCAATTGTCCCCTCACAGCTGGTATCCAACAAGACAGCCTGGTCAGGGAATGGAATCTAATTTCCACCTTCCTGCAACCCTCAACCCTACCTACCTGCTCACAGGGCAATATATGAGGAGCAGAAACACAGAAAGAGGTTGAGTAGAAGGGCCTTGCTGGTTCTTAACTGCTTTTGCTTCCCCTAGTAAGGCAAGAACATAGTCCGTCCTGATATCTGAAAGAGATACATCTTTAGTTCTTTGTGTTTGGACTAAACGAAAATAGTATGATAAACTGAGGTTTTCTGTAGAACCTCAGTTCCTAAAACATATTTCTGAATCGTAAATCTTGGACTAAAGCAGTTTATGTAATGCCACCTATTCACAGTGCCCTAACTAACCATCACTAACCATTCCATTATAATGAGTCCATTATCCCCTGCTTTATTGTATTTTCTCTTAAAACAGAGATCAAAGATTTGGATCTAGTGGCATCATGCCGATTTCATTTTTATTACTGGCTCCCTAGGTCTATCATAAATATTCATTGGCCATCCTTAATACAATGCATTGAATTCTGCTCACTGCTATCTCTGGTGTGACTGCAAAGTACAAACAGGGTTGTTGCTCAAACATATTAAATAAAGCAACAGCAAATTTGTGACAGTCAACAACAAAAAAAAAAAAACAGAAAACAAAAGAACCCTTTTCCCCTTCCAAGGAAATTCAAAACCAAAGGAGACATTTTCTCTCGCCCCCTCCATGACTGCAGACATTTGACTGCTGTGGGAATTCAGCTGTGCAGAAGCAGCAGCAGCTGACCTGCTCCCACAGACAGGAGACATTTTTGAAAAGTCCACAGTTGCCACACAGTGGTCTCTGCGATACTGCAGCACTCCTCTGTGCTCACCAGTAAAAATTATAAATGTTACCCAGCAGTGGTACAGAAACTGCTCAGAAATGTGGACTTTCTGTGTGACAACTAATGCTTAAAAGGAAGCAGGTGGTGTGTGAGGAGAAACATTCTCCAGTCTCAGAGTCAGAAAAAAGGTTTATGCAGTTTTATTCTCATAACTCCCAAGAAAAACTGCAACTATCCCAAACTTCAGGATGCCTGCATTTGTTTCTCTCCCCACACCCATCACTCACAGATTCCTTTCAGTTCCCCTTCTCACCTCAGTGTAGCTCCTCCCAGCATCAGACAGGCAGGGTACAAAAACCCCTACTGCACCTATGTGAATTGCTCCTGCTCTGCAAATAAACACACAGGCCTCCTGGGATGTCAACAACAAGCACCAGTTACTAAAATTAGGGTGGCCATGGGAATTATGTTTTTCCTCAGTGTTAAGTAACTCTGAGAGCATTAACACGTACCGGATATTTTATATTCTAAGCAAGAACATCTACTCCATTAAAAACAAAACAATATGGTAGGACACAGAATGTACATTCAAATGTTTATCTTCTAACAAGACTCCACCATGAAGGTAATATTCTGCTTTTTAAAATAGAGGGGTAGAATAGGAATAAATCATCTAAAGTAAATATTTATATTTATGTATATGAACATATCCTCACACAAAGCTACACACATCTGGAGACATTAACCATATGATAAAACTGCTGACTCATTTTACCTATTAACCTACTACGTACCTTCGGTCATTTACCTAGCCCCTTGCCAATCTAGTATCTGCTAGGAACTTCTATTAAATTCCTAAAAATCTTTGGCTGCTTTATTCACAATTTAAAATATATAAATAAAACCAGACAGAAAGAAAACCTTGATCCTGATGCCTTCATGATGTAGAATTTGATTCAAATAGCTATAGTGAGGATGGAATTTAAATTCTAGATGAACTATAGTCTTCAGTGAAATCCATCCCAGCAGTATTCAAAACAGGAAAAATAAAATCCAACTGTTGTTTTTCACATAAAGGATCCTGATCAGTTCCATGAATTTTGTGCCTCGGTAAGGTGAGATTAAACGTATTCAGAGCTATGTTCAGGTTTCATTTGTTAAACAACTCCCTTCCCTTGCACGCTTTTCCATTTGTTTTTAACTAAAAGTAATATTAATAGAGAAGGATGCCAAACAGTTTGAAGGCAGTTAAGATCTTCTTGCTGGTTTGCTGTTCCTAAGATCAGATCCATAGAAAGGAACAGATATGAAAAAATTAGGGGAAAATAAGGAGCATCCTTACGTCACTTACACTGCGTAAAGGGGAAATTCCAGAGCAGAAATTGGTCATTTGAAGTTCAGAAAGAGGAAGGAGCTACTCCAGTTTGTTATTTTTTTGGCCATGTTGTCTAAATCAGTATCAACAGAAAAAAATATTTTACAGTATCAAGACGTTCCTTGAGAGGAAAGATACAGTATGTGAGAAAGGCAGGTGATACAAGTTCCAAACCAATTTATCAATCAGGATTTGGGGCTTAGTATTTCTGAAACAAATCTGGATAACGACATACCATATTCTGAAAATTTGATAAATATAAGCTGCCAAGAGGCTACAATCTTTAGGAAGAAATGTGTTTACAACCATGTGTTTTTCCAGCCTGCCACTAGATTTGTTTACGACTTGGAGAATGAACAAAATCAAGGTTTTGAAACAAAGAATAATAACTATGAGTGAGTAGTGAACACCATTGCTCACTCAACTATCAGCTGAGCTCAAAGTAGCAAAAGTCTCTGGAGAGAATGTATTTGGATCATGGTGACAGTTAACAATTATGCATACTAAAGAGAGGGCATGAATGCACCCAGTCCTGGAAAGTAGTCAGGCACGTGTTTCACTCCCACCACAGCAGATTGAAGTGCTCTTGTCTTTCACTAGATCAGGATGTTGCACTTCATAAGAGGTCAGAAGTGCTGTCTCCTACCTGTCCTTGATATATGAGACTTTCAGTTGAAAGTTCTTGTCCAGGTCAACAAGACCAATGCACTTTGCCTGAAACTATCCTTGACACAGACCACTATAAAGACCTCACAGCTGGTCCAAGTAAAGTGGCTTTGAACAGGGTTCCAAACACAAGCAGGTAATGGTCCAAATCTGGATCAAGTATCTGGGACCTGTTACCTACTGAAAAAAAGAATGATCTCCCTTTAAAAAGAAGCCATGCTTTTCATATACTGAGTAGCTGCACTTACAGGTTTTTGCACCAAAGCAAAATAAATCTCTCTATAAATGTACATGATTGGAAGCCCAGCAGAATATCTGGGGGATGTCCCCCACAACATACAACAGTATTATGCTTTAGATCAGAACAATGCACATTACAGGAGGGATAAGGGATACTGCAAAGATGAGGGATGCTACTTCAGAATAGGTCTAGTTGGTACCGCGTGTCAAAGCACCAGAAACACGCAGCAATAGCAACATGCCATAGTGGCTGATGGCCTGAGGCACTAAGCACTATGGCTAACAACACCTTGCTAGTACCAACGGCAGCATCACACGCCTTGTGGTATCTCTTCGCTTAATTATTCCAGCTTGAAGCCTAGAGGGGGGGAAAGTGAAACTGCATTGGTTTGTTTCTCTGTAGGTTTTATTTCTTTGGCTTGTAAAATGTCAGTGTGTGGGTATAATGAGAAATTACCACACTTTAAGGGTCTGACCACATTTAGTGTTTAGTCTTGCATATCTGAAAGCTCTGATGTTCCTGCCGCACTGGCTCAGAGGATTCACAGCAATAGCAAAACCTGAATCCTCCACTGCAATGAATCAGTGCAGGCTTTAGTTCTGCAACAGACCACCACCTTCATGTAAACCATTGCACAGACGGAGGGGTTTGCCCCAGCTGTGTTTGAACTTTCTGCTGTACTTCACTTAACTGTCTCGACAAAACCACAACAGCAGCTTCCTGACCATACAAGATATACGTGCTGGTCACAGCATCCAGACTGGCACTGCTACAGGTAACCAAACATTCTTCCTCCCTGCACCTCCAGTCCCCTCCAAACTGTGGCTATTTTCCTAAGGAGAGAGTTTTTAATGCAGGATACTGTACAGATGTCCTTTATGAGCTGAAATGTACAAGTGATTTTTTAAAAAATTCAGTATAAACAGCACTGAGCTTAAACATTTGCCTATAGTATTTCTAACACGCTAATTACCTTACAGCCGCACTTGAGCTTAGTGAGGAGAAATGGCCTATTGACGGTGGGAAAAAACAGGCTAGTGCGTAGGCATTTTTAGAAATGAGCACAAATAAGACAGCAGAAACAGTGAAAAATTAAATGTAATTTTTCAGAATGCCTGCAGTGCCACTAATCCAAAATGTGAGCAGTAACACAAATAAAGGAATTTTGGATCCTGTTCTTCCTCCCATTTAAAATAAGCATCCTTTGAAGATATAATACATTCAGCAAGCCCCACATATTCAGAATTATTCTCTTTTTTCCCCCTATTTTTACCTGTACATGCTATTTATCTGAATGGTGCCTAATTCACAGATGCAAGTAAGTAAAATCGTCTTGAAAAGATGAGGCTATAGAATAGAATGCAGTTTACATTGAGAATGTCTTTGATTCAAAGAGCTGCAACACTGAGACACTGTGTGGTTGTGCCTTTCTTTCCTCCTCTCCAGGCTGATTTACAAACTTGGGAAGGCTCACTAGTCCTTCACGGAAGTGTAATGAGTCCAGCATTTAAGCGACCCTTGATTGTGGCAGGAGCTCTTAAACAGCTAAGACAGGGAGATACGCTGTGCGTCTCAAGGGCTCCTGCTGCCCAGCAAAGGCAGGGGGACAGGAGTAGAGATAGCAGCCAGTTCTTTCTCTTGACAACCTTGAGACTTTACAATCCTCCCCTGACAATCTTGGAGCATCCTGTATCTACGTTTTGAGTTATTCTCCAACAGTCTCGGAATTCTCCAGCGCAGGTGGGATTCTAGAAATTTGTTAATGACAAAAGTCAATCATCTCCTGAACCTATAAGCAGTGGTACTAAGCGAGGCCCTTTGAACTCTCCCGGACTGCAGCGGGCCGTGACCAGCATATCCCTCTGAGTGGGACACCTCTCAGAGCTCGCAAACTTTCCTGTTTGCAAAGATCGGAGGTCTGTCACCAAAAGCCAACATGACCCGGGCTGATTCTCATCACTCCTTGAGGCTTGACCCTTCGCCCATCGAGACAAATGCTGAAGCATTCGACATGAATATTTTTACTGACCTTGAGAGAAATTTTTAACAGCCTCTTTCTCTATCTCTTTTACTCTCTTAAATGTATTTCTCTTAGTGTCTTTATGCATGTGTACTAACCTGAATAGTCTATAGTAAGTTATAGCAAGTATATTATAAGATGCGAAGTAAGCTATAGCAAGTATTGTAAGTTATTAAGTAATAGCAAGTCTATTATAAGATATATTGTAAGTTAATACTTTCAAATTTATACTGAAATTACTGTTTTGATTTGTATTCCTCTGTGAATGAACTTTAGGCTGCTATTATACTCATAATCCCTTTAGATATAAACCACTGACCAAGCCTGGGACTAAGAACCGATCCAGACACACCTAGACTCTGACAGGAGTTTAGAAAGCAAGGGGGTCTTCTCTGAACCTCGTGACTCAATGGGAGGGTCTCCTTTACCCTTTCCCACATTTCATTTTACCCTATTATGTTTTTGGTCCCTATATACGTAAGTTTAGTTTGGTTCTGATTTAGTTTTCCTGTGCACATTTTATCCATGTACTAAGTAATGGAGTGAACCTTGCCCATGAATTCTGTGAAGTTGCACTTTTAAAAAGTTTCTGTTAAATCATTTTTCTATTGCTAATACAATTGGAGGTGATTCTTCAAGCAATCTGAATATCTCTCTCAATTTTAAATTCCCTCTGTGACACACTGTAGTGGCTCCCAGCAAGATCTCCTGGCTTCTAAGACACACTGAAACCATTTTTCCCAGCAGAAAAAGACCTGCAGCTCCCACTGGTTTCAGCTTGACTCGTAGATCAATACATTCATGAACTGGGACTATTGCTTTTGACAAAATCATTGCAGTTTTGTCAACAGCTCCACATGCAAAGGCTGAGGTCTTCTGGCACAAAATGACCAAGAGCCGATAGTGGCCATACCAGGGACTACATCTTACAGGAATAAAATACACTTGTATTTACACTGACACTGTACTATTTTTTCCCATGTATATTTGCTGCTGTTGCTGAAAACAAAGATGAGACGATAGCTTACATTTCATATTTAAAGTGAAATGCAGAAACGTTAACACTGCAAAATGAAAGGCTACAAAGCTACTTCTAGGATTTTAAATCATGAAGCTAGTGCAAACGTCTAAGAGCAAGACAACATTTTTCATGAGTTTTTCCAAAAAAAAGGCAAAAAGCACAACTACTTATTTCTGACAATTAAGCAGCTTACACAGTCTTTGTTCTACTGACACTTAAAAAATGCAGTTTTCAATTATTTATACTGTAGTTCAACACCTAAAGCAGGAAAAAAGTATAAAGTCTGTGTTCTGCAGCACAAGTAACCCTTACTGAAGGGTTCAATCTATTTATAATAGTGTTTCCCTTAGGAACTACCAGTTGGCAGGGTATGCAGGCTTGGATTCTGCCATATTCTGTAACGCACTATCATCCATTAACACTCTGATCAGCCAATAATGTTACACTAAACTTGTCCTATACACACATTATCGGAGATAGTATTTTTTTCCCCAGAGATGCTGACCTCATTTAAAAACAGTTGGGAGATCAGAAGGTTGTCCATGCCCAAGGCATTAGCATGCCAGCAGCTGGAGTGGGTTAAGAAGTTGCCATATGAGCACACAGTCAACAGTTCAACAACTTCATCCAATTCACTGAAGGAAGGTTTAATTTAAGCTTCTGAACCCTCTTTGAAGCAGCTGGGAGGACTCACCCCTCCTGGCCCATCAGTTCCATAGTAGGAACAGCCGCTTTCAGCAGGGCAGCAAGATAACACTAAGATTTTAGGCTGCTCCAGTCATTTGCAAAGTGAACATGCATCAGTGATTCTTCTGGAACCAATCAGGTGCTTTTGGAAATGTTACTCGGATTCAAACTGAGACATCTATGTAGGTCTAGAGCATTCAAACAGAAATTAAACTGAAATTCAGCACTATTGTGAAGGACAAAAAAGATTTGCCTAAAAAACTCAAAAATTCTAGACCAAGATCCTTCTGTTCTTGCAAAATGGGTATAAAACCAGCCAGCAACAAAAAGTCAAACACAGATGGGGCAGATGTAGTCCAAGCACAGTCCTTTCTGTCTCTCCTGTTTCTCTTAAACAGTCAGTCTAAAGTAGGCTTTTATCTATAGCACAGTAACTATGAACAGAGGCAGTGTCGACTTCTTCCACACACTGCTTTACCCAGGTGTTTCTTAACACTGTTCTGGAAGAGCCTTCTGTAAGAGAGGGGCTGTAGATCAAGTTTCATTCCAGTTAGCTACCTAATCAATACAAATAGGACTAAGACTTAATGTAGAACTCCCGAGAGATCGTAATAATCACCCACAATTACTTACGAAAGCCAATCAATGACCAAGAGGTTTTGTGTGTCATTTATATACCTTAAATCAAACTTCTGAAATTAAACTTTGATTCCTAACACGGTTAGGTGTTGCAGCACTAAGCAAAACAACACACAAGGAAGCACTGCCTCAAAGGCTGACTGCAAAGGCAACCGAGGATGGAGCCAGGAGAGCACGAGCAGCCCTGAAATACACCAGCAAGGGGAGGCGCAACAACAGAGCTGAGACAGTGGATATAGGAACAGGCATAAAAACAGTGAAATAAGTACCTACACCTATCTTTTCCTCCTGTTCCTTCAATGAAACAGGCTACCATCCAGTGGTCAAATGAAAAATAAAGACTGTGGAAGGCAAGGTTCCCAGACCTGGATTCTCAGTTGTGGGAGGTAAAAGTAAGAGAAAGAAAGAGAAAGAAATTTTATTTCATGATTTTTTCCTTGTTTCTCACTGTGGGAAAGTCTGTAGAAACCAGAGACTTTCCATTTCTGTCAAATTTATCACACAAAATATGTTATGATGGGTGATTAACAAACTCAGGCTTTCTGTCAAAATGTCATGTGACCCCCTCTGTAGCTCTGTTCTGCTACTACCATTATGTATTTACTATCACTATTTTTTTTAGTATCTGCATAACACAGCTGAGTAACTTTGCAGGGAGAGAGATCACAGTTCAAAAAAAGTTGGAAACATGTGCAAGAGGTTATTCATTGTGCTATTTAAAAATATTCTGAAGTCCCTACCGTGAACAGTGACTCATAAGAGTAGCAAGCTGGAGAAGCGCTTGCAAACCTTACAATCTTGTTTACTCATTTGTTTGTTTGCACTGATTCATTACATTCCTCAGTGTAAAATCTGTGGGACTTGAGAGAAAGCACAAGGGAGAAATTCTGTTTCCTGACAAGCTCTTCCACCCACCATCCCCTACCGAGATAGAAGGTGGAGGTCACACGAGGGGTCTGGGCATACACCTCCTGTGTCCGCTCCTGAGAACCAGGGGCTGGGCTGGCTGGGTGAAGAGCCCCTCCATGCCAATGGAGCACACTCCCTCTGGTGGCTTCACTCAGTCTCGCTTTACCAGCATCCGCAACAGGGTACAAAGAGCAATTAAAACAGGCAAATTTTTTGTTGGCTTGTTTTAAGTCATACATTAAAGCGTTGCTTTTTTATCCCCTGTAGTCCTGAGATGACGTTAACTTTTGGTGGGTCCATGCAATTATTTTGGAGAGGTTTGGCAAAGTTCATTACAGCATACAGTTACAAAAGCAAATTAGGTTTTTCCATGTGATGCAGTGGCATTATAGAGCCAGAAAGCTGTTAGAATAAGTATAAATAGTAATTAAGAATAATAATGTCTGCTTCACCTGTGAAACCCTTGTTATGACATTAAAAAAAATTTGTCTACCCAGGCCTAGCCACATTTTTCTTTGAGCAGGAGGTGAAGAGGAGGTTGGTTTTCTCTGTGTGTGCTGGTTGTTTTTACATAGAGAAGGGCTGATGTTTTGCTATTGCTGCCTTTGTCTTCATCTCACTGTTCTGCCTTTAGATTTTTTTTTTTATCATCCTGTCTAGCAGGTTGCTTAGAAGCCTGGGCAGTATGTTCCCATGTCCGTATGTTGAAATCAAAACAAACAATATACAGTGAAAACAAAGACACTGTGAACGTTTCCTATTTCTAATATACTGCTCATCCAACATAAAAGAGAAAAGAATGTGTTGGTACTTTATCACATCATATGACAGGACCAAAACATTTAACTTTAAAATTAAAATCCCAAACACCCATCACCACAGACCTTATTTTTCTTAATGTTAGATTGCAGTTAAGATTGAATCTCATAGCTAGTATACCTGAATGGTGGATAATTTTGCCAGGTACAGTAACATGAATAATTGCTGTTACTTAGACATCCAAAAATATTTGGGTGTAAAAGCCTAAGAAAGCAAAACAGTGCGACACCATGCTGTAATCAGTATTTTTTCTCCAGGTAAAGTGAAACCTATGAACATACTTGACTAAACATGTCAGCTGTGAACAAATGAAAAAGACAGCACTAAGACATTAGATAATTGCTCTATGATTCATACTTAAGAGTGAGTAATACTGAAAGAATTTGGGGAATACTCAGAAATACGGATAAGAGGAAACCACACAAATGGCACAGGAATCAGGCTCAAAAAGAAGGGACAGTTGACATGTTAATCTGAATCTAGCTACTGATACGCAAAAGCACAGGCAAGAGGTAAGAAGTATTTGAAAAACTTGGTTTTGCAAGAGAAAACTGGGCAATAAGGGGAGAGAGAGGAGTGCAAGAAATAATTAGATACTTACAGCATACAGACTATGTCACTTCTCCCCAAAACTGGCAGCTCTGCTTAAACATTACATATTCCCATCACACATTTATGAGCATTAGAAAGCGTATGGAGTAGAAAAATCTGGCACCACAGACAGCAGGGAAAAACTGTACACTTGCAATTAAAAATCCCTATGTTTCCAATGATTTCGTAATAGATGAAGTCAGATGTGACATAGGAAGACTAGTCTCCAGAAATACAGGATATCCAACACATAATAATCATATATAGTAATACTTGCTACTGCTAATTCATTTCATCTTCCTTGCCTTGACTCTTGTGAAGTCCCTGATACAAAACTATCCTTGTAAGGCAGAAAGTTTATTTTGTTCCAATCTTACCTTCTACTTTACCATATTGTTCCTAAGACACCACATTGTCTTTAAAACATGTACAAAATTGAAATCATGTCAGATTATGTTACTGTCCTAGAACCAACATTTTAATACCATGCTATTAGTTCTATATTTAATACTAAAATGGTAGCAGTACCTCTTCCGCAAAGTTAGTTTTCTTGTCAAGCATTTCTCGTAATGTCTGAAGAATTTTAATGCAGAGCTTTTCTTCTTTCTCCATTAGCTTCTTTGTGTGATTAATCAACCTTAAAGTAAAATATTAAACCTTAAAGAGCATTGCACATTGTCGTTAAACCATACTACAATTTCTTTATGCAAAAATTGCCTGTCACTATATTTTTTCGTCAAGGAAAGGAAATAAAAATAGACCAAAGAAATCACAATTAAAAAGGAAATGGGACTTTCAAGATGTTGTGAGTTTTTTGTGGCAATTTGCTTACCTTACTGCCCATACAGAAGGCATAATTCTACTTCTATTTTTTATGACTGCTTCCAGATTAAGATCCAAATTTGCTATTTCATCCTTTCTTTATTTAAAGGTAACTTATTTTAACCTTTATTTAAAGGTAAGCAATGTTCACCATGCACCTTGCAAACTTAAAAAGCTACAACCTTTACACCTTCCGAGTTCTATGATGGTTATAATATGTTTATAATATAATTAGCAAATGCCATCCAGCCAAAAGGATCCCCAAAAACCTTACATGGAAGTGTTCGGAAATGCAGACATTTGGATGAAACATAACCATTGTTTAAATTCACACAACAACTTTACAAGACTGTTTCAAGCCAGAAAACAAGGTACGTTTCTGACTCCAACTTCGACTGCGATGAGAGTTTGGGGTTTAGTCAGCTTAAGCCAATACCAGAAACAGCCTTTCTATCTCTGTGCAGAGCAGGTCCTTGCACTGGTTCACACACTGCTGGAGAAACGTTTGTGAAAATAGAAGGGGGGAGGAAATCTGAAGGCTTTGGAGAGGTTTTTTCCTTCAGTACCAGTGCTGGCTTATGGTGGACAGAACAGCATTCATCAAATTACAGCCTAAGATCAGCGTATAGCAAAGGCACTGTGGCCACCAATTTACATTGAAAGATGGCATCATTAATGATCCTAAATCACAAACAGTCACCAAAACAGAGCTGGGAGGGCTGACACTGCATCATCTAGACCAGCACTCTATAACCCAACAGAACTGATTATATTTAGATCACTGCTAAGTTAGAATCACAGAACCATTTAGATTGGAAAAGACCTTTAAGATCATTCAGTCCAACCGTAAACCTAACACTGCCACGTCCACCACTAAACTGTGTCCTTAAGTGCCACATCTACATATCTTTTACATACCTCCAGGGATTAGTGCACTAACACCATCCTGGGCTCAGTGGAGGCACCGTGCAAGACTCTCCCACTGTCATCTTCAGCAATTTCATAAGCTACGAGTCCAAAACAATGCAGCTCTCAGGCCTGCAGTACTAGCAATATTTTTCAAGAAGTAGATCTTTATCTTGGGATTTCTGCATAGCTTTGCAAAATATTCCTTTGCCATGGAAGTTAATTAAATAAAGCAGAAAACTGTTTATTGCATTACATGGGCCACGTCCAGCAGCCCTAGACTTGATTTGATGCTGACTTTGAACAGGAGTTTGGATAAAGGGTATGGGATGGGAAGAGCTCAAAATTTAGCTTAATTTTTCCAAACATATAAAGTATATTGTTATAATGCTACCTCTGCAGAATATGCAAAAAGCCAAGGAATCAGGAGAGCTGCCAAATGTGTTCATTTCCCCCAAGTTACTTCTGTTTAAATTATAGTTTCTCAAGGGCAGGGAGGGCATCTCACTTGAGGACTAATAAAAAAATTGCAAGTCTCTATTCCAATGCACAGACTGCAAACAAAACATCTAATAATTCAAGATCAGGTAGGGGTGCCAGTGAAATGTATTTTTAAAAGAGCTGTTGGCAGTTTAAAATAAAAATCAAAAGATTGATTTGCTGTACCTAAAAAAACTACAACAAAAACCCACTAGCCCTAAGCACCCCACCTCATTATGAATTGTTGAAAATTCTACTACAGAAAGTCTGTTTCTGCTGTAGATTTGGAGAAACTTAATAGCAGAAGTAGCCCATTAAGAAAACAGAAGTAGGTTAAGCCTGCCACAATTTTAACAAGCTACTAACATCCCATTTCTAGGCAGACAAGGCAAGGAACCACTCTCTCTACTCCTCTCCAGAATCCTAAACTGCCAAGAAACATAAAACATGCAGCAAAAGACCTCAGTTTAATTTTTCAGTATGAACTCAGACACTTACATGCTTAAGTCACTGTTGAAAATGAGAGGTAAGTGCTGTTGAAAATTCAACTCCCTGCCATCTTTTCCAAAGAAGCAAATATGCCTCTCCTTACACTACTTACTTGGACATGAAAGCACCACATCTTATTCTAGCATCACTCCCCTCAGGAAAAAGCAGCTCTGGACTGTGCAGCACATCAACCAGCACCGAGAATTCAGCTTGCATCATGGGTGTGAACTGCTGCTCCAAGGAGGACACTACATCCTAGGGAAGAAAGATGACACTCATAACTTTCATAACTACAAGAAAGCTAGAAGAACATCGCTGTGGAGTTGCACAATACTGTGCAATGGGCTATTTGACCCACTTCTGACAGCGAGCTGCAAGAGCCCTTGTTAACCCAGGTGACAGTAAAGCAACCTCAAGCCTTTCGTCACACCACTCCTCAAGCAGGGCAAGAGGGAGAAGGTGCCCATTACCATCTACCCTGCTGTTCTCTTTCAAACTTCATCTCTACAGTAATGCTCAACAAACATTCGGCAACAGTCAGGATGATGGTGTGCTGGACAAACACTGCTTGTCATATGAGGTGTTCCTTCCTTGGTGTTTAGGGCTCCTCCATTTGTCTGGGTCCTGCTGTTTTCTTAGTTCATAAACTCCTGATGTCGTTTAACCACTACATGCACAAGGTGATCTCCATCTTACAGGCAATCTCCAGCAAGACAAACCTGACATAACGGCTCTTAAAACCTCCAGTACCTCCTCTCCAGCCAAAACAGGACATGACCATGGAAAGGCAGAAAGGAGATCCTTCTCTGTGGACCGCTTTGAGGAAAAGAACATATTTTCTACCTTCCTCTACTGAATTCTGTAGGAGCTGAATTCAGATCATGGATCAAAAGGCCCTGCATGTTGGCTTCACTTTGAACAGACACCAGAGAAGAGCTGAGCCCCCTGCTCCCCCCACCTAGAAGTGCAAAGGTTACTGTAATCCAGCAATAAAACCGCAGTGAGTCTATCCCTGATGTTTTCCACATCCAGCATGTATTAGATAAATGGCACTACCACAACTGCTGCCCAACCCATTTGCTATTTTTTTTACCTGCAGTTTTTCTATTATATTCCTGTAATCCCAGGCAGGCCCACCAAGAGCTTCTTTAAAACGAGGTCCACTGCGGGCTGACATTCTCCAGCCCATGGCTGCCCTCTGCACCATGTTAGAGTGACTCTTCATGAACAAGGTGTTGACCTGGCTGTCCAAATCCACTGGAATTGCAATCCCACGGTTCTTTGCTTTAAAGGGAAGAAAAAAGAAGAAATTTACAGTGGCAAAAAACTTGAAAATCTTATGAAGATCATAACATGCAAAATCCTGATACTCTTGAAGTTAAGGGGCAGAGGAATCTCACCTCAACAGCTTTTAAAAATAAGGATCAGAAACCTAAGCTGGCAGAAATCTGCTGTAATCTAGTTAAAGAAAGCAACCTGTACCACTTTAAATGAGATTAGGATCATTTCCAGTATATATATTTTCATAGGTACAGATGTTTATTTTTTAAAACAAAATATTTTTTTTACTAACTTAAAAAAGGATCAGATCCAGAGATATTAATAAGAGTAACAAAAAGAGTATGTGTTATTATTTCAGCAGCTAGTTTTACTCTACTCAGAAGTAAATTCAAAAATTCTTCTTTCTAGCAGACATATGCATATTTAGCCAATTTATCCCAAGTGCTATTTGTTGCTTTTCTGTGTATTTCTCTTGCAAAGACCTTGAGAAACCAAGTGCATACAAATTAAATTTGAAAAAGACTGTCTTCTCTTCTCTCTCCCTTTGGTTTCCTATACAGCCAGGGTTGTTAAACCATGAGGTTCCTGGATGCCACTGCAATATAACCAATAGTTAATAAACATGTGATAGTTTAACTGATAGTTAAACAAATTTAACCAATAGTTTAAAAAAATGCAAATTTTTCTTTAGACTTGAGGGGAAGGATGTGACAAAAGAGGGAATAGGGAGGGGGAAAACTGAGGAAAGGCTTGCACCAATTCTTACAGGGCATCCACTATTAAACTACTTATTGCATCCTGAACTGTTGTTTGAAAAGGAAGTTTGAAAGACAGTATTAAGGGTATCTGCCCTCTCCTTCACAAAAAATCTTTGTGTTAGCTGCATCTCTCCATTCCACTGGAGATCAGAGTGACGTTCTTCTATGGCTCAGCATGAGTCGTCTGAAAGTCAGCAAATAAACAAGAGATCAATGCAGCAATATCTCTGTTTGAAAGATTAGGTGACATTCCAGTGATCAGGCTTTGTACTATATGTAATTTCATTTAATTTCCATGGCACAGTTTATGTTTAATAAAAACTTAGAAGTAAAATGGAAAAGCAGTTCTAGCTCGTTCGTAATAATGACTAATAATAACTATTTTTTTCAGTTTTCCTTACTGAAACAAAGTGAATTTTTAACAAAGCATTAGCCCGTATTACAGTTCTGCACAACGTTTTCTCTGAGGCATTTCCCGACCATTCTGCCCTAACATGCGCGCTTTCCATAGTAGCAGAAGGCATCAATCAGAAATACTCCACCCCTCCCTCCCAGTTCTTAAAACATATAAACTTTAAGTCCTGAACTTGTCCAGTCAACAGATGCCCTCCTTTCCCCAACAGCCTATGCCTCAAACCCCACAGGAGTACGTGCGAGCAGGGTCAGGCATACAGCGCTGATGAATGAACGCCCGTGGGCTGCCAAGCACTGTGAGTCACAGATCCCAGGCAGAAACCTTCTCTTCCCCCGAATACTCCAATTGTAATGGCAGCATTTATTATAAACCTAAATTTGGCTGTGACACCTCAACCCCCAGTCTCGCAGACGACAGCAAGAACGCTCTCGCACGCGCGTCCTCATCCCTTCGGAGGCTCCCGGGGGCGCAGGGTGCCCTCCTCTCTTCCCGCTGCAGGGTATACCCCGACGCAGGACCAGGGCCTACACCTGTAGGCTCTTTAGCTGGGATGGAAGGGAGATCTCGTCTATTTTTAAGCAGTTTGCCAAAGGGAATTGAAAAAATTTTTTTTCTTAGGTCAAGATGGGAAGACACATTTCCCCACAACTGTATATAAATGAGCAGCAGCAGATGTACAGCAGTTTCCACACTGGCAACTGACTTGTCCTTTCCACTCTCCATTTGTTTTGAAGGCAAGGTTCCTGATTATCATGAGGAAAATACCATGTATGGCTGCCCATTATTTCAAGTGATTGTTTTTCCATGTTATTTGACTAGGTTATTTTTCAAAACACATTCACCCTGTTGCTGCTTACTTTATTACAGAAGTCCATTAAAGTTCTGCCAGCGTGGGTAGGGTGCTGCAGCCTATTAATTCAATTTATTGTGTCCTAATGTCAATCACTGGAATGTTATTGGACAATGCTCACTTCTCAATTAAGTGGTATGTATGCAGAATCCTGATATATCCAAGAATAAATTTAGCAATGGGGAGCATGCTGTTCAGAGGAAAACCCAGACTTCTGCAGTCCTATAGATGCCATTTGAAGTTAACAACTTCCATCAGTATCTGAGGAGCAGTCAAGGACTATGATTGTTCAAAGAGTCGCAGCTAATTAAAACTATCACAAAGAAAACCAGAGAGAGAAAAAAAAATACTCCTTTGTTTTGAACAGTTCTTATATGTATAATTCCATTTGTAATTAAGATTTGTATTCATTGTCAAAGGGCACTGTTGAAGTCTAAGCTATAAACAAAGCCTTTGTCTTCTTATTTCTTTGCAGCTTGTAGAAAGTTTATCTTTCATTTGTTTCACATTTCATTATTTAAAACAACATGAAACATATTTTTACATTTTGGAAAGCTGATGAACAAATGTGAACATAAATATTTATTTTTAATTTAGGTGTTGTAGGCTGCTTTCCTCTTCAAATTGTGTCAATCTCCCTTAAAGTATGAGCATAAAATATTTAAAAGCATGTCTATTTTTGTTCCACTTAGAAATACTTTTGGATGGCACTCAGACTTGCAAAGTAGGGTTAGAGCTGGTAGACAAAAGAGCCAGGAGGGGGTAAAATTCTGTCTTTCATGTGACTAGTGAACTCGGGGAAAAAAGCATGCTACGTGGCTGTATCCGAACTAGTACCATAGGTATCAAGCAGGATACTTACCAGGATGGACTGGAACGTGTCTTCAGCAAAGGTAAGTTCTGCCTTGTGGTAGAAGGCATAGCGCAGGCTTATAGACTGCCCAATTCCTACCTAGGGCAGCCTGCACAGAGCTAATTACACCCCGAATGCACTGCACTGTTTGCCAATGTCAGAGGAAATGCGATTTGCAGGGAAATCCTTTGCATGACTAACTCTCAACCTGCTGCTCACAATTATGCTACCAGCAACAGCCACAGTTGAGCCAAGGCAAGCAAGCAAACGGTACCCATGGAAATGGTAAGCAACACAGTGCCGCAAATTCAGCCAGGTCACAGTAAAATGTTCTGCTCTGTGCTGGGTGGTTCTATGTGTATCCAGTGCATCAGCAGCTGTCCTCTCCTTTACTGTTTAAACTATGAAAAAGTACTCTGAGATGGGGACTCAAAAGAAAAGGGCAGCATTAATGTTGAGAATCAAGTAGCTAAAAATGAAGCCACTCTCTACGAGTGAGCGAGATTCCACCGAAATCCCAAGAGCATAGTCCAAGAGCTAACAGAAGGGCTGAAATGGGCTGAGATGTATTTTGTCAAATTACCTGCGTGTAGTTCTCTTCACAGAAGCACAGAAATTGGAAGTAAAAGGACCTATTTCAGGAATGCTTGCTGAAGCACTGTCCTTTCAGTACCCTGCCTATCTGAGTCTTAGGATCAATTTAGTACTAAGGATTTCCAGGAAGTGGCCCTTGCCTGCGATTTTTCTTGGAAGCCCTTTTTCAAAGTAATCTATCTTGCCATAAGGAAGCTTGCTGTTCCTTGATATTCCCACCTAGTGCTCCTCAATTTTATATCTCACTCCATTGGCTTTTGTAGTATCTACAAAATACAACAGTATTTAGTGGCTTCACAGCTATTTAGTACACTTTGCACTACCCTAAGCCAACCCTGGTGCAGGTTTGCTGGGGAACATGGAGGCGTTTCACCCCTTTCACCACCTGAAGGAGGAGGAGGATGGGCAATCTGGGTCACAAAAAAAGCCACAGCTGTACCTGGTTGTGAAGCCTTCACTCTCCTTGCTGTTTACACCCCTCTGGTAGTTGCAGACAGCTATATCATGTTCTCCCACACTTCCCAGTTGTCACTTTATGGAGCAATGCATATTTAGTTCAATTAATTTTGCTCCATAAATCAGTCCCTCCAGCTCCTTAATCATTTACTGACTGCTTAACAAATGCATTTGGATGGAGAGACACTAATGCTAGCAACAGCAAGACTTTTTAAGGGAAATAAAAGCTTTGTGTACACAAGACACAAGCCTGCCAATCTTGTACCCTTCACTTGGATGTTTTCTTCCAACAGAAAATCTGCACTAAAATATTTATCAGTCTGTAAAAAGATCATCATTGAATTTTTCTTGCAATTAGGGAAACACAAACAGTTAAAATAGAATAAAATATGTGCTTCATCTGAAATGTATTCTTCTTGCTGTCAAAAAAGTAACAACAGGATAATTATTTTATTTGAACTAAAAATTGAAAATGAAGGTCTAGCTTTTTATAAAATGGAAAAAAGATTTTAAAACTCAAATGGGAAGTGAAATAAAGTATTTTCAGAGCTGAAAAATTGTTATAGAAAAGAAAGTTAATCTATATGGACATTAAAATATGCACAGTAATTCCAAAGAAGCAATAAAATGTAACCTAGATTTTACGTTTAATGTTTCCTGTTTGTAATTTGTCAGGGAAAAGGAAAGGGCTTTAGAGGACATAGAAGTATGGTCAAGAAGCACCACAGGAGAGTTTTCTGGATTCTGTACAAAGGGGTATCGGTCAGCTGAAACAGGGGAATAAATACTCAACTAGAAAGCGCTTCATTACTCCTTCAGACCATCTGCTCTCTGTAACAGATGACCTATGTTCTTTAATATCTCTTGAAAAAATGTATCGAGCCCCACTTAAAATGAAGGTAGCTTTTCTGCCATCCCTCCTCCCTCCATTTTCTCTTGGCCCATTGACCAAGGACATCCTTCCACAGTTGGGTCCAAATCTCTGATTTATAGTCTCAATCTATTTAGGTTATTTACAACCTAGCGTAATTTATGTCCAGTTGGTTTTGGGTCACTGCTGTCCTTTAGCTTAAAAGTCTCTTCTTCTTGACTATTTATCTTCCTAAGTACTTTTAAAGAGCCACCAGAAAGGCCTTTGTTTTGCTAGGCAAAACACATGGGGCTCCTGTAGTCTCTTCTTATAATACAGTTCTCCTTTTCCCCAGCCATCACAGCAGTATTTCCTCTGTACATGTTCCAGTTTTGAACTGATGAAATAACAATCTTGCAGAACTCGCCTCCAATTTTGTAGGATGGAAACAAGGATTCTCCTTTTGCTTCTCTTGCACAGCATCCTAGAGTATAATCTGATAATGACTAATGTAATTTGGCTTGCTAACAGCTTTTTTTTTTTTTTTAAAGGTTCTGCCAAGAGAAATAGTCTAACAAAATGCAGGTTCCTATCTGACACTGTTTACTCATTTGGGAAATTCCAATTATTTCATTATTGGTGGTAACAGCATGGACATACACATACTACATCCTTGGGATACACACACAGTATCAGAGGGGAAGATGCAATTTGTAAAAACATAAGGAAGAAAGCTAATGGATACTGTAGAGACAAGAGTCTAATACAACTAGAGTCACCCTTGTAACAGAAAACTGATGCTCAGCAGTTAAGACAGAAGAATCACCACATAATGAAGAAGCAAACACAGTTCTTTGTATGGGTCCTGAAAGACTGGTCAGCCCCGGGAGAAAGACCCTGCTCCAATACAATTTAAGATACACAATCCACATCTTTAGTTGTGAGGACAGGTGACATTCTCCAATATTACCATATGGAAAGACAGTAGATGGTTTAAAATGCAAACTTTGAGACTGGCCTACACCTTCTCAGTCTTGCAAAGATTATAAAATGTAGGAAATGAAAGTCCTTTGATAATGAATTCATTTGAAATAAACTAAACTGTTAGACATCTTAGTTCCTCTGTTTTCACAAAGATCAGGGGACCTTTTAAACATTTTTCATTTGTACATATTCTACCAGTGAGATAGAAACTGTTTTGATCATTCTTTTTTTGGATTGTATTTTCCAGCAAAAGCTCAGTCCTATGTAGTAACAGAGAAAAAGCAAAAGTGATATATGTGTAATGTGTTAATTCTCATTACTGTGAAAATCTGCTTCAGAAATCCATATTAATATACATATATTATTTTGTAGGTGTTTCTATTCATGCCAGGTAGCCAAATGTTTACTGGGCAATAAAAACCAGATGTACATTGGTATCTATGTGTTCCAAATCTCTTGGAGCCACAGAGGGGTCTGCTGAAGAAGAGAAGCAAGCCTCTATGCTTCTTGCTGAACTGGAGGCAGACAATTGCCTGGAGAAAAAGCAGCAAGTGAAGCTTGCAAAGCTTGTGAAGTTTTTCCCTAGTGGTCAAATGGAGTTGAAGTACTAGGGTTATAAGAAATTAGCTTCTGCAACATATCCTTTTGTTGACCTGGAAGATAATACACATTCTTACAGTGCTCATAAGAAGACAGATGTAATGATCTTAAGCTCTTGAGGCAATACTTACATCCACCTGCCAGCAACAAACTAGAGGCACTGAACAGAATGTATGTTGCTTAAACTTGCTCTGAAATAGGTCTTTTAAAAGTGCATTATTATATGGATCTTTGATATCTTGGGAAATCTGTGTATGATCTTTCTTCCTCCTGAGATTCATTTCTAAATCCAGGGCTATGACACAAAAAAAAAAAAATCATGTTTGTTCTTTCAACTCTATACTACATCTATTTTCCATCAAAAGTCTTTGGTCCCTGCTGTAAATCTGTCCAATACCCTATCTCTCTGATATAGGCAAAATCTTTCTAGAGGTTTTTTTAAACCCTGCTGTGAAACATGAAGGCCCTAACATTAAAGCTGTCAGACTCTCAAGTAAAAAAAAAAAAAATAAAAAAAAAAAAAAGAAGGCAGAAGAGTACTCACAGATGCCTAGCCAAAATCCAGACCTAGTCCACATACATAGCCAGCAAAAGAGGCAAAAAAAGGCTGCCCTGTTTGTATTCTGGAAGAAACTTTTGCCATCTCAAAGAGAAACACCATTTTGTGCAGTGGAACACCCAATAGAGAAAGGCCCTGGGCATGCACTGTAATCACAAAAGGGCCTTGATTTTAAAAGCTTCTGGTACCCCCAGCTGGGGCAGTTTTTTCAAAGCTCTCAGCACAACAGAGCAGGCCTACTCAGTTAGCCCAGGCAAGATAGGTTCAGCACCCTGCATAAAAATACAGAGTATCACCAGTGGTTAAAATCATCACTAGCCAGCAAAACTTTTGCAGGGGGGTGTTTCTTAAAAACTCTGCTTCCGCTTCTTCTCCAGCTAACTCGTTCTTCAGGGAAATCCCCTTCGCCTGTTCCCTGACATTCCCTTTCTGCACTGTCAAAATAAGACACCAAATAAAAATGTGTGGCAATTTGCTAACACAACACAATACAGTTTTACCATGCTCGATATTGATACTAGTGGTGAATCCTTAAACAGTCATTATGATACGGACAAGGAAACTGGCAATGTGCATGCTAACAGATGCTTTTGGGGGCAGCTTGGAGGCTGGCAGGCCCGTGGCACCCCCGGGCGATGCACAGCCTCCCTGCCCGGCTGCTGCTGAGGGATGTCCCGGAGGAGGACGCAGGACACGGGGAGATGCCCTTCGCCGGCAGCTCAGCTCCACTCCGACACGCCTGAGAGCGCTCAGGGCACGGCTGGGGTCCCACGGGTGGAAAGCCAGAGGAGCAAGAAGGCTGGACCCACAGGACAGCACAAGAGCACACTGGTAAAAAATCCAACTGCAAACCACCTCCATAAAACAGAAAAAGGAATGAAAGAAAAGACTACAGGGGGTAGAAATTAAATTCACCAAATAGAGAACGAAGTCACATATCTGAAGAAAATGCCAGACATCAGCCATGCTTTGCATTCGAGCTTTCCCCTTGGCTCCCGCAGGAACAAGAGGCACACCGAAGACTATCCACCGAAGACCAGCAGCCCTTTCATGGGCTGGCACGCCTGGCCAAGAAGCTGGATCTGCCAGCCCGTTAAGGCGACCCACGCTGTCCCTGTCAGGCTGCTGTGGGGCCGAGTTCAGCTTGGCTGTCTCAGCATTATGTTCAGGTGTCTCCAAATACCCTCATCTCGGTGCAATAACACAGAAACCTCTCTGAGCTAGAATGTGATTTTAGGTGTAGCTCTACAGAAATGAAGACACCAAGCTGTCTAGAAGCACAAACAGGGCGTGCTCCGTCTCAAAAATACTCTCACCGGCCTAGACTCCCAAAGGAAGTAAGTAATTTATTGATGAGTCTTTCCAGAACTGCCAGAGAAGAGCAGGAACATAAGTGTTAAAAACACAAACAAGGATTTGTAGGGCTAAAGCTTTATTTGAGACTGCCGTAGCTGTGGCATAAAGGAAATAAAATGTCTTCAACTTCCAAAGTTCTCATGCCAGATGGATACATAATTAAATCATTTGCACAACAAATAAAACAACTGAAGGTTGCTAAGGTTTTTGGTAACTGCTTATTCTCATTCACACAAAAAGTTAATGAGACTTTTTGGCTAAAATGTTAAATGATACTCCCATAAAGCTACTCCAAAACCTAAATTTAGAGTCAATTCTTACAATGCCACAGATGTGGCAGATGGTTAAGGGACCCTCTCATATTGTTTTATCATTATTTATTAAAACCTTTTAAAAACTGCATTAACAATAGGATTTAGCCAGTTTCTGTACACGTCTGCCTTTACTCAGTTTTTATTCACAACGAGCAGAACCTTATTCTACAGGTAATCAGAATGACTAACTTTTAGAAACTACATTGAACAATCATTTTTTCTGTCATGGCAAAAAAATTTTAATTTGTATTCACAGAAATTTAACTTAAGAATGAACTTTTTCCAGTCTTCGCTATGTACCGGTGAAGAATCTTTTTTATTTTAAGATAAAATGTTTTACATCTTCCACTTTAACATGGTATTTGAATTTATTTTAAAGCATGTAACTTAGTAGCTGCCCTGAGGACGAAATTTGGTCTCGGTGCCAGGGCAAGGCAATATTCCCCTGACAAGGCTGACTGTGTAACAGCAGTAAATGAGTGGGCCTGATGGTGAGGAGTAAGTGGAGAAGCTATGGAGTGGCACAGTTGTGGTTTCCATCCCCAACTCCCTGATGGGACAAAACCTGAACAAGCCCAGGACCATGCTGACAGTAACGAATGCACCTCCCAGGAACTGAGGGGAAAAATGACGGGTGTTCTCCAATGCACTACTGCTATGCACTGCTGCTTACAACAAGCCTGTGCAAATGTAGCCCAGCACAACTAGAAATGCCCAGGTTTTCTCATAGCTTATGTTGCGTTTTAGTATCGTAACTTGCTTGACGTAAAGTTGAGCCATTGCTCACTTAGCAAACTCATCTCTCTGACCTACAGTCTTCACCTAACAACCCTATTTGATGGGACAGATTTGAACGGGTTATGAAAGGAGGACAAATTTAGCCTCAGAAAGTTGGATTTCTGAAACCACCACTGTCACAACTTCAGGATGGTAGAGTCTAATTAAAAACTGTTCAACTTCAAGTCAGTCTGACCTTAAAACACAGGGAACAATAAGGAAAGTAAAATCTGGCACCTACCCACTTCAGCCAAAGTCTTGATACATGACTCCACTGAGGCTTTCTGCGTTGGGTTTGGCCAGGTACAGTTGTAAATTCTAAAAGCAGACTGCAGCAGCTGAATAAAAACAGGCTGGTGTGTCTAAAAACAAAAAGATAAACAAGGAATTTTACCCTTTAGAATCTCCTTACAACTTCCCTAGGGTTTGACACAATGTAAACCACATGGAAGGTGTCTTTAGCTTGTAGACTCAAGTTACAACTCCATTAAATTCTCTCTTTGTTTTTCAGGGCTGGAGGGAACAGAAGTCAATGCTGCACCTCTCAAAAGGCCAAATCATGCAATTTTTTCTCAGATCGCCACTGATATCAAACAAACATAGTACAGAGCAGAAGTATGGAAAAGTCTTCCCAGTTCTCAGGTATGTGTCCCTTTTGTCATGGGGCACAGCATTTGTCTCATACAAATACAAAGATAGACCATTGTTGTGCAAGGATACTCTCTCCAGTGATTTCACAAGAGCCAGGAGTAAATCTGACCATATTGAGCTGTCTACTGGTTCAGAGCTCTAAGTGATAAAAATTAAGTGTTTTAAAGAGGAATTAAGCTGCTAGCCAGTGGCATGAGAGGGGACAGAGAAATTAAAGGAGGATGTAAAGATACAGCATTCCTATCTGGGTAGCAGAAGGTATCTCATTAATGGTCTGAATTACCTATTTGTCTGTGTCTCTTTTCCTTACCTGGAGGCTGGTGCTGTTATCTGAAAATGGCGAATTGAAGAAGCCACTCACAATATTCATTACAGGCTCAGTGACATACTTCTCCAGAGATGTGTCTGCATGTTTGCGATCTGTTGTTGTGTTACAAACCTACAGGAAAGAAGAAGGAAACAATGAGATTTAGCTCTTTTAAATAAGCAAGATTTATTATTTTGTATTTATTACAACACATGTAATATTTCTTCTTAACACAAAACCAAATTATTTTTATAAAAAAATCTATCAGAGGTAACTATCTTAGAGTTCAAGATGTATTTGTGATAGCTTATCCTTCTTCTTGGAGGTCCGCATTGTCTTTTGAATACCCTTCTCTTCTGAACTAGCTCTTTGTGGTTGGCTGTCTGCTCTTTGCCACACCATGAAAAAAGATCCCCCTAAATCAGCACATTGTGTGCCACTTACATATTTAGACAGATTCAAGAAGAAAATGGGCTTTTCTTCCTGTTGTGGGGCTGGTTGGAAGAGGCTTTAGAGGCAGATGAGACATAAACACCTCAGGTTAGAAAGATTTCATGTAATGTTTAACTTCTCTCTACAATCAATCACCACAAATGGGTGGTGAAGGCAAAGCTCATTTGCAGGAAAAATGTTTAAAAAAGAGGGAAAGAAAGGAAATAGCATAGTCAATACCAACAGCCTTTAAGATTGCAAACTGTAAGGCAGGCAGCATTACTTAGGAAAGCCACATGGGGAAAATACAAAAGACAAGCTAAAAACAATGAAAGAAGAGAATGGATGGTACTGGGACAACTCTGGAGCACAGAAGGATGATTAAATGGTGGGAGGATGTGGGAAGATTTGTACAAAAGATTCCTGAAGACACCCTTTGGTACAAAACTAAAAGTTTGTTGCTGCATAAAGATGTCACACTTAAAGAAAGGAAAAAAATTATTGGGGTGGATTGCAACCTTCAGTATTTCTTTATCTGTTTTCAGCATTTGTGAACATCTATACAGAATCACGTCAACTTTGCATATGTCAGTGTAAACAGTATTAAAAGGAGTCTCCAGAGAGACAAACATGGTGAGAAAGGCAAGACTGGACAAATAAGGAGTAGAGACTGTAGTCATACTACCTCTGCAACAGCCTTTAAATAAGCAGTTCTAGTCATGTTTAACAAGAAATGAAAGGCAATGCTGTTCTCTCACCTATGCAAGCCACAGATTACTGTAGTGTTCTAGGGAATCTATGCGAAAGCAGAATTTATTTCCTATACAGACTGGTGGGGTAGCCTACTCATTACTATCTGAGCATTTAACACACAATCATGAACCTGGGTGGTACATACTTACCATTACATCACTTTATGGATGGGGAACTGAAGTCCAGAGAAGCTGAGTGAATTGCTTATGGTCACAGAGAAAAATTGGTGACAGAAGCAGAAAGATAATCCACAGCACCTGAATCTCACATAAGGCAAACATCCTCTCTAATTACACAGTGCCACTGCCACACTTGGACACTACGAGACAGCAATTTCACCAGGAGTGTTTTAAGGAAGGTTACTGACATGACATCCAAAAGCAGCCATGTTCAGAGGAAGATACAGCTCACAAGAGCCCAAAAGCATTTTGAGCATAACACAGAAGTGTTGTCATATGGTAGGCAGAGGAATAACCAAAGACAACTTGAGACCTACAGAAATGAGGCATCTTGAGGAGCTTTGCTTGTCTGCTTTTCTAAAGTGAGTCAGAGAAACAAGTCATGCCCCCACGAAGTGCAGTTTTTATCACTCCAGAAAAGGAAAGATTTTGGTCAGAGAAGCAACAGTGGCTAAAATGATAAAGCAGACTCTTCAGCCCTTCAGTTTTGGGGAAAGTATGACACCACCACCACCGCCGGTCCTCATGGAGGTAACAGATTCAGTTAATAATCAAAACTTTTTCAAAAAAAAAAAAAAATCACAGAACTAAAAACCTCTTGAAGTTCTTCTGCTTTTAATTAATCTGCATGCCAATTTTGGCTGGAACCAGTAGCTCTGAGGCTCAGCACTTGCAATCCCAACGGGGAGACAGGAAGCTGTGCAGTACTAGCATGGTGAATTCAGAAATCACCAAAACTAAATTTCAAAAAGCTTTTAAGCTTCCCCCTTCGCTTGCCTAAAAAGCAGAGCCATATGTTGCGATGCCACTCTGCTCCAACACCAATCTGAATTCCCAGCGCAGAAGGAATTTCGAAATCCTCTCGGTTTTTCTTATCCCTCTGCCCTTTGGGGACTGCAAGATGTTTCCCCATAGAAGAAAAAACCTGAAATGCATGAAATGGAGATGAAGATTGAGAAAGCAGTGTTTAAAAACCCCTTAAGAGGCTTTGGGACCAAAACTCACATGAATAATACTTCAAAAATTCTGCAGAGAAATCCAGGATGACTTTACAGCTGTCAGATCCTGGCTCTTTCTTTAATCCTGCTCAGACTACAGCTGCTGACTTACAGGCTGGGCCACACGCAGGAAAGGGAAGCCCTTCCTTCAGCAGCACCCACTTTGCTTAGTGCAATGCTTTAAGTCACACACTGGAGAAAGTAGGTTGGCAGAAACTGTAGAAACAGGGTGTCTTTGAAAGCGTGACTGCTTTTGGCAAACTGAATTTATACATGAATCCTCCTCATGCCTGCTTTGCAATGTATCACGTTGTTGAAAGAGAATGACAGCTGGGGACTAAATATTTCCTTCCTCAATCTAGTAACAGATAAAAAAAATCAGTTACTTTTTTTTTATTTTAATAAAAAAGGAAAGAATCCAACCTGAGGATAACACTCTCCGTCTTTCACCTTAGTGCTCTCTAATAACAGACTCAGACTCAAACCTCACAAACTCACCCACTGACAGGCATTTGTAGCAGCTAAAAGAAAAGCATTTCCCCCTTCCCCCACGCAAATGCATCCCTTTTAGCTCACTGGAACACAGAGGATCAAAGGACTCTTTTTCTAAATGCTTTGAAAGCTATTGTAACATCTTTCATGAGGCTGACAGCATTCTAACTGTCCTGATAGCTACATAACGCTGATGTATTTATAACACACAGGCTGTGCCTGGGCCCCAGAAAACCAAACCTGAACAAATACACTCAATAACCTGGAAGATATGGCTACCCACAGGGACCTGGCTGAAGACCAGGACAGGCCAGAGCACTTCTGACATTGTCTTTTAGTTCTTTTAGCTGTTAACCAGGAAATTAAAAGGACTGATTAGGCATCTGCCCTGAGGGTTTTCCAGGAGAGCAAAATAAACCTGCATTTTGCCATTTGGTGCCAGGAGCACACACACACACAAAATACAGCATTAATAATACACTCACTCTTCACCTCTGGACACCTGGAGTCTAATTTCTCTTATGAGAAAGGTAAGTGGAAACAAGCTCAGTGGTCACTAGCATCAGGACAGCTCTACATCATTTGGCACAGTTTGTCTCCAGGCTCATAAAAGCAACTGTGGACAGAGCCCTCTTTCTACATGTCTGCTTCTAGCCCAAGGGCAACGAAAATTGGTCATGTTCAAGGGCTAGGGAGGGTAGTCGGTTCGGAGGGTCAGGGCCAGGACACGTCAGGAAAGCACAACCCAGAAAGGGAATTAAACAGGAGAAAATATTTCTTGGGGTAAAACCAGCAAGGCTAAAAATCAGAATCCCCCTCCTCCAAGGAGGTTTCTGATCTTAATTTTCAAATGACCTTGGTTTTTCCAGCAGGGCTTTCACTGTAGAACACAACCACAGAGACAAGACAAAGAGCAGGAAAACAGGGTTTGTAGAGGTCTCAGTACTGCTGAAAATGGCTACCACCAAAAAAAAGAGAACACAAACATCCCTGTCTTAACCTGTTCCTAGGAAAAAAAAGAAAAAACCCCAACTATTTATAAGTTTTCTGTTTCACAGAGAAATTAACAGGTTCCAGTGTCTACCGTACAGCACAAGTCTGCACTCAAACTTCTGGCCATAATTCGTGGTATTTTCTTCCAAGAGGTTTCAAAGACATTATTTTGTGGCACACTATTACTTTAGGGTAAAAGTCCTCTGCAGGACCAAATTGAGATTCTTTTACCTTTTTTTCTTTATTTCAGCAAAATGAAGAATGCAAGGAGTGAGAACTTAAGGATTATAAAATGTAACAGAACGTGGACTGGGAAAAGATAGGCATGCACTATGACAACATGCTCTATAGCATCTCCGAAATACTGTTCAGCATCAAAGATCAAATACAGTGCACCAGCCACCAAAAACCTCTGGTTCTACTTCTTGAGCAGAAAGAACAACTCCAATAGTTGGTATTAATATTAGGCTCTTAGAAGAAGCATTAACCTCCTAGAAGAGGATATATAACAGGCTGCAATCATTATGTCACACTAGCTTCCCCTCATGGCTCTACTGTTGCATTTTATCCTCCTGGAATTCATGAGATTTCCCTCATTTTCTGCCTCCAGAATACCAGGGAATGGAATCACAGTCTGTAGTTTATATATGAATTAGTATTCTGAAACACTATAGCTCTACACCTGCCTTTCACATCAGTGGTGAGAACATAGTGACAGCAGAATAGAAGACAAAAACAGGCCAAAGTGAGATTAAAGAAGGAACATGAGCCAAAGAACTTCTTGATCCCTGATCCTCACTGTACTAACAGAGTAAAGCAAAAAGATTACAGATGTGGGTTTTTTTGTTTGCTTTTTGTTTTTTTAGTCACCACCATAATAACATGTAACACAAGCTCCAAGAAGGTGTACACAGAATCTCAACCCTGTACATACATCCAATTTATTTATCTGGAAGAAAAGAGAAAGGAACATGGGTTCCACGATGCCTTTTTAGAAAGAGAAGACTGCTAGTAATTAGCAGGTTAAAGGATAAATAACATAGAAATGACTGTTTGTTAAAAAGACACCACACCTGTTCTATTGACAACTGCGAAAAAATTACTTAATAAAATAAGTTCACCAAAAAAAGTTATTGCCAGTTCAGTTGCCACCTATGACTATACTGTAATATTTAACATCTCATGAAGCTTACCCTTGCCATATCAATAAGGAAGTTCTCAAATAACTTCCAAATATGGTTACTGGCATAGATTTCTTTCATTTCCACTTCAGTGTCCACATAACAGTGGTTAACAAAATTAACATAGGCAATTTTCACCTGCAGGAACAGCAAAAACACAAACAATATGAATTGGAACAGTAAAAATCATTAACATGACATTCTCTATCTGCAAAAACACTGAATAAAGATGATCCTTCAAGTACTAACAAACACTAGTAACAGTAATAATGCATATGTTCAGTTCTGAAGATTTAAGAAGCACGGCAACAAATGCATTAGTGTACTTACTGAAAGATCACATGATGAAAAATGGAAAGGTTTTGCAACCATTCTTAATCTAACAACACAACTCGACAAAACAAACTAATAATAAGTCTGATATTTAAATGATATTAAGACTACAAGGACCTGGCTCCAAAGCCAGGAGCTGTCAAACTGCAGGACATCCCTGCACTTGCTGTTTGACTGCTGTGGGTTGATGCCTTGGGACAGGCTTGCCAAATACAAAAAAAAACGTCTTCAGCAGAGCTGGGACTGCAGTCCCATTCTGCATTCATGGTGGGTGTAACTCGCATCTAAGTGGAAGAGAAAGGTTGTGCAGTGCTGGGACTGCAGCCACAGCAGCACAGGGCTTAACAGGAGGACTGCAGTCTTGCTCCCCTCCTGCATTACAAGTCTGCATGTGCACTTCATAAAAACGGATGTCCAGTGCCTGAAATGCATAGATTAAATATAAACATACACAGATACACTGAAAATTTCCTGTTGTAGTCAAAGGAGAGGAGATAGTTGCATATGTTTAATGCAGTCAGCAGAAAACTCAAGTCAGACTTTTAGGTTTAATTTGTTCAGGCTTTTTTTAATTAGCATACGTTGAAATTAATGTTAGGAGGAACTTTTGAGCCAAGCAAACATTTTTTTTTTCTAAGAAAATAATCAGTTGATCACAAGGGGACTTTTTCATGGTATTGAGGGAGTCTTTACTCCTGCATGTCCCAGTTCTGTTGATATGAGCCACGTTTTTCCACCAGATAGCCTGCAGAAATCCATCTGACTGACACATGAGGCCGGAGCAACTCCTTGCAAAGATTGTGAAAAGACTTCTTTTGATCACATCATGTTTGGTGCAAATAAACATTCCTCTTCCGATCAGCATGAGGTATCACAGTCCTACTGAAGCATGACCAATAGTGGCTGCAGAACTGAGCCTTGATAGGCATTGAATAAAAACATTTGCCAGACTGCAGTTGAATTTAATAAAATGAGACTTCACCAAAAACTCCCATTGACTTCAGCAAGGCCATAACGTTGCCCATCATTTCCAACAAATTCAGGCAGCAGCAAAATCTTGGCTTGACAAACCACTCAGCTGAGTCTTCGCAGCTACAGCCAGAAGTTATCAGAGCGTTAAACCCTGATAGTGGCTGGACAAATCCAGGAAAACAAAACAAGGTGTCTGCCCCAAAAAGCTGACAATCAAAGCATAAGGGACAAGGAATTTCTGTTTAAGAAAATACTGGCTATCCTTTCTCACTTATTCACCTTAACAAACACCACCTGTTTCCAGCCTGTTTTCTGTGCAAATATGCAACTTGTCAGTATATTATAAACAACAAAACATTTTCTGAGCTTCTAAAAATGGTAAGTCTGCTTCCTCATTCAGTGAATCTTACCTCAGGTATGCAGTCATCATGGGTCACTACTCTCACTATGTCATCCAGTGGCAGGAGTGAATTGCACTTGATCTCTGTGTATACATTCTTTCCTTCTGTACAAGCCGCTAGCAATTCCACCAAAGTGATATGATACGCTAAGGGTCCACTCTCATCTGCTCGATCTCGCTCTGAACACATCATTTGGAGTAGCACTGGAAACGATGCTCTGTCATTGTAGAATATCAACACATCTTCACCACCATTTATCAGCTGAAAAAGGTATCACAGAGTTTTAAGCACCCTGCACTGCAGTCATTTTGGGCTCAGTGACCTTAAAGGTCTTTTCCAACCTAAATAATTCTATGATTTTCTTAATTTCTTATTTTGTTCTACCTTTAAGTATGCAAAGACTATCTAGCTAAAAAAAAAACAAACTAAGAATTAGTCTGATGTGGCTTACCAAATGCACATGTCAAAACGCTATCCAAGGCAAACTTCTGCTCTTATCTATGTAAGTGCAAATCTGAAACAACTCACCAAGGAGTGAGCTAATGCAAGGTCAATTTGAAGTTTAATTTCTATGTAGCTCTGTGTTTACCTAAGATAGTATGCCATCCTTATTATTCCTACCATCTCAATATTTGTTTGAAGTTAATTAATTACCCTTACCACCTATTATGAGGCCAGGATGCGTTATTATCCCTGTGCAGAGAGGTGCAGAGAGATTAAATCTTCCATGCTACCTCACACAAAAAGCCTGTGGCTCACCCAGATTCAACCAACCTCTTCTGTGCCCTTGCTCAGCATTGGAAACAAAGGACAATTATTCCCTGCCTGTGCAAATTTGGCAGGTGGGCCTTGACATTGTCAGTGTCATGCCAGCACTTCCATTTAACAGAAAACTAGTGTATGTGATAAATATTTGATTTTGCTACAAGTGCATTGCTCATCTCAAGAGGATCCAGAGCGGAGGTGGATGCTGGCAGCCCCATCTCAACAGATCTCAGAAAAGTTTTGCTCTAACCCTGTTCTGAACCCCCCCAAACACTGAATATACCTACTGCCAGCGCTACTCTGTGAGCTTGACTGGAGCTGGGACAGGACAGTAGTCCTGTCTTCTCTCCATCACTTTCCTTTTAAGCATAACGAACTCTCAATGCAGGGCGAAATAAGCTCCCATCAACCTTTCCTAGTACAGAACACACCTTGGCAGCACAACGGCTATATGAATTTTGTGAATAAGGCACTTGACATATCCAAGTCTATACGTGACATGAAATCCTAGCTTACTGAATTCAAGGGTAGAAATAAAGGTTGGAGCTGTTGAGAAAGGGGAAAGCAGTAAGAGCAGTAATGAAAATTAGTCTCCCAGAATGAAAAGTCAAGAAAAATTTCATTACATTTTCCAGGGTTTCAACATTTCAGATTTTCAATTTACAATTTTTCTGATTGTATTTTCTCTGTTTCTTGCTTATTTTTACTTTGACAATTGGATGGAGTGAATTGTGAATTCAGTCTTTTCTGCAAATCCTATTTATCTTTGGGTTTTTAAAAAGTTTCTACTTGTGACTTTTCAAAATAGACATTTTCTGGACAATCTACAGTACAGGAAAAAATCTTTTAAAGGAACCAGTGCTTGGAAAGGAGGAAGGAGACAGTACAAGGACCCAGATACCATTAACTTCATTGTGCTCAATGGCCAAAAAAAAAAGGAGGGGGGAGAAATACGAGTATTTAAAATGTTGGAAAATTGACCTAACTGTTTAATACTAATGTATGGAATACTATGCTCTTAGGATATTTCACATACAAAATATTAAAAAAAATCCACACCAAGCCCTCTGGGAAGGTACATGCTCTGTCACTTTCTATTTAGTTGTTCACCACATTCCCATATTATTTTCCACTTGTGTACATTTTGCACAGGAAGACAACTCTCTCCAGTTTCCCTGAGGTTTGCACTCTTTTGTCAAATGCAGACCTCATCGGTACCAGTATTGCTTGATATTTTATCATATCAAGTCAAACTGAGCCCTCATCCTTTCATGTACGTATCACTGATGAATGAGGAAGAACTACGAAGAGATAGCGAACTTGTGAAACATGATGCTGCATGGCATGCTTGCTACATCCTGACTGCAAGGAACCACAAACCAAGGCAGATGATGTTTCATCAGAACAAGAAGAGCTAAGGGGGACAAGGTAATCATCATAAATGCAAGGACAGAAGAAGCTGTCATCCCCTTTTCCCAAGTTCTCCACTTCTAAATGTGATTTGCAAAGGGTATCCAAATATTGACCCAAGCAGAAAAAATGATGTCCCCTTAAAAGCAAAAAAGAAAGAGAAGTATCCAGTGTTAGCCAAAGTTCTCACTGAGCATCATGAGCTCAGTGATGGATAAAAAAGCCCCAAAACCAGCAACAGTATTTTCTTCCACTGAAGTATATTTTCAATGCGTTAAGGACTCTATGGAAGTATAACAAAGGTACTGGAGCAGCTGTTGATGCTCTGCAATGTATCACTCCAGAATACTACAGATAATAAAAAACACTGCTGCCACATAGATCTTGTTCAAAAGTAAATTCTGCTTTGCCTTTTGTAATAATGTTTGCACTGATAGGCACTGTTCTTCTAGGAACCTCAAAGCATGCTTGTAATGAAAAAAAGTGCCCTAAGGAACCTTTCAGGTCAGTAAACACCATTCCTACCACTGTACAGACATGGGGACCAAGGATATCAGGACAAGTGAATAAGCCAGATTTGGAATGTTCAACACATTTTATGAAAGTACTCTTTCTCAATGGTGCTCCTTCATCTGTATGCACTTTCTAAAACATGTAAATATGATCAGTTTATCCCTTACTCCCATTAAACAGGAATAAGCTACAATGTACTTCCCATAGGTAGAAGAAAACACTGTAGTAGTTAAGGTATGCTGTACACTCATACTGCAACTTGTCTTGTGGGAAATTGTTCAAACGCCCCTTCCGGAGGCACAGAAAAAGTTACACCACTTGGTTAAGGTCACAAAGTACATCTCAGTTGTCTACTGAGAAACTGTCCTGAATCAATGGGAAGTTACTACAATTTGGCTACACTGTTCCCTTTATATTGGGCTGCCATTCAAACACTATTCAAATTTCACTACTAGCATCCTTTTCTAACAAATCATAATTACTTACCTGTAATTTCCTATGTTTTTTTAAAACAGATCGTCTTACCCTCTTTCATCAAAATAGGGGTGCTCCCTCCCCCCAGCAAATTCCTGCAGGACTCATGATGTAAATGTCACATCCGAGTTCATTTCGATTTTCATCATGCAGTCAGCTTGAAAATGTAATATGACAATTTATCTTTGTGCTACTACAGGTGAGCAATCAAATGTATTTAAATTGAGAAAAACCTAAAAATTTTGTTTGATGAGAAAGTAAAAACCTACAAGAAGCTGTGGTGGAAGGGGAAAAATCTAAAAGCACAAAGGCACAAGAACCATTTGAATTATGTAAATCAAAGGCTTGTAATTGATACTGCATTAAAACACTTCAGTCAAAATGAAAAGGTTGAGGTGGATTCCATTAAAGGTTATCCATGTAGGCTGAAGCTTTATTTTCTTAATTGGAAGTTTTTCCTCTTTGTTGCTGTGGAAGAAAATTTCAGCAGGGTTTAGTTTTATTCATACCACAACTAGAGCTTATTTCTGTTTTCTTTGTGAAGATGTCTCTTCCAAAAAAAACCAAAAAAATGCACTTTGCAAAGAAAAATGTTCCTTGGACTCTGATCCTACCTAGACTTTCCACCGTATTCAACTTTATGCACTTATTAATCTCATTGAACTGTTAAAATAATTACAGTTAAATGCATGAGTGTCTGCAAGTTCAAGACTTCATTTATCATGCACACTATAGATCAAATCCTAATTGCAGAGAAGTCAATTAGGTATTTTCCTAGTAACTTTATTGGCATAAAGATTTGTCCACAAACCACTCTGTGGAATTTACTGGGTCAAACTCTGCATCTAGCTAGTTAAAGCCAGAGTAGCTCTACTGACTCTCACAGAAATGCTCTGGAACAGAAGAAAAGCAGACACTAGTATGTAGAATTGTTACATGCTCAACATGCTAAAAAAATGGTCTACAACACTATTTAGACACATCCATAGAGGTAAGAGCCTCTTATATGGCAAAACTGTGCCATGATATGGCAAGTTTGGTGCATATATGGGATCCTAAATTACAGTACAGTAAAATAAAGGTTTATGTAACTCTTGAGATTTCCATGCTACATCATCTACAAATAGACATCTCTGTATCACCATGCTAACACTCATGTTTTCTTTCAAGTAGTTATACAGATGGCCTTACAAAATTAGATTAAACTCCCCAAAATGTCTGCTAAAATATTCATTATTTGTGATACCATTTAAAATTCTAAAGCCATGACGCCATTATATCCTATTGGTATCAACAGCAGAAAAAGCAACCTCAAAATACTAGTGTGTTAAAAAGACATCACAAGTGCTTAACATACGAACACGTCACTTACCTCTGTCATTACCATGTCCTGGCATTTTTTCACATATTTGCCATCTGCTTTCACAATGGTCTGCAGGAAACGCAGGTACTCCACATGACGGCCATGTGTCTCAATGCAGTGTACAAAGTGCTGCACCACTCTCTCACTAATTTCATTACATAAAAGGTAATTATTCATGAATATGTGCCGCATGGTTTCAGCTTCCAGGAGCTAAACAGATTAGAACCAAAACAACCTTGTAAGAAGAGCAGAGTTGTTTTGAGATTGAAAGATTCACAGGAGGCTAGACTAGAGAAGGACACATTGGTAAAGGGAAACTGGAGCAGTCCAATGTGCACCAGCGCAGTGACTACCCGGTGACCTTAGGGCCTCGCTTTCATCTATGACGGGATTCCTCCACGCTTTACTGTAAGTACAAAATGGTCCTAAAGTGGACATAAACAAAATCTGTGCCCATGTAGAAGGTGAAGACACACACATACACACACTACACTGCTAGAACACTCTATAGGAACTTAGCCATACAAGACAACTGACACCACGTTCATCCCACTTGCCACCAAATATTGCACTGAGGCAACCAAACAAGATGATTAGCTACCTCTGGCTCCCTCTATGGCTGGCAGAGGCAGGCATTTCCAGCAGGCAAATCATTGCACGTGCAGTCTGATCACTCTCTGAGAGAACATCTCTTTCCACATTAACTACAGAGGAGCTTAAAGCTATGTTTCTATAGGTGAGTAGCATGGTACAAGAGGAACAGATCTGTAGCAAGAAAGGGATGCTGCTGAGGGCCCAGCATCAAGACTTTATGCATTCTTGAGGCTTTTGTTTCAAACTTGCTCTGGTTTGGTCCCTTGGACTAAAGGCTCATGAGGGTTGGGTGTGCTCCTAGAGTATACGTTTCTGTTTAATGTCCTCTGAAAGGATTCCACACTGAGTTTGCTCCACAATGTGAACAAAAGCACAATGACTGGGATGATCAGAAGATCAACTTCAAAAGAACAGAAATGCAAGTGCAAGCAGGCTCCATACTTGGCACCTGAGTTAAGTGTCAGTGTTGGATAGGATGGAGTCTAGGCGCTAGTCCCCACTGTGGTCAGCTCAGCGCCTTTCACTAACTTCACAAAAAAGCATATGTAAAAAATAACAGAACAAATGCTTCCTAATGTACGCAGGCCAGGGTTCTATAATCCTAATACTCACACTCTTTTTAATAAAAGCATGTTTTGCTTAGTAGATCTGCCACTGAGCAAGCTGTCATTCTATATTACTATCTCTAAACACACACATACACACAGACACACAAAGGGACTGTGATGGAGATTGATTGTAAAGACAATGATTTAATAAAGATCTATATATATATTAGTTGAATCAAATGAAAGCATCATCAACAAAAATGTCTGGGTCTGATTCTGCTATCACACAAGCTTCATAGCTTCATAGTCACAGCACCTTCTACCTTGACTTATAGTCCATCTGTGAGTGAGTTAGGATGAGTAAGATCAGAGTCGAGCTAAACATGATGCAATGATGTGACACATGTTCATAGCTACTCCCAGGAAACTCCACAGGTAATATTGGTTTCTGTTTCTAAAACGGCAATATTAAAAACAATGACATAAAGAGCAAAGAGAAGGGAGAAAAGACAGGAGAGATAAGAGGACACAACAGAGGAGAAAAGCCAAGGACAGAGAAGGGAAAGCAGAGAGGGTATAATTTAATGAAATTATTTATTTAGCACTGTCATTTTTCAGCAAGTCCAAATTTACTTCCAGTTATAATATTCTCCTTAAAATGAAATACTTACCCCTGGAGTTAAGAACAAGCTGAGATTTTTGTGGAGGAGAACTTGATTCTGAGGATTTCCTCGACAGAAATTCTGAAGAAAAGTGTGGGCTAGATTCATAACTTCATTCATCTTTTCATCACTCTGCAGAAAGAAAAGACAAACAAAATCAACTGGGCGTACCTAAATATACTTGTTAAAACTGCACAACGTGAATTCAGCCAGGAACAAATCAATTCTCCTGAGCCTTTATAAGCAGGAATTCTCCCTCCAGCAAAAGCAACTGATCTAGTTTCCTTCAGAGTCCATTAGTGGCTGTACCTTACTCTGAATCAACTTGACCATAGGGTGTCATAGGTAAGAGCACAAACTCAGAGTAAGACTTCCTCATGTAGGGTTACAATTTCCTAGTTTAAAAAAGTGCTAAGTGGCTTGATTTTCAAAAAAAAGCTCCCTAGCCTGCACTGATGTCAAGCTTTTTAAAAGCTTTGGCTTTTATATAGCTACATATAGAAACAGATATATATGGGCATGTATGTGAACACCTACATGAACAGATGTGTTCATACACATACTCCCACACAAATATATGTCTAGTTTTCTCCCCATTTTATATTCTTCTCATATAGTATTCTAACTATGATTTGATGAACCACCCATATGGACAAGCAGTATTTTACTGAAGACAGCTGAACCCAGTGACTATATCATAACATTACTGTGTAACACTCAGGAAAATGTAGCCCAGAAGAGGTTTTATCCCCTCTCAATGCTTCCTATAAGGTCTAGAAAGATGTTGTCCTGGTTTCAGCTGGGATAGAGTGAATCTTCTTTCTAGCAGCTGGGATAGTATTATGCTTTGGGTTCAGTATGAGAAAAATATTGATAACACACTGATGTTTTCAGTTGTCGCTAAGGAGTGTTTATACCAAGTCAAGGACCTTTCAGCTTCTCATGCCCAGCCAGCAAGAAGGCTGGAGGGGCACAAGAAGTTGGGAGGGGACACAGCCAGGGCAGCTGACCGAAACTGGCCAAAGGGATATTCCATACCATGGGACATCGTGCCCAGTATATAAACTGGGGGGAGTTGGCTGGAGGGGGGCAGACCACTGCTCAGGAACTAACTGGGCATGGGTTGGCAAGCAGTGAGCAATTGCTTTTTGCATCACTTGGTTTGTATATTCCAATTCTTTTATTATTACTATTCTCATTTTATTATTATTATCATTAGTTTCTTCCTTTCTGTTCTATTAAACTGTCTATCTCAACTCACAAGTTTCACTTTTTTCCCCCGATTCTCTCTCTTCATCCACTGGGTAGAGTGGAGTGAGCAAGCAGCTGTGGTGCTTAGTTGCTGGATGGGGTTAAACCATCACAGTTGTGCTCTTCAAAAGGCTATCTAGATCATTCATTTGCATGCTCAGTGCTACTAAATCAGTACAAAATCATCCTGTCTTCTGAAACACTTGCAAGTGGAACTAGGTTAGAGGCATCCACCATAGAAACAAAGATACTATTTCAGACTTGATCCTTGAAAGCTTTTTGTCCATCTTACGTATCTATGATACCACTCACATCAGTACTCAACATTGGAATTTAGATATTCTGCCAGCAGCTCCATTAAATCAACACTTCTTACTGTGCAGTGACTGCCGATCTAAGGTTTGCCTATATCAGGAATGGGATGATAGCGCAGTGACATCCAGGTACCTGAGGCAGTAAGCATTAAGTTCTTAATAAAACCTGTTCTATGAAAGCAGCCATATTTCAACTTAGGACCAAACCCATTACTCTTAAGCTAGAAAACAGTATCATCATTTTATGTTTGTACCACAGTTGACTGAATTAATTTAAAAAAAAAAAAATCACATTGATTCTTGGGCCTCTTGAGGCCTTTCCCTTTATTGAGTTAATGTGCTTCACCACTAAAATTATGAGAATAACCTTTTCATAGGGTATCTGCAGAAGGTCCAAGACTACCAAGTGGGCGCCCATATTTTTCAGCAATCGCTGCTGTTGATTCCGACATTTTTTATTCTGAACACAAAGTTTGCTGAGTCGAATCAAAATCTATAAATAAATAAACAAATAAATAAGCATGCAAGCAAGCAAAGAACCAGTCCTGTCACAGAAACAAACAAAAATACATCCTTTCAAAATAATTACCGAATCCACTTATCAAATAAGTATGTCAACCAAGTTTCTTAGCAGATATACCAACCTCTTTAACAATATTGTAGTTATTGCTTTTATTGCTGTCTATCTGGGGTTTTTTGGTCCCATCCTGTATTGGACTCAAAATATTTGACTCCTGTAACAAAGAACAAACAACAAGTAGAGATCTATTGCAATTTCCTCAAAATGAGATAGTTATATTTAATAACAGCAAGTGAAGAAGTATTACAGCAGCTCATAGGGAACAGATATAATACAGATAATAAAGAAAAAGACTCATTTATTCTTTATCTACTGGTCCAGTGAGTGAAAAGCTTCACATTCAAGTCGTTCCTTTGTTTCAAATTTCCAACATTATTTGAGGCAACTACTCGATAGTCTATGTTTTCATGATTCTGATCCTCCTAAAAAAGAATACGTCCCTAAATCACAGACCAGACATCCCAAGGAATTTAGATATTGTGAGAATAGGGACCATAACTGTATTTCAATAGCCAACCACTTGTTCCAAAAAACTCTAATACATCTGGAAACACTACTAACTCTATGTATGTGACCATTAAAAAGACCGGAGAAAGGGCTTAAGATGACCTCTGTAGTTGAGATAAGGTGGAGTTCTCAGCAGAAACAAATAGCACATGGAAATTAGCGATTCCTCCCATGAAGAGGACACTTCTGTCCTTATCTCTGGATGATGCAGGAAAGGATTTAAAAACAAATGAGAACTTTATGTTAAACTGCAACATCCAGTCATGATGCTGTATGCTCTGGGCCCTCCCTGCCTTGTAGAAAGCCCCAGCTGGGTATGATAAATAATAGAAATCGAGGCAGTAAGCAGCTACCAACAACCACACACCTTTCCATGCATATCTCAGTCAAAATACAAGAACATCTACACAAATACTGCCACTTAGAATACTGGCAGTGGGTTGGGGTTTTTTGTTCTGCTGCCAGCTATAGTAAGCCTTTCTTAACTGGAAACACAAAAAACTGAAAGATTGGAGACTTTGGGTGCTGAAATTATTAAGCATGTAGAAAAACTGTAGCAGATCTCAAGACTGCCTCACAGCATAACCACAAGGATGTAAACCAGTGTAATAGCATAAAAAAGAACGAAACAGGTGCGCTTCAGTTTTTCCTTATGTCCTCAAACTTCCTACTCTTTCAGAGCATTACGCTAAAACACACATGTGCACGCCAATCTGAATGTTTATACCTCCTGAAACCTCTCTCTGAACTTTCTTAGTTGACGGTGAAGATGAGGAGTTCTATATCTCATCTGGTCTTAATTTCCAGTGGGGCAAGAACAGCTGCACCACTTGGCCATGGAAGCTGTTTATAACAGCGTCACAGCACCGCTGTTCAGCGTGGTCATGTTGATCTATGCAACAACAGTGGATTTCTATTTGTTTAGGTTTGTTAGTATGCATGCTGCCTTCTCTCTAGCTGTTTGAATCAATACTTTGGAAGATATTTCAGGCTCTTTGCTATAATTAACCACCCTCCTCTGTTCTGGGACTGTGGGTTAACCAAGATTAATTTACCTGTTACTTTTATCAGCATTCTTCCTCAATCAAAGTAGTTTTATAATCCATGTGAACTATATGTCTTATCTGGAAGTGCTGATCAGCATTAAACTGCTGAATCTATCCTTTCTCTTAACAAAATAAAAAACTGTTTATTGAACCCATAAGAGTATGCCAGGGATGTAGTTACCAAGAGACAATCACACCACTGGGATACCAGAGACACTCAGTTGCATATCTTGCTTCGTTACGCCCCATGGTAGACATTCTCTGTCTCACATATCCACAGGGGACAGGGAGTCATAGAGATTGCACTGAGAAACGTTCTCATCTGAGTACCCCGCCTTTACGAAATGGTATTTTCTGAAAAAGACTACTTCCTCTATTCATAAAATGCCTGGGATATCACTCTGCGTCAGTCTTGGGATCCTTTCTTTCTAGCCCCCAAATGGAGGCCCAGATTCCAGCATTCAGTCCAAGCAGTTCCCCGCCACTGAAATAGTCTCAACTCATCTCAGCAGGACAGCTGTGCCAGGCACTAGTCAGTCTCACGCTGGTAGTTTTGCCCTCAACAGGCTCCCATTTACTTACTAGGGGAACGAAGGACACTCTCAGAAGTTTCAGTTCACAACCTCGACCTACACACGATGTTTCAGAAGATGTTTGTTAAGACATTCTCAGAACCAAAGCAAACTGCCACAGACCAGAAAAAGAGGAGGGCAAGGGAGCAGCAGGCTGAAAGGGGAGCTGAAAGTTGATGCCACTCAAAACCTCACTGAACTTTCTTAACCAATGGTGAAGATGAGAAGCTCTGTAAATGCCACTGCAGTGTATCACAGCTTCACCTGAGTGTCCTTTCACTGAGACTAGTTCTCCTCCTCAGATCTGTTTCTGGTGCTACACTACCAATGGATCCTCCAGTGACAGGACAATAAAGACCACACTTCCCATAGTCCATGGTATCTATACGGACTGGTAACACCCTTACTAGAGATAACCAAGTAAACAGACTTTATCCGTTTTTCCCTTCTCAAGCAAGGCTCAGTTATGTGAGATCAATTTCAGCATTTTTTCCTAATCCTATACAGTGTCTAATTTATGTCTGACCTAACTCCAAGCACTGTTTACTATACTTCTGATCTCCAGTTCCTATCAAGATGATTCTGCATGGACGTAAGATTTGTTGTTTTACGTGTGGAGAACTCTGGATACTTTCTTTAGAAGAACATGGCCTTTTTTTCTACAAATCCCATTTCTGGAGTCATAGGACTGAAAAGAAAAAAAGTAAGTCTCTAGGCCCGCCAGGTTATGATAGAAAGATGGAAACAATTACCCCAAAAGACTCAGAAGCCTAAGGGGCAAAAAAAAAGTATATGTTTTTTTAAAACTCTTTTGCCAATCTTGCAACATGATTCAGTGAGGACAGAAACTTGGGCTTAACATAAGACTGTTCTGGAATGTAATTTAAGACCTTGTGCGCACTTCAATGTTGTTTGGGAAAAATTAAGCGCAGGCAAGTGAAGCATATTCTTTAAAGACCTAGAGGTTCATCCAGATCAGTACTGAATACCCAGCATCCATTCCAAGAAAGCATGGGATCTCACAGGGATGTTTAACATCTTGAGCTAGCCACCTGCTTCACACTTTGTAGATTATGACCAGCACCTCACTTCTTACGTCTGACTTAATATCTCAAAAGAGAGTATTCGCTATCTAAAGTAGTTTTGCCAGGTAATAACATTTCCTGACTGTTAAAGAATAATTTAACAGCGTAAAAAATAATGGACAAGGTTCTGAGTTACTGTAACCTGGCACAGCTCCCAGGGAATTACCACCAGATGATCTAAGCAGTTGTGCTGATTACGTATTACTGTTCTGATATAACACTCCCTCAGATCTGCCAGAGATAATACTGTGCATCTATTGAAGCACTGCTCATCCATACAGACCCACAGATGCCTCATGGGAAAAAAACACAGAAAATACCCCATTTAGAGATGCTTCTGTTTCAAGCACATTGTTTTGCCCTCTCTTCCTGGAGTTTCTTTGCTATCAGGGCTATCTGTAAGTATAAAAAGGATCTTATTACACTTTTAAAATGTGTTATAGCTAAAAAACCTTGTACATATCCTGTTTGCTCATTATCTTTTCCATTCAGTAAGTACATAAAGGAGCATTTGCTTTCCTACTAGAGCTATGCTTGAGGAAAGGAAGTAAGAAGTCCCACATACTTAACTTCAGGAAGTCCAGATTCCTCCCCAGTTCTGACACCACTAAATTCAGCTAAGTTATATCAGAGAAAGAGAAGGACCTATACTGTCCCAAGAAATTAGGATTCTCTCCCTTGAAATGTTGGATTTTCCCCCCTATGAAGCCACCTAAAATCTGCTTTCCCATCTGAAAGGCCAAGCTTATGTCATAAGTATCTGCAAACATCCTGTCTCTTCTCAATGGCTCCTACTTTTCCTCAATGCATTGACTTCACAATGCTCTATAATCTCCACTTGCCTTCCTACTAAGCTTCCCCTGGTGGCTTCCTTGCCACCAGGGAAGACTCTACTATGGAAGAGAATAAGTAAAGTGCTGTGTCAGAAATCACAGTTGTTCATCTCTCTCCACTTCCTCTGATAAAAATGGAAAAGTGTGAATAACTATTGGTGGGAAAGCCTGCTCTATCTACTGTTACGCCACAAACCTCAACCATAGCAAATCTTGCAATACTTTGCATTTTCCTAAAGACTCATACTGGAGTTAGGTGATTACATGAGGACTTCAGCTTTCACTGAAAAACAAAATTTAAAAAAAAAATCAATTACATTTTAAAAGAGTCAGGTCTTCGTGGTTCCAGATTCAAGTTCTAAAGTTTCTCAAATCACAATACATCCCAAGAGCGTGGTATGACAAGGGTCCAAAAAAAAAAAAAAAGTTAGTTTGCCTACAAAATCTCAACATTCTTAGGTCAGTCTTATGTTTGTTGGAGAGTGGAATTACTTGTAACGTTTGAAAGTATGGGTTTGATTGTGCTCCTCTCCCCTAGTTGCAGGAACAGGTACTGTCTACTCCTTCTTTCATCCAGCAAGTCAACACAACTGCCAACAGGCAATCCCTAGATTACTTGGCCAGAGAGTGATGCCATACACTGTGGCTTGCTCGCTAGCCAGAAAGGAAGGCAGCTCTGTGACACAAGAACGCAGTTACTGAAAGCAGCAGGAGAGAATACTGAATGCATTGATAAAAGAGATTTTATTTCCTGCTCTATCTATTCCTAAAGCTCAGCCAGAATACTGCACATTCTTGCTTTGATTAACCAGACCACAAATTTGCAGTTGTTCATTAAACTACCTATCAATTTTGAAACTATTCTAACAGCAAAGGCTTTAAACCCACCTCTATTGGCTCTTCTCCCCCTTTGGTTTGATTGTCGCCCACCTCTCCACTCTCATAATTGCTGCTCTTCTCAACCCACAATTCTGATTTTTCTACAGTCAGACGTAGCTGATCAAGATCAGCCTTGATTTGCTTGTAGTTATCAACATCTTGATTAGACACCAGCAACTGAACCTGGAAATACAGAAAATTGTAAAGCTATTACAGCAGTAGCACCAGCACTTATGCGTAGGTAATTTGCTTGACAGTTTCCATTCTAAGCCCCTCTTTCCAGGTGCTTTATATAACCTTCCCTATGAAAATGAAACATGGAACACACAGGCTTTTTAGCCCCCATCCATCATAAACCTTTAATAGACCCGGAGACTGCAGTTGCCCAAAACAGGATAGTTACAGCATTCACAACATTCTTTTGCCTTCTTTAATACACTGCAAAGTATTTTCAGCAAAAGCACAGATTTACAAGCTCTTGAGTTCTATGCAGAGTTAGCTCTGATGCACTGATTATGATCCTCATGGTATTGAAACAATACAGTTACATGGAATTAAAGCAATACAGTTAGAAATAGCTTATCCCACCAGCACAGTACTTCAAAAGGAAAAAAAAAAGGATGGTATGACAACAAATCAGGAGATCCAAAGAAAAGTCAGAATGTCCAGCAACGTTAATGATTGCCTACAGCACCATAATCAAATATTGAAAAATAACAGATTTTAACAGTTAGGCCAGCTTAGAAAAACTTGTTGGAATATAGTTCATAAACTGACTTTCAGGTTCATGTAATTTCCCACCATCTGAGTGGTTGCCTCTTACTAAGATTAATCCCACTTTTTCTTCTTTTGTACTGCTCAAATTATCTGGGTTTTTTTTCACTGTTATTTGTAGTTCTTGATTTAGCATGATCTACACGTTTCCCTTCTTTGTAATGCTCTTTGCTCTACCAAGATTTTAATGAAAATAATATTCAAAAAAACTAACAACAATCTTTACAGTAAATCAATAAGCACTATTAAGAAATTACACTCATGTAAAAGATTAAGGTCACATGGCAGACAAGAACACTGACAGGGACATTCTTTAAAAAAAAAATCACTACATACAGGCAAGTATTTGTAATATAAAGTTTTTATCTTCTCTCTTATCTTGGTAAAACCTTGTTATTTTACAGAATTTATGAATGTTGCTCATCCACAGACATTCATATTCCATGTTTTCTACAGTCTTTTTTGTTTATTTGTCAATCAGCCTTTTCCATTCTTTATGAAAACATGTTAAGCTACTCAGTCCTTGCTTACCTGAGAATAACAGCTATTTATGCAACTAAGCAGCATGGCCTGACTTTAACAATCTGGTGGGAGGCCATTATGCTACACTGCAAAAACATTAAACAAAAGCTTTCCAGGTCTTTATCATTAATCTGTTTTTAAACAAGAGAAACCTCCACATCTTACATAACGATGAGACAACATGCTATCAAACTCTTGAAATAAGCATCAGATAGACTTATCAACATATGTTATATAGGGTTATGTAATAGAGATGTCTCTGCCATCCAGCCCCATGACATCAGATCTCCCCATCTTAATCCACTGACACATGGAGCCTGCACATGCACCATTATCAAGCAGGAAGAATAAAAGCTGAAAACAGGCTTGGCTCTATTACTCTCTTCCTGTTATTTGGGCATATCTGTATCATGCAGTGGAGCACAATGCAAAGACACCTGAATTAGAACCAGAAACACCACATGAATAACGAGAGAGCTTTATACCCAGCCTAAGTAGTCCTGAAGACAGGGAAGTGAAGTCTTATTGCTGACACTGGTACACTGCTTGCAGAACACATGCTACTGTCTCTGAGGGATCACTACATCATGTCTCACTGAGATGCGTGTGTCCCAGCTGGCACCATGGAACTACATTTTCAGTAATGGATGCAATGCTAGAAATAACTATTTCTGGGCACACAACTATAATAAACACTAGCACATATGGCCAACTCTAACAAAAAAAAAAAAAAATAATCTCTGCTGAATTTGGACCTCTAAGGAAATAACACTGTCATGCTATAAACAGCAATTCAGGTAAGTAAAGCAGCCTTTGGAAAGCCCTTCCTCGCAGTCAGTTTCCTGGAATAATGCTATGCCCATCCATACCTGTTTAAATGCTTGCAGAACTTCTGCTCTCTGGCTGAAGTGCTTAAATAGCAGGTGCAGAGCACCTGAGAGCAAAGGAGGGTAGTCATGCATGATGAGGTGAATGAGGACCCGTAAAAAAGTTCTGCCCCCTTCATCATCAAGCTGAACTGCGTTCTTCTCCTTTCTGCAACAGAAATGGGGAAATAGGACCAAATAAAATAAAATAAGAAAAAACAAAAAAACTTTTCACATTGATATGTCTGTACACACAATCTTCATTTGACAGAGCTCTTAAAACCAAATCAAATACACTGCAGGATGGAAACTATAAACATCACTTTAACATATTTCATAAGGACTTCAATCCTACAGTTATATGCTGTTACAGCAATCTCGTAGCAGAACAGACACTACGAAATGAAAGTATGTATGAACTGTATCAAATATTGTGATTAATACCCATATTGCAAAAATGTGCATTTACGTCCTAGGTAAGTCATGCCAAGCTCATCCCCAACCCAAATTAATTGAAGTAAACAGCATTTCATCAGAGATTAATTTGGCACTTTCCCTTTCACTCCTTCCTTTTTCAGCTGCTATTAAAATTTCATTTAAGAAAAAATAAGCTCAAAAGTAGTAGGAATTGCCAAAAGCATCGTATTTCTAGAATCATATTCATAATCTAGAATGGCAGAAAGCAGATTTACACTTAACATATCAAAGCAGAAGTAATGTTTCCAAGAAACCATTCAGTCTCTGTTCATTTTAAAGATGCAGATGCCAAGGGCTGTGTGTTGTTTTACATTACGGGAGTTCAGGGAGAGGACTGGAGGCATTGCTTGTGCTGGTAATTACTGCAAACGCGTAAGGGACTGAGAGAGGAAAGATCAGAGTGCCCATATTGTGGATCCTTCTCCCTAGCTCCAAGAAAAACTTTCAAGTCTATGGCCTTGTCTAAATGGAATTCATTTTTACTGGTATAATTATACCCATAAAATTAAACCAATATAGTGATAATGGTAATAACTCTCCAGTGTGGATATTTTCTATGCTTTTTTTTTTTTTTGTTCACAGCATAGCTGAAATCACTTCCAAAACTCTGCAAGCATAGCTTGTGATCTGCAGGCCTCTGGTGGTCCAGAATATCATGGCAACTGGTCCACAGTTGATTTGAGGAGTCATATGGAAGAGATTATTGTTGACATAACTTTCTAAGTAACTTCCAAGAAAAGGTGCAATGACAACAGGCCATGTGGTCTATGAGAAATACTGAGGGTCAACAGTAATCTACTGATCCAAGAAATTGGGGGCTACAGCCATATGGCACACCAGAAAAAGGTCTTTCTTTAAAGGACCCATGTGAGGCATTATAAGATAAATAATTAGTGTGGTTTAGCCCAATACACCTGTACACTATTCCCCAGCTGCCTTTGGGCATGTGACAGAACCTTTGTACCAACTCTCTTACAACTAAGAGGGTGGTCATTTCCCATCCCATGGTCATCCATACCAACTGGGCTGTTTGCTTGTTTGAAATTCAGGTCTTTTCTGGCACTTTTCTGTCTATGTATAGGCTATGTAATAAGAAGCAGCCAAAGGAAGAGAAATGGGTATGAAAATAAGCACAGAATAAACAGATTGTCCATGGAAATATCAACGTGAACAAACAGATATATAGAGAGAGGTAAAAATTCAGAGAATATACCTGCCAGCAAACATGGTTTCAGCCTGAGCTGCAATTTCGTCTATGTCAGGAACAATTGCTGGGAAAAAAATCAAAATAAAAATTAAAAAAAAAAAAAGAAGCCAGTGATTATTGTTTAATCTGCACAACAAAATGGAACTCTGTTCCTCTTTAAAGTAGATGTTATCAAGTAAAGGTCTAACTATGCATTCCTCAACTAGGCAAAATTTGCTATCTGCAAGAGTAGTAGGGAATAAACAGGACATGGGGCAGTCAAATTGTGTATTACTATTACTGAGGAAGAGCCATGTTGTAGTGATGAACTAGAGCCCCATGGTGCTAGGAGCTGTACAAACCACCACCAGTGACCCACAAATGACACAGAATATGACACTTTTACCATTTTTTGTTAGATGAGCCAACCACCACAAAGCAGACACATGAACTTTAGAATATTTATCATAAACCAAATCATTTATCACACCATCATTTTGCTTTAGAATAGCTTTAATATACCTTACTACTAAAGACTTCAGTACTCCTTAGCCGCCCCTCTGTTACACAGCACCTCCAATTAAAGCAATTGTTCCCTACTTGCAGGTGATCACACAGACAGCAGTCAGCCCTTTGAGCACTTCTGTGTGCACAGGAACACTCCCTGGAAAGCCACTACATTCGCATACCATGTTCACCTCACTTAAATCCGTCCTCATCCAACCCCAACCATTTTTTCATTATCTACTCTCCACTACATTTGCTATTGTGCAGTGTTTTGGGAAGAGTATAAATGAGAGAATAAATTGTCATCGTGGGAAAAAGGAATCACATTTTTGTTGGAGGTGGAAAAGACAGCAAAAATCTTTTTTTTTTATGGGATTCCTTAAAATTTTCATTTTTCCACAAGCTTTTCAACTTTAAGCAGCATGCATCTTTCCAGTGCAGTCAAGTTCTTTGTTTGGAATAGCCTACACAGAATTATTTTACATTGCAATACAATAGCGACATTTACCTGAGGCAATCCCTGGTGTGTCAGGAGGGGATGTTGTAGAGCAATCAACATTTTCATTGTTTTCCCCAAACTCTCTCTTATAGATAGACAGCATGTAGGATATTCTATAGTCCAGTCTAACACTGAGAATAAACTACAAGAAAAATTTTACATAAGACTTCTGCTCTTTGGTAACATGGCTTAGGATTTTTCTGTGGTGGAACATACAGGGATAGATGATTATTTTAAGTAAATTATTTTAAATAAATACATCCACTACAAAAAAAGAATCCATTACATTCATCAGTTTTCTGTGATTTCTTTCTTCACTCCAACCACCCTGTGACATATTGAACTCTACCTTATTGACTGCTGAATACTAAGAAGCAGACCGGATTTGTCCAGGAGCTCCAGCACACTGCCTTGTCCTCGCTGCCTGTGAGCCAGATCAGTACATTCAAACCCATGCTGAAACCAATTATTTCATATTTCAGCAGGGATTCTAGAGCTCCACGAAGCTAAGAAATGGAGTGGGGTTGAGAGTAAAGACAACAGGCTCAAGGCTTACCCTCTCAGATGCCCGACAGCCAAGGGCAGTGGTGCTGCAGTAACTCCAGGCTCCCATGGAGTGAAGCACAAGCCTGGTGGTGTCTTTTGTTAGATTGCTAATGATCAGCTGAGGCTGTGAGGAGCAAATAGCACTTCCTTCCTGAGCTCCTAGTAGTGTTGCCAGCATGCAGCAAAAATAAGTTTGGCTTTGGAAGCTACCACTGTAATGGTAGCAGAGATCCCCCTCGCTCAACGCTCCGCTTTCTTCTAATTGTTAGTGGCTCTTCTTCCTCAGCTGTGAAATCGGAAACTCATACAGGAAAAATCCTAATTCAAAGCTGAAGTGCTCGTTTTATATTGGAGTAGTGAGGAAAGTAACTAGGCTGGAAACATTAGAACCAATTTAAGGACTGACACATATACATCCAACACTTCAAAAGTGACTGCCCATCAACTGACTTTCAGTGTTTCCCGCAGTTATGTTCCTTGCCCACAGTAAATTTAAGCATACAGTGACACAGGTTTAAGATCACTTAACATATTTTACAGTCAGTGGGGATGAAAGCCCATATGTTAAGTTACCAAGACTCAGGCAACAGGTGATAACTTAGCAAATGGTGGCAACCTGTTTCTTTGGTCTCTAACTAAAGTCAGACAAGGTTCCCAGACCCAGAATACTATAATAGGATTTGACTAGGACTATACCATCTAAAAGCAAATAAAATGCCAGTTTACGAAACAAAAAGAAAAAAGGCAGGTTTATTTTGGTTCCATGATCAAGTTACCCTATAATTGTACAAGCAAGGGTTTTAAAAATAAAAAATTCCCCAAGTCCACGCATAGTCAACTAAGTCTATCAGGCCATCTGTTTAATTCTGGCTGATGACAGAATGGAAACTCTTAAGTTAAAAATGCCTTTACTTAAAGGAATAAGAGGATATATTGAGAGTTACATTATTATAAACTGAAATATTTCTTAGAATAGAATGATCACCACTGTACTAGCTATGCATGATAATACAATAAATATAAAATATTCTTACTTGCCTTTTAGGGTAATAGCACAGTAATGCAAGGTAATGTGATTTAAATTAATCCTCCTTCATTGCATACTAAATGAAACTGAATTATTTTGTATTTGTGAACTAAGATCATACATATGCATGTTTACTGTGATTCACCCAACATAGGACAACTTGCTAATCTGCAGTAATGTGACCATGTGACTGAACCATAACTAACAAACCACAGATTAAGTAACAAATTAGGAATAAATGCTCTCCAATCCTGGGTGCTCTTGCACTGGACATGCTGTGAAAAAGGAAAGGATGAGACAAAAATCGATTCTCTTGCTTGTGAGCAGTCAGGGAATGCACAGGACGAGGTTGGTGTCCTGGAATCATCCTCCCAGGCATCAACTAGTAGAGCAAGACAGTATGGAGAGAAACGCAGCCAAAAAAACTAATGAAAATGAGAAGTAATATGCATAAATGGTATTATTTAGGTGATGCAAGTTCAAAACACTCTGTCCTTCACCATAAGCCTTAAACTAAAGGAGCTCTAGAACCAAAGTATGTAGTATGGAGGATACTCTAACAATTGATAGTCTTTCAGATGATGAGTAATTAAGGTAATCTAAATCATTTATAAGCAGTCAGAACAAATGGAATCCTTCAAAAGTGACAATGGTACCGACAGATTAGCAGAATTTATAGAAAAAACTGAAACGTTCCTTCAGGGTATAAGTCTTGCAGAAATTGGGATTTGATATACAGAATGAATGTGTGCCACTTCACTTACTAATAGCACAAAGTGAAAATTATATCTCAAGAGGCATGCTAGTGTGATATAGCTTGTCAGTTCAGCTGGGAGAAAATCATAGCAGCTGACAGTCTATTCTCAGTCTAACAGTGGAAATCTGAAACAGACTTTCAAAGTGCATGGCCTGCCATGACTTCAGTGGTTCTAGGTCCAATTCTGCCCTTCTTCAAAGTACTGCAACAGAAGAGTCAAATACTAAAGCCAAGCAAGCTACCCCAGTGTAACATGAGTGTTAATGAGACTGAAAACAGACACACTGTCTTCAGAAAACATTAGCGAGGCAGATTAAAGGACAAGTTCTGCCTTTTCACAGTTTTAGTGACAGAGTTTCTACAGCATCTAGCTCCTTCAGAAGTGAAGTAGGTATAACAGAGTGAGGACCACAACCATACAATTGTTCACACAGAGGAGTATTCTTCCTCATATCAAAATGTTATTTTTACAAAAACCAGCTCAGTGAATAGTAAGAATGTAGATAATAGAACTTGCCACTACATGAATAAGAACTGTGAAATGACTGTTATGTAATATTCCACCAATCATTATTACCTGCAAAATCTCAATGATTTTCAATTTGGTGTCCATTACGATCACATCTTCACTGTCTGAGGTTGTGGCTTGCTTGCTTGGGTGAATGCTTGGCTGTATATCAGGGGCACTGATGGGAAATATAGATCCTCTGCTCAGCACCATTTGAGTCATCATCTCTCCTACACCATGGATGGTCCTCATAACGTTGTTTCCTATGCATTAAAGAAAAACACATGTGTATTTGCCATGAGCAAAGCTTGCTTGCAAAACTATATATCACACATAAACCCATGTCATAAAACCCCTTTACAGTCTTCACAGGCATACTGAAGAAGAAGTCCTCAATTCCTGATCAAAACTCAGGAGAAAGAATCCATTCAAATTACCCAATGATTTAGAGAAACATTTTCTACACTAAGTTTCCAAGAGATCATTTCTTACAGGCCAACAGACAGAAAAGATGCCAAAATATTTCCACAGCTCCGTTAACATGTTCAAGAAATCATAAAAAGTAAAGCAAAAGAAATCTTAGTAGTTCATGTAAACAGTTCCCTTGTCTGAAGGCATGTTATCTATGTCTAAGACCATTTCTGAAAGAGGTTTAACCTGTTTTTAAGAATATTTAAGCGTTGTATATCCCACATTATACAGCATCCCTAGGCAAGCAATTCCAGTACTTGACTTATGTTTATTGTTAGAAAACTTTTATCGATACTTCATTTATATCATCTATTGCTGCAATTTATGACCTTGCTTTGTAGACACATGGAAGGACTTCATTTTTCATGCCTACTCCCACTGATGTCTTTGCCATGATGACTAGACATAATATATGGGCTTGACAGTAAGGTTGCTTTTGGCACTGCAGAAGCTGGAAGAAGACTATCCCAGTAACTTATATGTCACACCAAGAGAGAGGAAAGATTTGAGGCTGTGCAAGTCTGATCAATCTCTGTATGTGGTCCAAATGACAAGCCACAAACCAAAACCAACTGACACAAGTAGCCAACCACCCCCCTTCAAAAAAGTCCCAGGAGAATGTCGGGCCACGAAGGCTGTCCAGAAGGTCAAACTAGTATCTGTAATCACAGTGCCCTTCATAAGTTATACCTGAGGGAAAAAAAATTATTTTACACTCATGTGGCAAAAAACTTAATCCAGTCTAGTTGCAATGGTACCTATCACGGATGCTGGTTCAGCAAAATCTACCAGGAAGTACCATCTGTTCCCATAGATTCTAGTGGTCTGCCTTTATAGTGAATTTTGATATGAAAAGCATCTCAGTGAATCAATAGCTATCTTCTTCCAAAGGTGGGGAGAAGAAAGAATGAGAGTATCATGCTACCTACCTACATGAATTAGTTTCCTTTCTTGCAAAGCACAGATCTGAATGAATGGAGGAAAGGAAAGGAAAGGAATGATAGCATCTCTTCACAGGAGGAGTGCCAAGACCTAGACTACACCAAAGGCAAACAAAAGAATGGAGGAAATGCAGCTTTGCTGAGGTAAGCCTGAATAGTTCTTGTCTGTCTTTTAGTACACTTTAATCATCATGCAACTGACAAGTTTTACTCACACTGAAGAGACCCTCTTCCCAGATAATCTGCTGTAAAAAGCCAAAGCTACATTTTATTTTGTTAGCAATATCCTCCTCTCATGCCCTTCTTTCTTCAATCCATAGAGCTCAAGTACTGCATGCAGGGAAAGAGGATGCCTTCAGCCCTGACTTTAAAAGGAAAACACACAAAGAATTTGCTTTTTCAAAGTGAATGAGGCAGATTAGTGTCACATTTGAGGTCCCATTCAGCATCCAGTCTGGTGTGCAATCACTCTGAATTGGTCTTTTGAAAATAATACTTCAAGTCCTTACAAAGGAGGGAAAAAAAATGTATTTCTGACTTTGCATGATGTTAGGAAAAAAAAGCTAGAAGTCAAACTAAGGGCTAGATTCTCACATTAGGCAGGCACAGAAAGTTCTCCTAACTGCTTACACCAGCATAAAGCAAACAAAATCATTCCAAACACCCTTCTTGCTGGAAAATTAAAATGGTGCATCTTCCTTTCAAATCAAACAAAACAGCTGGGGAATAACATAGTATGGATCAATCTCTCCCCTTCCCCAGCCCTTTCTTCCAGTGTGCTATATATTTATTTTTATTGACCATCATTCAGTACACCTGTGTAAAGCTAGGTTACTAAGTAGAGGACCTTTAACCCTTAAAGTAGCTTCAGTTAAACTGATTTTTGCATCTTCTTCATCTTCAAACTGTGAAACAGATGACCTCCCTCATATCGTCCTGTCCTTAATGCTGACTGATAAGCCCCCAAGAAGACTTAGAGGTTGTGCAGCTGCTTTGTGGCATGCAATACCACCGCTCCACATCTCAGTTGAGACGTCATCATTCTCTCACAACACGTTTTCAAAATCCCTTTCACTCAGTTGTACAGAGGTGAATACAAATAGAGGCACTGCTGTTTGGAAAGCTCAGGAATTCTTTATAAAACAACTTGAGTCAATGGAGTTATCAGCTGACAATTAAACTTAAGTCTAAGACAAGTGCAGAAGATATTCTTCTCGAGAACGAGATATACAACTGCAGTTTGTCCTAAATGAGGCAGAAGAATGCCACTTTATCTTGAAAAGTTCCTGCCCACTCTTCAAGACTGCAGTCCACTCAGCGTAAAGTTAAGAAAAAAAGGTAGTGTCTTTTGGACAAGGAGTTAGACAACATCTTGGGTGGACCTCATGTTCTTGGAGAAGGAAAGCTGGGATTTTGCCTAGAGCATACATCTTGCTTCTTTCTCAGCTATCAGCGGGGTGCTGCACAGGCACCATAGGGGATGGATCCAACTCCCTCCGTGACCAATGAATTAGTCACTTTCTCTGCATTTCAGGATCACCTCTCCAAATGAGGAGACTACTTTCTCCATCTCTAAAAAGGACAGCGAGAGGCCTGATATAACAAAGATTGGGAGGCACTCAGCTAATGTAATGATGGAGCCTATAAAAGCATCTAGGAAATAAAAAGAAACGAGATGACTGCTGTCCTTTCCCCTACCTGCAGAACATCAGTGGTAAAAGATGGCAGAAACCAGTGAGCAGTAGCTGTGAAGCTGCTTCCAAACAGCATCAGTAACAAGGATAAACCCTCTGTCCACAACATTCCTTTACTATTGACCTTCATGCAACTGCTCTAAACAGCTAGAGGATCTAAACAGCAAAGGAGGATTAAGGTGGTACTTATTATCACTACCATTTCAAATTGTATTTCATTAATGCATAGGAAAGGATTTTAGTGAGAGAAAAGTCTACTTAATCCAGTTTGGTATTTACAGCTGAAATGAACAGTGACTCAATACTGCATTATTTCTGTCAATAACAGCAGTGAGACAAGGTGTCATGGGTAATACCATCTTGAAAACTTTTTAACTAACTGCCTGACACTGATTATTTTCAATTAACTCGGAGCAGACTTGGGGAGAACATTCCCAGAGTGAAAATAATACAGCAACTGGAGCAATTCAGCATTCTTTTCAGGAAAGATATTTTAACAACTATGTTTTGTAGGGTGCTGAAGAAATATAACTATGTCTTAGGAGTAGACAGCTGTCAACCAGCACATTCATGTATGGCAGTGAAGCAGCTGACTGTCTCTCAACACTGGGAGGAACTGCTCTATTCTTCTAAAGAAGCCATGAGGATCATTCATATACATAAAGAGTGGGCAGTAGCTTCTCTTCCAAAAGATCCCACAGTAATCAGCACTCATGGCACTCAGTGTTATCTGTCCAGCCTTGAAGTCTAGACCATGTAAAGCATGGATTTAAATCTGTCACTCACAAACATCAGGGGCCATCAGCAGTCTTGCTAGTGAGTTGTTTCTTCTTGCTATGCTTTTGTGTTCTCTTGGCTTTAATACAGTTTATCTCAGCAGGGAAGGGTATGAGTCTCTGAGGTAAAGCATGCAGAAAGGTTATTGCAGCTTAAAAAGTGACTAACTGCATGTCAGCTAAGCCTGCAACAATGCAAGACAAAATACACTGGCTCAATAAAAGAGATTTAAGTTCTTAGTACATATGCACACAATGACTAAAATAACAGAGCTCTGATCTTAGTTACAGCTCCAAAGTGCTTCCTGAATACCAATGCCCAAGGAAAAATTAACTTAGTGTCTCAGCTAGTTGACTGAGCTAAATCAGGAGAGATAGGAAGTAGATGCAAACCCTGATTACTTCTGTGTGCACTTTGCTAGATATAAATTAAGAGAAGCCTGGGCTGTGCCTTCATATGGTATTGCTACCCTTAACCTGCTGACTTCCATCATTTGTTGTCTTATTTGAGGTCAAGGTATTAACATTTATATATGACTGAGAAGTGTGACAGGGAGACAATGGTCATGGCAATGTTGTAAGGTGCTAGTGTGTGCGACCAAGCACTTCTTTCACCAACAAACCACTGCAAAAGTGCTCAGAGCTGTGACTGACCAACAGAGAAAAAGAACGCAAGGCAATCTCCATGAATCTTCCAATTTTCCCTTCCTCTCCCCAATTCTTCCCCTCTGCTCCTCCCTCTGCCAAGACAAGACAGATGCCAAGAACCTTCCATAAGAAGTGGACCCATTACAAATGCCTCCTGTTGAATGTACAGTCTCACAAGTTTAGCCAATGGAAGAGTGAAATCACTGTACACACAAGTAGTAATTTAAAGGAGCTGCAGATTGACAGGCACTGAAAGAAGAGGGAAGAAGAGAATGCTTGTCATGTTTTGAAAAGACAACTGTGCATCTCCTTTTCATTACTTTTTATTACAACGATCACAACTTCCTAATGAATATCAGTTTCTATCACAAAACCATAGCACATAATCTCATACAATTTGGCACGATTGACAACACAGCAGCCTCTCTGAGAAGAAAGGCTTTTCAGAGGAGTCAGTTATGGGGAAAAAATAACAACCACCCAAGTAATCAAAACAGTAGATAACTGACACTTCATTTTCTACATAGACATATTTTCTTGATAAGTCATTTACTGGTTGCAAAAATCCTAAAAGCAGAATATAAAAGTAAACAACAATCTGCTATGTAATACAGTATGGATTCTAAGCGACAAAATACCATATCCGGAAAGAAAAACAGCTCTCAAAGGCAGCTGGTAATTCATGCCTTTTCTTCAAATTATTCCTAACCAATTGTTATGCGGCATCCTCAGTTTGCTCTCCAGTACCCACAGCATTTTAGGTATTTCATAAACAGTGTTGGAGAACTGTGCAGTAGCTGAATGTGAATACACAATGGACAGCCTCAAAGGCTAACAGATACCCTCACAGCGAGTAGCCCTCTACTCCATAGATATCCCCCCCAAGGCACCAGGGAACTGACTTGCAGCCTTATTTATTTAAAAATTAACTATAAGCACCTGCTCTGGACCCTAGTTGCCACAGAGGGACAGAGTCTGCTCTCACTAAAATTATTGTTCAGTCTTCCTCAACACAGATATAAGAAAGATTTCTAGGACCCACTTTTCAAAACTGCTCAGCCATTTTTAGCTCGAACAGTTTTCCACAGTGCTCATCTCCGTGCTCAGAAATGTGAAAAGTGCCTATATTTTCAAAAGGATTTTAACACCTAGCAGCTCTCATTAGGGACTGGAGAAGCTGGATTCTCAATGTTTCTGGAAACTAAGTGCCTAAATAGGAGCTGATATATGACGGGTTCTTCAAGAAATCTGGTACTTGATGACCAGAAAAGACAAATGTACATGCATCGACTGTTCCAACAACTTTCATTAACCTGTCCATAAAAGCCCAATACCTTCCTCAGGCTTGTTTATATGGGGGGGATGGGGAGGGGGACAGGACACAAATCAAAGGTTTTGCAAAAACGTGGCATTTCTCACGTTGTCTCTGTAATTAAGTTATAGAGACAACTCTCTGACGTCATCAAACCTGAGCATGCTTTTGACTAGGACATCTGACACTTCAACTTCTTCCAATCATCACCTAGAAAACACATCCCTTCCAGTGTAGCAGGGCACAAACCAGACAGCATGTGCTACCAACATACTTAGCCCCTCCCTGCCAGGCCAACTTCTTTCACCACAGCCCTTCAGGCCTTCTTCCCCATCCACAATGCAATGAAGTCCCAAAGCCTTCTCTGCCCTCCTCAGACACTCTCATTTTTCCCATGAAATTAACTTTTACCAGCTGTAGCCCTGGTGAAGCAAAACTGAATTTTGCCAGTGAGCTGGGGAAGCTTTAGGCTGGTTTCCAAGCTCACTGCTACATTAGGGGATATCTGGCATGTTGCTGAAAGTCCAAAACTTTTACCATCATCAAAGTCAGTTTTCAGCAAAGCTGACCTTTTCTCAACCAATGCCTTGGTGTAGGTGCATTCAACCAGGTTTTAAGAAAGTACTTATAACAGCAAGTCACTTTCCTGATGATTGCTGAAACAGGAGCCTTGACTCCAAATGGCCTTGACTTTGTGGATGTCAGTGAGACCTATACTATTGCTCCACCATAAGCTTCTTAAAGTTTCAGTGCCATCTTAAAGCATGCAGCACTGCCAGTCCTTGGGGATCCTCTGGCAGGGAACTGTATGCGCAGCAATGTCTAGTTACCAAAGGCTAAATTAAAAACCCAATGGCAGCTTTAGCTCTACATTTCTTTGCCTTTGTTGATTTGGCTACATTGCTTCATGCAATTTAATTTTTCTGCGTGAAAAGTTATAGCCATTTTTAAGACATATAATAACAACACTTCAGTACCTAAAGGAACACATTTTATTTCAGACCCTCTAGAGCTATATATTCTCTGCCTGAAGCATTAAGCCTTACAGCTCTGTTTGTGAAAGAGGTATTAATTTTTACAGGTTTTCTACAGAATTTGCTCATAAAGACTGCAGAACCCACCATAAATAGGCAAGAATCACACTTTATTTCTTCATTAAACCATTTTTCATCACTTAATAACTATCTGACCTCAGGTAAGCCTCACAGAAAACCTAATGCATGACATTAAGGGCAGTAGGTGAGATCAATTCCACAGTTTATACAGCCCTCAGAACTAACTAGGCAAACCAAACAAAAAAAACCACAACATGCAATGCACATACATTCGCTAGCCAACCCCTAAGTGAATCTGGCCGCCTCAGCCTCTGCTTACCTACAGTATAACTACAAGCCCTCCCTCTTTGCATACAAACTCACCGCTGCCCAGCTATGGTGAAACTCCACCATGCTTCACCTTCTCCTGACATTCTGCAGGTTCTGTTAATGTTGCCTATCCCCAAAACCACAAAGCAGTGTCAAAAATACAGCTTTCGTGCCACAGACATTAGACGTGGAAGGAAAGAATACATAAATCAGCCTGCTGGTCTTGAAGGTAAAAAGCATCATGGGAATCAAGCCTCCTAGCCGAGTTACATCTATGAAAGGGATATCGATTCCTAGAAGAGCAATGGTCTCTGGAATCACATTAATGCACAGGTCGCATGATGAGGGAAAGAATAAGGAGGAAAAAGAAATGGTCCATGCCAGAGAATTAAACTCTCAGACTGACCTCCCCTTTGGTCTGACAATATTCTGCACTGAACAGCAGCTGCTTCACTATAGACATCTGTGACTAACACAGCTAACTTTCCTAAGGGTTAAATCTTTTTTCTCTTGTAACCCTTTTTTTTTCGTAAACTGCTGGCATAAATTATTGCTCCAGTCTGCCAGGCAGCCACTGCCTCATTAGCTCTGCTAATCAAAGTATGCCTCAAGAAGATATTTCAAATTGTTAACTAGACAAAAGAGCAGCCAACAGACAGAATGCAAGGCTGAGAAACAATATAGCCATTTCTAATAGTTCTGGATGAAATCTGGTCCTTATTGGTCACGGAGGACCCACGGGCACAACAGAAATGGCAGGTCCAACCTTGTTCTCAATCCTGTTGTAGTAGTGGTCTCACTGGTGCTTCTATGCAGTATGCATCTCTACTTGCAGCCAAGAAGGCTGGAAGAAAAAAATACCTATCTTCTTGCTCATTTGAAGCTGAGGGACTAACAGACTACCAGGACACATCAAGGGGACAGAAGACTGGGTGAGAGACCCCTGAGACACTGATATACAAGCACTCCTTTGCAGAGAGATGGTAGCTCACCAGTGCTGGAGTCTTCAGGAGAGAGGGAGGGCTTCCCCATTCTGACTCCTGCCAGGGATGAATCCTTTGGGGTACATCACAACAAATCAGCAAAGCTTGCAGCATGACACAGGGGTCAGACTTTTCATTATACATTTCAAAGAAATGTTCCACAATCTCAGGATGGCTATGAACAGATATTTAGTCCCTTCAGTCTACAGAAGGGATATGCTACCAAGCTAAAGACCTAGACATAACGTGAAGGAGCTGGGATATTTGGCTACTAGTTTGAATAGGTAAAAGGAGGCAACTGTTGAGCCAGTCAAGAGCAACACATTTCACATGAGAATCACAGAGGCAGGAGCGATTGGAGCTTATAGATAGTTTTTAAAGCCTGTTTTTCAAAGAAACTGAACATAGCCTTCTTTTGTGGAAGTAAAGGGAACTGTAAGACTAACTGATGTCAGTGGACACTGGCTCAGGAAAATTGTAGCCGTTTATGTAGAGCTCCTGAGGGAAAGACATACTCTACAGATAACCCAGGTTTGTACCACCAAGGGGTTTTTCGAATTAATGCCCAGCATTATGAATCACCTCCCAAGACATATGCAGCTTAAATTCAAGGATATATTTCCTTGCATGTCATTATTCTCATTCCCAAATAACATTAACTAAATAGCACTGAGCTGCATGGCAAACGTGTAGCTTGCCTGCTAATACTACCATGTCATTTCATCTTTCAGACCTGACGTATGCTGTAGCTGTATGGTTTGACTAAAATCAGCTATTTGAAAGATCAAATCACACCTAGAGAAAGATGTGCATTTTAATTCACAGCGAATAAATAACCAGTATTGGACAAGGCAGATCGGTTCCTGACTCTGGAATGATACAGCAGGGTGCACTTATTAGGAAAGCAATGACTTTACCTTTTAATTAAAACTGCAAGAGATTATAATGTTCTTGAAAGGTGCCAGAATGACAGCCCTACTAAATGAAGTCTTCACTTTATCCTTAAGAAAAAAATGCCTCTTTAGGATACAAGTAGTATATTTTGCAAACCCTGTATTTTTTAGAATCTAAAAGAAAAAAAAAAAAAGAAACAGAAAAAAGCTTCAAATAACCTCAAAAAATGACTCAAAGTTAAGACACTCTGACTGGAAAAAAAAGGTGGCTGCAACATTTTTAAGTTAATTCATTTTTAGGATGCAATCTAGGTAAGAAGTATTTCCAAAAGTACACATCTTTTCTTTTTCCAGGATCCTATCTCACAAGTGTTTCTAGCCAACTTTCCCTGATGCGTCTTTGTCAAACAAGGTCACACCTGAAAACTACATGCACACTAATTTCATTCTGGTTAAAGTAACTGACAGTGGCATTAAAACCAAGCTTTTTAAAGGAAGTAAGGCATAACATTTACAATAACTTAAGGATCTTTCCAGAATCTTTGCAGAACCAAGATAGAGAAAATCACACACAACGTCAAGGACTACCTCAGCCGTCAAGGTGACTCAAAATTTAAGAAAAGGATGGAAAAAGACATCTTGAGGTAAAAGGTTAAGTAAGTCTTCATGCAACTTCCACTAAGTCTAAAAATACATCCCATTTTGCAGATTTGCTTCAACAGTTCAACACTTGTCATATGTACTTCCTTACTTAGCAAGTTGTTTTACTGAAATAAGTGGGTCTTTTTAAGAAATAAATATTAAACAAGGAAGAAGACTCCAGATTTCTGGTTGTAAATTTGGTTGTTTCAATTTTGAGGTGCACAACTCCAGGCAGGCTTCCCACAGCCAAGACCCACCTCATTCTTCCACCCATCATTAATATATTTCTACTCATTCCCAAAATCCTGACTACAGTTTTTCATGATATGGAGCAGTAGCCAAACCAGTAAAAAGCCAAGCTCACCAGTTTCCTGTAACTTCACATTACAGGAGTCAGATGCTGGAAGCTTTTGTTGCCACTGACCTGGAACAAATCAATGTCAATAATGGAAAGGCAGTATACCCTATCTGTCCTCAAATTTATTCAGCACTGAGTTTCCCACAGAAATCAATACTTTTTAAAAAAACTGAAATGCAACACCTATCATGTTGAATAAACAGACCCCACCCAAAATTCTTAACTTCTATAGAGCTGCCACCTTGGATCTACTACATCTGCAGAATAGGAATTACATGACTTTTCCATGTGGTCAAACCTCTTCTCAAACTTGTCCTAGAACCTGAAA
>JANZLQ010000025.1:8988975-9011032 GCA_026212715.1 Elanus axillaris | reverse complement strand
CCCCTGTCTAGCGAAGAGGGGGGGGGAGTGATAGAACGACTTGGTGGGCACCTGGCGTCCAGCCATGGTCAACCCGTTACAACCAGCCACATATTAAAACAGAATTTTTCATCAGTCTCCTGGGCCCACATGACTGTCACACCTCCCTTACACACACAAAGAAACCCTAAACTGCTAAGTTTCAGCACCTTCCTGGCATGCTCATTCTGCAACCCAATTTTAGGCCATGGTAGAAAAGGCAGTGGGACATACAGTATTGTCCTGAGGTTGTCAGACAGACATTCTGGTCTGGGTTAAAAAAAGAATATTATGAACTGACAAACACATGCAGAAGATGGCCTTATCTGGACTTCCATCTGGTGTTTCTGCAGTTGTGGGACCATTAACATCTCATTCTCCTTTTAAGTGTGCTAAGACAACTAATAAACACTTCCGCCTCATATGAGCCATCATAATCACTGTGCCCAGGCAAATGCTGTCTGCACTTGCTTGGGATGTTCAGCACAAGGAACACTGAGGCTTAGATCCAGATTCAAAAGTTCAGTTCCAAACAAGCTAAGGAGCAGCAGAACCAAGACAGTAACCACAGGTCATGAAGGCTGCAGCTCTGTTAAAAAAGGTTCCCTTTTAGTTGACCGTCTTAATTTACCCTCCAATACATTCCTGTAGGTGGGTTTCTGTGTGAATAAAAAACCTAGAAAGATCAATGAGACATTCCATAAATCATTTCCAACCTGAACAACAGTCTTTGCTGCTTCTCTCACCTCCATCCTGAAACTTGCTCAACCTTTCAAAGTATGATGATATAGGAACTTGAACAATATCTAAAATTGCCAGCAGCGTCCGGGTCAGTCTGAGAAGCTCACTAAAACTATAAAAGCCAAAGTATATGAGGTTTCGAGCCAGATGTACCACCTATGAGAAAAAGAAATTAAAAATGAAGTATCAGCAACCTTTGTGGTATTCAGTTATGCAATACTGTTGCATTTTACACAGCAGCTTTCACACAGATTCAGATCTAGAGTGCATTCAAATTAGCACAAGTCTTCCACAGATTTAAACGGGCCTTGGACTAAGACCAGTGACACTAAATGTTTTTCAGAGTTACATAAAACAGTCAGTCAGTCAAATTACAACAGAGAGCAAAACCAACACAAGATTTAAGAAGGCTTGAAAGGATACAGTTGCATCTGGGAAAATATGTAAGATTGAGAAGAAAGACTCCAGGAAATTGTTTAAAGATGCAGAAGCTGTTGGGAAAATGGAAGTCGGAAGAAGAGGAAGATGATTGTGGTAAGTTTGAATGGAGGTGATTTCAGATGACCAGAGGCAGGAGTGACAAAGCTTCGGAGGTTGGAGGAAGAAATATAAAAGCTGTAAGCATTTCACCTTTATTCAATGCTACTTGAATCTAGAAGATTCAGGCCTATCTGAAGTTTCTGTCAGGAATTTCAAACAATATTTAAAACACAGGATTAGGTTATTCAGAGTATCTCCTTCGGTGTCATGTCTTACACAGAGAATAGTACTTACTTATACTGAAGAATCCCTGCATGCTAATTCACTAATGTGGAGAGAAAGAGCATATGGCCATTCACCCACACACACATCCCTCCTCCTGCCATGCAACCATCTCAGGAGAAGGAAGGAAAAATACAGCTGTTTGGCAGCAGACAGTGATATTATTTTCTGCAGTAACAGTCATCACTGAGAACACTGGAATTAGGAACTGGTGCTTCTTCAGGACATTTTGCACCAACATTTATTCTACAACTACCTTTATTTTGAAAGAAACAATGTCAACTTATCTGAAATTAGGAGGAATACTGTAAGTAGGATGCAGATAGCTGAGAAGTACCTCAAATGTAAGTTTATTTTTCTCTTTGTCTCCAAAAGGAAAGGGCTGATTTACAACTTCTTTCAAGTACTCTTCTACAAATTCCATAGTTAGCGCAAACTTCCTTTTCATTTCATTCCTCGAAGAGTCTGTGAAAGAATCATACCTACAACACAGGGCACAGAAGGAAGGAAATTTAAACACCTCTAATATCAGGATCAGCTGTCACTAAAGAAAAAACAAACCAGTCATAATGCTATGTCATTACTGTCAGTTCTCTCTCAGGAGAAGGGCTAGAGATCAGCTGATTCTTTGTAGATATGCAAAGAAGATGCACAAACCTTCCCTCCAACAGTACCAGGAAGGGTTGCAGCGAATGTGAATAACAGAGACAGGAAAATACTATGGTTCTGGCAGATAGCACTCTTAAATCTTGCTGTGGCAATTCAGTAAGTCACTTAAGTCTCAGCTGTCTTCTCTACCCATCAGCCAGAGTTTACTATTTCCACAAGGAAAACAGTGGATCAAGAAAGCAGCTCGTGATAGTCAGCTTCCTCCTTTGCACCACCAACTAGGACTGATTTTTCATATATGTCAAAACAGTCCTTCATCTGTCTGCTGCACTGCTATACTTCTTCCTCTGTCTCTTCAGCCAGATACTCCCTGTCTGGGTCTAGCCCAGCAGAGCTGCTCCATCAAATCAATTAAGCCAGAGAGGGTTTCCACTGAAGTCAATGGGCCCTTCTCCTATACTTAAATCTAACACATGCTTAAGTACCTTGCTGGATAGAGGCCAAAGCCTCTGTGAACTGTTTCTGGGGTAATACCTGTACCTAACTGTAAATTCTGGCTGTCCAACTGTGGCTTTCAGTTGAGCTTGAAGTATAAAACTGAGTTCCAGCCCAGCAAACCTGTAATATTAGACACAATTGGATTACTTCAAGATCAGTTGGTCTGAGGAAAGGCCATTCCTTTTTTCCCCAGCTTGTGTCCTATAAGAACACAGTGCAAAATGAAACAAGTATTTCCATGTAAAGCTACCCATGGAAGTTTCCAAAAGTAACAATAATTAATAGCTCGGTACTCTGCAACAGAATACCTTTCCACGTGCATGTTGTGTTGACATTAGACATCTAAAACTTTTTGTTCTGAGACTAAACCCTACAAAATACTTTCGTACTTTAGTTTGAAACACTTTCAACTCACTCATGAATTGTGATCTTAGTAGGAATTTCAGTCCACAATCTGGCATATCTGACAGGTACCACAGATTCCTGAGGATCTCTGTCCACATGCATGTGTAGCATCAGCCGACAAAAAGAGGCCCGGAGATCATAAGGGAGGCTTTCATCAGACATACATCGTAGGATCAAGTCTACTGACAGCTGTGCAGAAATCTGGTTGATGGCAAGATATTGGCGGTCCAGGCACATTCTTGCAAAGAGGTTCAGTTGGTACCTTAAAAATGATAATAGCATATGGTATTCAAAGAAATCAGTTGGACATTAAAAAACATACCTCAGAATCTCACTTTACAAGCCTGATATCCCCCTTTCTGATACAAATCCTAACAACCAGCAAGAGTGACTTTGCTAAGCAAGGGACCAGCTCGCCATTAAAAATGCTAAGATCAGGCTCTAGCCCCCATGAAGACTGGGCTCCCTTTGAAACAAAAAGGAAGCATCATTCAATGGAAGGTTGAAGCATTTGGACTATTTGTTTTCAATCAGTGGAAGACACTGTTCCATGATCCCATTTCCCCTCTAATCCTCAGGACGCTTGGGACACTCCTTCCTTAGAGCTTGCCTTGCTTCCAAGGCTGCACAAACTAAAAATAAAGCCCAATAAATAAAAACTAAGAGGCAAAATGATCAAGAGACACAAAGAGCTGTCATGAGCAAAGGAAAATCAAGATTTGTCTGGAATAGAGAGCAGAGATTGTGATGCTTCCTGCAGAAAAAACGTGAAACAAACTTTCAATCCTAATTTATGGTAAGACCTGGTTTCCTTTTTTGATATTGGCAAATAAATCGGGTAAGAACAGCACCAGGGTCTTCAGGGAGTTTACATTTTCTTTCATTTGAATAAGCAGTTTTACCTGTAGTAGGTAAGAACTTCTAAATCAGCTTTTGTGCCCTCCTTCGCCTCCTGAGCCAGATGCCTGATGGCTTTGCCATGAGGCTCCTTGTTACTGTCAATCCAGTAAAGCCACACTTCCTCTTCATCAATGTCATCTGAGATGACTGGGCATTCCAAGGGATTGTCCATTTGTGTTGAAACCAGCCTGCAAACACAAACCATTCACAATGGAGCCACCAGCAAACTGCTACGAATATAACAACAGAGCAGATAACAAAAAGGTATGTTCCGATTATGGATGCTCACTTGGTCTGAATAAGAATGTCAGCATTCCCTGGGCTCAGCATAAACTTGCAGATGAGTTCCTGAGTTACTGGTATTGCTGTGGTGTTAGATACACACAGGTCCGATAGATAATCCAAGAATCTGTAGTTAAAAAAACACAGATGCAACAGAACATGAGACCTAAAATACTGGACAGAAACATTGCAGTAGAAATCTCAGCATCCATCACTAATATGCTGAAGGGAGCACGTATCACAAGATTTATCAACATATGATCTTTGCTAATTCATACTATTGCAACTTACAACAGATAAAGATGAGTAATAGCTTTGAGAGCCACTCTGAATGGTGCTGAACAATCGAGAGAAAAGAAAAATATCCCAAGCATGACACTTCTCAGCCCATCAAAGGCCAAAGAGTTGTACCAGAACTTAAGAGCAGCCTGAGGCTTTCTTCAGTTTGGCTGGCAGGGGAGCTCCACCAAAGGCCCTTGTCCTTGTCAGAAACCAAAAGCAAGAGTACACATTCTCACTCATCCTCCCCATCAGGAAACACACGTCTCCAAGTAGCAAGGAGATGATGCTTGTGCTGGAGATAGCCGTGTGCCCTCTGAGGGACTCAACTGCACTGGAGGAGTCCACACCTCCACCTTTTAAAGATACCTTTTAAAATCCCAAATGACACGGCCAACAATTAATGAAGAGCAAAGATCTGGCAGGACCTGAAGACAGGACCTCTGTATTCAAAGAGGTCATTCCGCGTTAAAGCAGAAATAACAAAGCTTTGCATGGAAATCAGTTTCCTATGAATTCATCTCTCAAATTCAGGTCTTCTGATGTTTAACAAGGTTCAAGCTGAGGCTTTCTTCCCAGTTGGGACGTTCATTAGGTATCTGCTTCTTGTCTCTCTTTCATGGATTCCTCTGTGTGTATTAGGAGTAGTCCATATTGCAGCCTTTGCCTCACTGGAATATAAAAAGGGTCTCTTCCCTTTATGTAGCTTCTTCTTTTCATGACATCTGCAGGAACTGAGTATCTCTGAGCCCTCCACTCCTCTAGCAAATGTAGCTAAAACTGGGCGAGAGGCTCAAGAGCTGGTGGGGGAGCAGATATGAGCAGGCACACACACACAGTGATCACATACTCCACTTCCTCGGAAATCCAGGTAAAAAATTTGACCATCTACTATCAGCCATTCAGGGATCCAATAGTTTGGACCTCTATAGGTGATCATCCTACCAGAGGGAATCAGAAAATCATTTCTGTGTTAGCACAGACCCCACTCCTCACAGAAGTCTGGGAACTACAAGGGATGAGTACAGAACACATTGTTAGGGTACACATAGCAACAATTTTACCTATTGCTGAAATGAAGCTTTGTGGCAACAGGTAATTAACAGTGCACAATAATATTGCATCACAAAGATAATATAAAGTAAATAGCATATAATTACACAGAATTCTGGGGGCGTTACCTAGTTGGAGCTAAAACTCAGGCAGATTTTAAATTTTGTGGCTCGTGTTTTAGAGCATACTGCCACAATTCTTACTCACACAAGCAGTGCTGCAAAAGTCTACAAGACTCTCTATGAAAATAAGTGTCATAAGACCAGGTCTTTATTGTTCAGATTGCACCATCTTGACAAGGTTTATTTTTCAAACATTTATCGCTCTTGGACTTCAGACTTAAAGAAGTGAATACACAGCAGTTGCAAAATGTAGTTATGCAACAAATACTATGACATCCTCCACCAAAAAAAAGTGACATGGGATTGTCAATAAACACTAGGACCCTTCAGCACTGAGACAGAGCTGATCCCACATGGTTTCCTCCTAGTACTGACAAAACCCAACACAGTTTAGCATGGGCCAGTAAATGAGATTACAGAGTGAGGCGAAACAGCTGCAGACATACAGAGAATAATTGAAGCAGTGAAGACCAGGGCCTTGAGCAATATTGTTAAACGCTAACAGAAAAAACGGTATTCACAATTACAGAGGACATTATTTGGCCTTCAGTACATTAATTTCTTATATTTGTATTATTCAGATAATTTTACAACTGAAAATCCAATGAAAAAAATAAGACAAATCTTCCATTTGAAAAAATATCAATTTCTTTTATATTCTGACCTAAAGCTAAACAAAAAAATTTCCAACTGAGTGACATTCAAGGCCAGAATTTTTCATCTGGAACAAGATATGGTCTAGAACACACATTCACTGTGATCATCACGGACCTAGGTCCCTTTCAGGTTTGACCTGGAATCAGAACCTGCAGGAAGACTGATATTAATAAAAGCTTAGAAAAACTGACATCTGTGTAATTTGCACCAAGATTGCTAGCAGGGGAACTAACACAAGTGGCAGTTTCACAGAGGAGCTGCAGAGATATGAGAAATCAAAATTTCTGTTTGCTTCTCTTTGTCCCAATCTGAATTAAACCACAATTTCAAAGTTGTCCTGTAAAGTATAAATGCTCTTTTCAGTAAGCTCTAGTTCTGAAATGCAGATATCATCAAATCCTAACAATTACAGGGGGTTCTGATATCTTCTGGCTTGACACTCTACATGTGGGGTTTTTTCTGCCAGGTCAAAAAAAAATTAAGCTGGGAGAAAGACAAGAGAACAATGAATAGCAGGCAGATTCACAGCTACTGCAAATATAAAAGCCCATCAAATACAGAAAAAGAATGTTACATGGACCACTTCAAACCTTGGCTCTCGATTTCTCCTGAGTAAATTAACAAACGTCTCTATTTCTTTAGCTGTGATGTGTTTCTCTAGCAGTTTTCTGTTGTTGTGCAACAAAGCTGTGATGGTGTCTTCTGCCAGAATATCATAACCAATCTGGGACTGCATGACACAGAAGTTCTTAGCAATATATTCCTGAAAAAATGAAAATTCCCATGATGACCTGTTAAGCAGTAATGTTTTTCCTTTAGAAGAAGAAGCATCCAGCTCAATTAGCAACCAAGTAACCCTCTAAAACTTTCCTCTCTGAACTGCCCTGAACAAAAGAACATCTGAACACCTAAAATATGTACCTCAAAAAACAGATTCAATATTAGGGATGACTAACTCTTCTTATTCTTTCATAAGCCAAAGGAATGAAACCATGAAAGTATATACAAAATTCAAGAAATGGCAACCAATTTTTTTAAAAGGAAAAATAAAAGGTTTTTATAACATTTAAGAAGCTTTCTTTCTTCCTGAGTCTTGCCTCTTCCCTTTCTCTCCCTCCAAGACAGTAACACGTCTGTAAAGCATTAGAAAGAAAATAAAGAAGCCACACATAGCAGTTCAATCTTTTATCTCTAGTCCCTTTAGTCCTATGAATTTAGTACCGTTTTTCCCACTGCAATATGCAAAATACTCAACACCATGTTCTGAAATACTTCTTGCTCACAGGGAGTCTTCTAGCAGTGGGAAATCAAGCTACCTGATAGAATAACCTCTGGTGTGATTCACTGCCATCCCTCTACAAATATTTAAACAGACAGTTTTGTAGACTTCCCACTTCATAATCCAGAGCCCAAGAGCATAATTTTAATAAGAGAAAGCTCATGAATGAAGCAGCGGATGCCAATCTCGGTCTGAGCCTGTGAAGTATAAGGTGAACCTATGATACTCATTGCTGATCATTCAATTCATATACAAATGCCTACAAAACAAAAACACTGTTCCTCAGCATGAGGCAGTATATGACAGTGACTTCTTACTACTAACCTACACAAAACCCAGTCCTTTCACCACTACCACAGAATCCCACTTGCAAGTGCAGAGAGCAATGTCAAACCCAGGATACATAATTATAGAAATCAGGAGGAAAATTATCTTGAATACCACTGACCTGATTCTTCCTATAGTCCTGTTGGGAATGTCTGAGAACCCTGTAACATAACCTTAACATATATTTGTATGGGGCGTATCTCTGGTCACCGAGGTCTTCAAGCCTCAGCATTGATCCTTCACCTTTGTCCTTAAAAGGAGCTTTGAGGATGCCAAATATCTGTTCAAAATCGAAAGCACCGAGAATGAAAATCAAACCCAGATTTTTGCTAAACTTGCAGCAGTCAGTAGAAACATCCTCTGACAGGCCCTATCAACGAAAGTCAGAAGTGAATCACTGCAGTTATCTACATATGACTAAATACAAGTGGGGGCACAATCTCAGACATTACAGCTTTATGCATTTAGCTTTACATTTCCCACCAAGTTGATTGACATTGCTTTCTCTTTACTGCTATGCTCAATTTTAAGAATTGCTAGTTATGCATCTTAACTTTGGATAAATTAAGGATAAAAAAGGAGGACAATACTGGCTGCTGTCCCACTTCATCCTTTTCACCTTTTTTTTTTTTAAATTTCAGTAGGCTACTTGAGGAGAATATTAATTTTTATTCACATGCAAGTTGACCCTCATACAAAGTCAGGGGTCCATAAGGGCATTAGAATTTTTCCTATAAGGGGAACACTTGCAGGATTGGGACCATGTTGCAAGCTTGTTTCAAATTTTATCAATAATTTGCTATCAAATGTAGTCTTAAAAGTAATCAGAATCACATGAAACTAACAGTCATCAGACACAGCCCCTGTGCTTCTATCTGATTCACAGACCAAGAGGTGAGCCTTGACTAAAGTAGTGTCGTATCTATCCAATCCAAATAGACACAAACCCAACATGGCATAAGCCAAGTTACCTAAAAATAACATTTTCTCAAATCACTCTCTCATGCAATCTCTTTGTAAATACAAGCAAGTTATTAATATAGTTATTAATACAGGACATACCTGAGCCAATATATTTTGTTCCCTCATTAATTTTTGTCGTTCCCTGTTTGGCTTGGTAATGACCACATCCAAAACTTCCTGCCCATTATTAGGCACATCAGCAACAAAGAAAATGAGATCTTCCAGTAACTTGGTTACAAACCTAGAAAGAATAGACAAAGCATTATTATATACAGTCATTCAACACTTGCTAGGATTCATTAAGAAAGAAAATCACCATTTAGAACAAGTTTTATCTAGCACAATGGAGCTTCAATCACTGCAATGTTAAGTTTGACATGTACTTAAGGATTCCAGACCTTGGTTCAGCAGAAGCTTAAATCCATCACAGGCATGTTTACCAAGGCATTAAACAACAACCAGAGGGGAAAAGGGAGAAAAATACAGGATGCTGGATTGATGCAGAGTATTCAGAAATCCAAAATCTATACCAGCTGGCCTCAAGGCCGAGCAACAGCAGAAAGACACTCTTATGAAGGCTAGCAAGGATTTTTTTACTTTATCACGAAGATGGGTCCGTGAAACAAGATGATGGACTCACTAGAGGAATAAAACCATCCTGCCACTAGACTATTTCCCTACTGAGCCAAGAAACTATTGAAAAATTACTGTATTTGTTTCACTCTTCGCTACACAAAAGAAGATTTGGCAGAAGCAAGTGCTAAAAAGGACAGAGGCAGTAGTAATTCCTTCTCTCCTACCTTCAGAAAATGCAAAAGCTAAAGAATACAAATGCAAATGCAAAAAGAAAGTGGTTGTTGCTTCCTTTTTACTAACACACCTCCCCAGGCATGCACAGACAGAAGTACGGATGCCCACAGGTTTCAATGAATCTCCTTTAAAAGAACTAGCAATCTTTTACAAACAAAATGCAGCACGTCTCCTACCCCGGGGAAGCATCATCTGAATTTGGACAACATCCAGTCTATAATTACTAAACCTGTAGGTATGCTGTGAAAGTGGCAGAAAGATGCCCAGTAGATTTTCAAAGTCATCTCTGGGAGCCAGACACAAAGCTTCCATTACCCACAAAAGGGCTGAGCTGTTTAACTAAACCCTCTGAGTGAGCTTTAGCTTTAAAAGTCTCAGTCCACTAGTGGAAAACAGCAAGGTCCCCCCCAATAGAAAAAGTAGAAAAGCAGATGTGGGATGGAGCAACCAGGAATAAACTGCTGGGGCCCCTACTTACCTAAGCAGGAAGGTGATAAAACAGGGAAAAGAGTCTTTTTTCCCCAAACGAAATCACAGGAACAAACAAATAATGGCACTGTTCTGAAACCACTCTGAAATGTTTTACATGTGTGTTGTACCAATCTGTCAACACTAAGATTTGACAATATTGGGTTGCAGCAACACAGCAGTGCAAGTTTAACATAGGGATGTCACACCTTGACTATGTTGTATCCCTCTCTGGTTCAACTCAGTCAAGAAATGGCCCATCAGCTTTTCAAGGCTGAGTACCAACACCCAAAGCCGTTACAGGTCTACCTGTTATGATGAAACCTCCATCTAATATTAAACCATCTGGTCTAATTGCTACTGACAACCAATAGCAAAAATTCCATGTCATCACCAAAAATTAACATTTTGACCAAAAATCTGTGTATCATGCATAGTGGCATAGAAGCTACAAATTAACACTGCCAGAGATGCTGTCTAATATTTAGTTTAACCAGAGAGAGCTGAAAACAAATAGCCAACTACATCACTGGCAATGGGATATATTTGGCTACAACGTTCAACAAAACCCCTTAATTTAGGGGTGGGTGTTAAGAACAGACATTCTAATAGCACTACAGCTGAAACATGGTTGAATACAAAGGGAAAACACCAAAATGATGTAAAACAGGGAAAGAGAATGGGGAAAAACAGAAATAAGAAAGGAAAGGGACTACTGGGGCAGCCTCTCCGTCACTCTGAGACCTCCTTCTACTGCTCTCAGCATGAATGTGCGGTATAGTGAACTCCATGCGAATCAGAGAGTCCTGCCATGCTGCCCACTGTACAGACAGCTTTCTCGCACATGAGAATCAAATGCAATGGACCCCCATATCACAGCTCAGAAGTGGTTTATCAGAGGAAATTAAGACAAAAGCTTTGCATTTGCCCAGGGAGCTACCCATTTATTTAAGTGGCCGGTGAGCCGGGGAAGCACTGTTTACCCCCATTTTACAGATGAGCTACTCAGACCAGCCTGAGGTGCAGCAAGGATGCTCTAATAGAGATGGAATCTAATTCCAGGCTAGCACTCTCAGCACTGAACTGTCCTCACCCAACTGCCTCTGTGTCCACGTGGATATTACTAACCTACCTGTTATGGTGATGCCAAGATGTCATAAGTAACCAAACACCAATTTAGGAAGGAAAAATATAAAACTCACTAACCTCCTTTCATTCTGGGTTATTGTTCCATTCTCCAGCTTTTTAACAGTTGATGCTAGAACCTTGTTTGCATCATTGGCAAAGTCCAAGTCTCTGACCTCAGACAGAGGAACCGATACAATGGCAAAAGCTTCCTTGTCCTCTTTTGTTTGGCACGTCCCAATCTGCAATAGTTTTTCATTTAATGTGGGTAAGCAATCTTCTTAGCTTTACCCTAATTATTACGCATATTTTATACGTTAGAAGTGAGATCATCAGTAGAGAACTTCAGGAATGAGTTTGGAATTTCAACCCCAAGATACATGTGTTTACCTTTAACATCACAGGCCTCTCTTCATCAGTATCTATTGGAATACTGGTACTAGTGACCCAAGTGTTAGTGCATAAATGCCTCAGTCGGACGTATGAGTTCCTAAAGGAGAACAAAGCAAACAACATGTTAGATGGATCAGTCCTGAGCTAAAGTGGGCAAGGTGGGATGCAGTGGAACACATGACCATGACATGAGGCTTGAGGGCATGAGTCACACCAGTCATGTGTAATAAAAGGGTGAGGAAGACCTAAAAGATACTCCAGTACCCTTTTCCCTTGTCGTCTCCTTTCTCAACCAGAACAGAGTTGCAGAAAGAACAAACAGTATCTTGGGATTATGCAGAATGCTGTTGTTAAGTATTTATGTAAGCCTAGGAGCAAAATATTCCTTAAAGAAAAACATTTAAAAGGAAGGTGTTATAAAATCCCATCTGAAAGAAATATATTTCATGAATAAAACCAATTCTTTTCTTACTATTTTTTTCTGCAGAGTAACAAACCCCTTCAAGCTGTCACAGGACAAAAGCCAGAAAGTAAAACTGACCATGGTTTCACAGCTTCACCATTATGATCTGCAAATCCTTGTTCTAGGGAGCAAGCATTTGCAGTACCAGTTCTCAACTGAAAATCAAGTGAAAAAAGAGCAGGCATGAGATTCTTCTAAATTCTTTCCATATGATAATCTGTGGTATTATCAAAAAGCAGAGCTGAGAAATCAATTATAATTTTTACTCTGAATTATACTTTTTGAATATATTCACTATGGTCTTCATTCACAGTCCCTTTCATGTTGATGGGCTTTGAGTATTCAAGTAAGCACGTTATCTGGCAAAACTCAGCATAGCAAATACATTTCAAAACTACATACATCAGTATATGCAGGTACCCAGCTTTAAAATCCACCCTTATAACAACTAGCCCCAAGTGTGTCCTTGCCCATTCAGTCACAGCCAGCACCGTGTGACTTATCTAGCCAATCACAGCTAAGCAACACAGTTGAAATTTCAAATATTCACAATTAAAACCCAGAAGCCAACTGCTGATCCATTTGAATAACAACTGTGTCATGGCATCTTGATCTGTCAGGGAAACAGAAACCCAGTTCACCATACACGTTATTTTGTTGGAAACAATTCAAGCCGGGTCTACTAGCCTTATAGGTTTTTTCAAACAGTGCACAGGGCTCCATTCTGTCCTCATACATATCTGTGCAATATTTAGCCCATTATTTTTTCTCTTCACAGACTCTCTTTAAGTGTCACTTGTTTTATCTTAGAATTATTTTACCCAGTCACAGCAGCAGTATCATGTTTTATACATCTCTTGTTTACCCATGAACACTCCTCAAATGTTAACTGAAGGATAATACTTGCTCGTGTTTGATTTTTTCTGCTTTACTCACCAGCTAGGAAGAAATAACGCTAGGAAGAAACCCTGTCAATGCAGCACTATTTTTTGCCTTTTTTTTTTTTTTTTTTTTTACCTTGGAACCAGGCAATCAGCTCTCTGAAGAGTGGTGGCATCCAGTTCAAAGAGAGATGCGATGTCATTTCCATGTGGCACAGAGACCAAAGTATACATAATCTTCTCCCCTGCTTGGCGTTTCTTCTTTGAAGCAGGAAGGTCGCCGTCTCTCTGCTGATTAGGCACAAGGGTTATTTGCTTGCATCAGGGCCTATTATAAATTCTCCAATTACCTTGCGGACAAGTAATACATCTGAATTGTACTTTTTTTTTTTTTTTTTTTTCATTCTAGCAAGAACGTACCATGACTGGCTTTGGTGTGTGTAACACAAAGGATGCGCTTTGCTTCAGGCACATGGGGTCTCAGACAGTCATTATAACAACAGCAGGTCACAAGCCACAGAGAGACAGCAGTACTGTATACATTATTACTTGACACCTACAACTTCAAAAAACCTGTAGTAGTTGCAGACCCTTTACTCCCAACAGATGTAACTACACAGTGCTGGTTTGGCAAGGGCCAAAGTTGAAAGAAGAGAGCTAACGAAAATTAGATTTTTTTAAAGGGGGAAAGGGGATTTTAAAAGTAAGCAATTTGCCTAAATCCACTGTTGTTTTATTTGGTTGCTCATTTTTTCCTCTCATATGGTCAGAATCACAGCAGCCCACTTCCCAAACTGCAAGAGCCAGAATATCTGTTCCACTAAGATCAACTTGTCTTTGGAAGGGGGACACAGAAAGCACCAGCTAGATTGTATTAAAAATCTTAGCACAGGCTGATAATGCATTGGAAGCTGGATCCAACACAGGTCTGAGTTTGCCCACTGCAACTGGACAAGTTTGCTCCCTTGGAGGAGCCCAGCTTTCAAGTGACAGATTTACAAAGTTGTGTTGGTGCCTCAGAAGAGGTGATCTTCCTCCCACCACCTGCTGAAAAATCCATGGGAATTCTGTGACCCGGCACCACGCAGCCATCTTCACCTACGTACCTTTGTCTTCACAGACTCCAAATGCTACCTTCCCTAAGCACATTATCTTTGCTTGAAGGAGTAATTCGGAGTCTGTGCCCGTAACCATGCAGCAACCAAAGGAATTACTGGCATAAGTAAAAGCTGCTCCTCTGGGGTGTTGAGTTACACATATTATATAAGACTAAAAACCAATTAAGAGACTGGCAGCCCAGGGCCCTTCACGTACACAAAATATATCATGGAGGGAGAGGAAGAAAGGAATGAAGAAAGCCAAAAGAGAAAAATCAAACACTGGAAACCTGAAATACTATTATAATGATTTATAATGCGCCACTAGGGAAGAGATGTACAAAGCAATATAAAGAGGCTAGGCTGTATTCAGTTTGCATTAGTACCTTGATTAAAACCAAAATGTAAGGGATAATCAAGGGCAAAGCTTTGATTATTCATATTGGCAATTGAGATTAAGCAACAAAATCAAGGATCAGTGAAACTACATAAGAAATCATCTTATTTCAAGGCACTTTTTGAATCCTTCCAAAACATCCATTTTTTCATTATTAAGCCTAAAAAATGCCAGCTTTCTATCCTATTACTTCTAGCAAGGACAGAGACAATAGGAAAAAACAGGAAGAAATCCTCACAGAAGTTCTTCTTGGGCTCATCTAGTCATTATATTCAGTCATTTTTGAGAGGAAGGCTTGCAGAGACGAAAGCCAACCATCTCACACAAGAGTAAACTCATCTGGCATTCCTCACATCCTACCATATCCCACACCCAAAAAAATATTAAACAAAATTGCACAAAAAAACTTAACCTGTATACGAGGATTGAAGAAAACAGCAAATTTTTTTGTGATTTCTATACATATTTTGTTTTACATACTCAGGATGAGACCCAGACTGGAAAGGCTGGCAAACTATAAGAGAATCCTCTTAACAGCTTACTGGGTATGAGTTAGAATCTAGCATCAAATGAAAATCTACTTCTTAAATTTCCAATCAAAATGGAAAACTGGAAAAACAGTTTAAAATTCAAGAGGTCTGCAAAGGGGTGAGTAGCAAAGGATAGTTTAGAACAGCATCCAGACTTTTTGTTATTTCCCATATCTGACATTCAAATTTAGTTAGGGTTTCCCAGAAACTACCTACTCTACTATAATTTCCAAACTGAAAAGACTGGTACAGAAAAAGGCAGGATACTTCATAATTTTACACATTTTTTTCCCTGGGGCTCTGGGAAAAATACAGACCAAAATATGAAACTCTATTCTACTCTGTGTTATGAAGTTTTTTTATACTCACTCACAACATAATGTCTGACCATCCCCAATAGGTCATTATGCACATGTGCAGGTTTCTATGACAGGAGGCAAAGTCAAAGGCAGGTCTTCTGTGCTTTAGTAGTTCACGCTAACCATTAGCTCTGTGGGGAAGTTCATCCTGCACTTTGGGACTGAGTCTGCCCATTCACTAGTCTCCCCAACAACTGTATAGATGCAGTTGAGCAATGGAGTTGGCTCATGAGGCCTAAATCCCACCAACCAGGCTTAGCAGCTGTCAAATCAGACCTGGTATATGAACAAGAGCTGGTTTTTAGTCTAAAAAGAAAGTCCACATCAACAGAGGACAAGACAGTGTCTGCAACACTGCTAACTGCAATGCAAGGCTTAGCTGAGCAAAGTCAGACCTGCACAAGAGCTGTACAGTAGTTCCAGACTGGACTCCAGCACAAACCTCAGAACTTTCCTTATAATGTTATTTTAATACCTCTGACACACCTCACAACCCAACCTGGATTATGAGTGTTAAGCACTAGTCATGGAAAAAACCATGTAAAAAGAAGTGACCCTCAGCTTGACAGCTCTGAAAACAACTTACCTACATGGAGTGCATGAGACAGCAATACTGCCATTACATATGAACATACATGGATTTATATTTATGTCTGAATTTATGTCTGAGTGCATGTGCACATACCTCTCTGTGAGAGAGAGAGAGAGAGAGAGAATGCATATACTTGCACACAGAAAGTTTCTTATGATTAATTAAATTTAGTAAGCAGTCATCAGAATCTGCACTTAACCTAGCCATTACTGAATCAGTAGATGAGTCTACATGAGGATGTGGAAAGAACTGAAAGTATTAGACTATTTCAAATTAATTAGACAATATGATCAGCTCAGGAGAAGCACTGCATTCCTAAGCAGATAAAAACAAGTTGACATTTGCTAGGGTAAGAAACTGGCGTACAAGCAGATGCAGCCAGCAAAACCAGATTCAATGAAGAGAAGGGAGGAAAAGAACCGTAAAGGGAGTCAAATGTAGAGAGAAGAAAATTCAATTTAAAGCAATATGAAGAGGAAGCCAATTAACAGTTTCAGAGATGTTGGTGATGTGGTCAGTGACAGCCAAAGGAAAGCACTCCCAAGACTTTAAAAAAAAAAAAAAGTACCAGGTGAACTACATGCTAGGAGTACAGAGAAGTGCACGAACTGTGGGTAAAACAATATTAGCAAATAGTAAATTCACTGAGAAAAAAAATAGTTTTCATTGTCCAATACTACTGGCAAACTAGTGACAGGCTGTCGCAAGTCAAATCAAATACATATCCAAGGCAAAGAAGGTGGAATCACCTCACTCTGCTGTGCACTTGTTAAATCACTCACAAGGATGAAGGAAACGCACATCCAGCTCCTCTTCTGCCTGGCAGGAGTTGGACCTAGACCTCCCGAAAGAATGACCCGGTCCAAATACCAGGTGGTACAAAGAGCAGAGCTCAGACTGCTCAGCCTAACCAAACCTAAGTGTCCACTAGATGAGAGGGCTGTTAAGCCCAGTGACCAGCCTCATTCTGCAGCAGTAACGCAAGGCACACTACTCACATGCCCAACAGGACTTTGCCAGGAGGGGGAACTGAACATACCCCTACTACCATACAGCCAGCGACCAGGGCACTCTTCCAGGAGGGACTTGTCTAGGAAAGCAAAGGCTGGGAGTTCAAAAAAGGAGTCCTATTTAGTGAAAACAAACAGCCATTTTGGTGAGGAGTGGAAATACTGATCCAGGCTCACAGCAAAGTGCATAGCTCCTGGGCTACCACCATGGATCTGCAGTGCATTGTACTGATTTAAAAAGAAGCTTAAAAAAAAAACCAATGCAGAAACAACATGGTATTTGGAATTTGAAGGGCAAACGTAACTCGAGACAAATCCCATATTGTAATCGGAGACAAACCAATCAGGTACAATCAGATTTGTTTTTCTTAAGACTTGTAACTCTTCTTTACAGCTCTTAATATAATGTGCTAGTAGTTGTGACCTATCCCAAACCCCCATTATTCACTTCAACTAGGTATCATACTAAAATTCAGGAGATTTACACGGCATTTTGCTTATGGATGGTCCTTCCTTTCAACTGCAAAAAGCAATACAAAAAACATGACAGACCTGAAATACCTTTTCTTTTAGAAACCCAATCTACAATTCCAATTGGTAAAGACACCTCTCGTGGCATAAAGACAGACAAGGATAATGCCCTGCTCCTGAATGAATACATTAAGCTGCACTACAGATTTCAACAGAAATTAAATTTAATAGCAGCCAGAGTTCTGAAAATGCCTGTTAAATCCAGTACAATGTGGTATCTCAATGTTAACCCAGTTTAGGAGGCTTTTACAAAACCAGCGTTTTCAGAGAGTGGTAATGTGAGCAGAACTCCATAGGTTAGATGACTTAAAAAATCCTATATGAAAAGAAAGTCGAGTGTATTAATGGCCAGTCTTGCTCCTGCATGTTACAGAGCTCTGGCAGACAGCACAGCAGTTAGCCTCCTATAACACCTTCACTGTTGACTCATTTGTGAGTCATCGCATTTTTAGCAGAGACATCACGTTGCAATTCTGTTGTTAGGAGCCAGAGACATTCTGTAAGAAACAATGTATGCGTTTTCAGAGCTGATTCAGACCTGTGTGCAGCAGCAGAATAATAATAATGTGCTGGCATCTGTGTCTCCCCTTCTCCCCCCAGCCTCTTGAGTGGTCTGACTACTGCCTTTATATAAGCAGAGACACTGCCATTTTAAAGCTGATGATTTTTCTTTTCTTTTTTTAGATGTTTTTCAGATTGTTTATTGCCAGGTTAATTCCTAGCCAAGCCTTTAAAAGAAACCAAATAAATTCCCCAAGCCTATTCTACTTTAAACTGCACCACCTGTGTCCCAGATTATAAAATTTTAATTAAACAAACTTAGCTGCTGGAAGGTAAAATAAAATTAATTTAAAAATTATTTACAGTGTTTATCAGGAAAAAAAATCACCTGGGCTGGAAGCAAAAAAGAAAACTTTGAATTGCAGAGTTGTTTGGAATTCATAAAGATAGACAAATAGAAGTCAAAGGAGATACATCAAATTGCACCTAGAAGTCCATGGTAGAACTGTCCAACTCCTTTACAAGAAAAGTAAATGCATACCAGTCTCAGTCCTAAGAAAAATCTGAACAATAAAAGCCAGTTTAGAACTGGTTAGGATTAGCACTCTCGTGAAAATGCAGACAAATGGAGTTAAGGTACCTATCCAAAGACAGCCTTTAATAGAAAGGCACTAACAAATGCCAGGTTGCCAGCTGTTCTTGACATTTCCCCAATGTTTATAGCATTCTTCTCGATGCTGTGCATTTCTGTGATTAGAAATAATAGACTACTTTGCAGCATAAAATACACCAATTTTGGATTTAATGGGAGTTGTAACACAGAGCACTGCATTTGGATGCATGATACACTACAATCTAGACTTCAAAAGATGAAGAAGCTTTTTTTTGATAAGGCCTTTAAATCACAGAAAGGTCTTCCCGTTTAAAAAACAAAATTCTCTGGAGTCTAGATGTGAGAAAAAAATGTATAAAGAATATTAATCAACTCATTGTAAGGCCAAATTTTACCAGAAATAAAAGCAGTGTTTCACAAGACAATTTGGCTGGATTCTCAAGAAGCAGCCCATAAATGAGCAATGAACCGCAGTCCAAATGTAGCTTTAATGCTTGGGAACAAAAGTCCTAGTGACTTCCAGTAATATTTATGTTCTCTGCAGCCAAAACCCTTTCAGACTTTTGAGTCACTTAAGGCAAGGCAGAAAAGCTGCACTTAGGCAGAACCTAGATGCCTATGCCCACTACTGCACCACGGAAAATCCTTCTCCATTGCTGCTTCCTAAAATTCAGTTGCCTAAGCAACTGTGATCAGGACTTGTAAACCAGGCAGTGAACATGCACAAGAAGCCCTATCACACATTTAGGAGTTAAGGGTTGGCATGAAATGCACTGATGGCTGTGCCACCTTTAAAACCCAGAGGACAGAGGAGCTGGTACCCTTTTATCCAACAGACTAGCAGAGAAAAGAAAAACACAGGGTGTAGACTCAGTTTCTTCCTTCAGTTGAAAGGATTCAAGTATGCATCTCCCATTTCCCTGCTACTCAAGACTTCAAATTTTGCCTGGGGTAGGTCCACTTCCATCTTCCCCTCTAGAGCAGACAGATTTACTTCATGGGCAGTATTTCAAAATTAATTGCTTCAAAAGATGAAAAAGAAGATGCCTTTGCAGTGAATCAGTTAGGCATTCACCTGGCAGAAGAAACACTAGATGAAAACCACAAAGCAAAGAAAGCATGTATGCTCTAGGTTATATGCATATTGGATACAAGACTGACATAGATAGCCCTTAAAGAACTCCAATTATTATAAGATTCTTGTACTTTTAAGGGATAATTCAAAACACTGCATCATTGTAACATGGAAGAAATTTCTGCACAGGGATGTGAAGCTTTTCTGTACAGTTGCTCAAGGCCAGAATGAAGGCTTAAAATAGCCATTGCTGACTCATACTATTACCTACAAGACTATAAAGGGGTGAAGAATCCAAATGCATTTCTACCATGCTAAAAGGGCCTGTAGGCTTGGATTTACATGGAAGTGTTACCAAATGTTGTTAGGAGTTCTTCACAAAACATTTTTCACAAGAAAGTGCTGACTGCATAAACTAAAATTTCCATCAGTTTTGATCATCAATCAGTTTTGATTAAATTTTCATTGAAAGTATTTGTCTAATCTGATTTATGTGGTCTATGTTTTTAGTTGAAACCAATACCCAGGAGGATTAAGCCAAACTGTTGGAGAAGTCACCTTTAACATTCATGGTCAGATTACTCTTGCGCTGCCTTCATTACCCAGTCCCGGAAATATTTAACTATTTAGATGAACTGGAATATGCTACAAGTGGAAACCCTATACTATATCTAAATCAGTATAATGTGGTACAACAGCACTGGATCCTTGGGGACAAGGGCCTAACATCTACCCTACACACATTTTCATAGGTCTTACTTCAGACTACCTGTAGTCTGGTTTGTGAAAGGTTGGAGCACAGTAGATACATTCCAGGGGTGTGTGTATCTTTTTATTTTCATCCAACAGAATACAAGTTTACATGCTCTGAGATTGGTCTGCAAAGTGAATTGGAGTGTCTTAAATAGGGAATAATCTGGAGATTTTATTCAGAAGTGCCATCATAATGTGAACTATGTTAATGCAGATGCATGTCTTGTGAGACTAACTCTACTGTTCACAGAGCAAGAGCATGAACCAAAACTTTTCCAAGTAAGCACCCTACTCACTGGGGTATTCTAGAACTTATCTCAATTTCCATTTGAAAGCTCCAAGGGCTTCAAGTGTCATTCTAATACAAAGAGAAACAACTGGTGGAACTTCCATATATTCATGAGAAAGAATTCTCATTTCTCTGGATAGCTTAGCTGTTATTGCTATATTACCATTCGTACCAAATATCAGGGCAGATGGAAAACCAATGTTGCCAACTTCTACAAAAATCTCCATTTTGATTAGAACTGCAGTCCTGAAGGCATGTGATTATGTAAGAATCTTGGCTTTCATTTTATGAAAAATAAAAAATTCTTCCCCATGCAGAGAAAACTTGAAAATGTGTCCTCTAAAAGAACAAAAGCCAGAAGACACACAGCAAGAAATGAAACTGAATTATTTTGAAGAAGATCTCAGCATTTTCAAGGCAATCTCATTAATTTGATGGAGGAATGACTCTTCTTTGGACTATATTTGTTGTCTCAGTAACAGTAAGGTTCCCCCAGGATTTTAACTCCACTTCCTTCACACATTACAAACTACAACATGTCTGGCCTTGCCTCGTTAATTAAAAGTAGTGAGCATGCTCTTGACGTTGTACAAGGCAAAGGCTGTTGCCTCCTTGGCAAAGGGCTTAAGGCCTCTGTCCAACCCATCCACTCTGCAGCAAGGACAACTTGGATCCTTACAAAGATACAATGACAGAGTTGCCTGAAGTGTGGCAGGGCTCAGGCTAAGCTTGTGCCTGAGTATCTACTTGCATGTACTGAATACAAGCAATAAAAAGGGTCTCAGCATGTTCTTAGATTTAGAGCCACATTTGACTGACAAACATGCCCCAAGGGGGCTTGTCTCCACTAGCAGAGCCTCCAAATTGGTACTGGCACATAAGTAACCAGATTTGCTTGTCCCTGGTTTTCTTGCTAAAGAGGGTGGTGGGTTTTGCCATGAAGTAATACATCTGATTTGAGAAGAATTAAGACATTTCATTATCTGCAGTCACCAAGCAGAACAGTTTCCAACTAATGCCAATTTGATGCAGAATTTAAGTAAGTTTCCTACCATTTGCCTTACGTGAGGGAAAACTTTCTGTAATGCCAGTCCTGAGTTGCACCCTAGCTTACACAGGATACAGAACACAATGCCAGCAGCCACAACATGTAAGTAAAAGGAAAGCTGTGAAGGACTTTCGTATGTTGGGCTGTATTGGTGTGATGGGTTGACCCTGGCTGAACGCCAGGTGCCCACCAAAGCCGCTCTATCACTCCCCCTCCTCAGTTGGACA
>JANZLQ010000025.1:8923146-8988875 GCA_026212715.1 Elanus axillaris | reverse complement strand
GCTACCAATGCAGAACACAGCACTATGAGGGCTGCTATGGGGAGAATTAATTCCATCTCAGCCAGACCCAATACAATTGGGTTAAGGATACAGTATTTCCCAGATTATATGCAACATATAAATTCCACTTACCAATGCTTTTCCTTCATTATTACCTTCTGGATAGTGTGGGTTAAGCTGGAAAAGAAAAGAAGTCAAATACTATCTTGATAGCTTTTAGACATTTCAGAACTGAGGGGAGAAGGTTTGGTTCAGTTCTGTATTATGTATCCACCCTGCAAAAGGACAGTGGAGTATTTAGAAGCAGTATGAGAACGAGAATATAAGAATTACCGATTAAATTTCTGACTTAACTGCATCTTGCCATCAAGTTGTTAACTCAAGAGAGGAATCTCAAATAACCAAAACCACAAAGAATGATGAAGAAAGCACAGATAGTTACTAATCTAAACGCAGCAAGTTACAGTCACCCACACACATACACACGTAACCACTTCCAGGATTGACCTTGAGCAGATATATTCAGACAAAAACTAACATGCTTCATGTTTACTGAGATTTTACTGGAAGACAGTGAGCTCAGAATAAACACATCTTGGAAACATGGCAATGCCACTACAGACAAGTGCTTAATTACCTTGTGATTCTATTTAACCATTATTAATGGGGCTAATATTTTCTATGTCATACCAGGATTATCAAGCATTAATTAATAACTAAAGTAGTATGAGAAGCTTGGATGAAAGACACTGTATAATAGCAAGTGTGAAGTATTACTATTTAACAGTGTTTAATATGATTTTACTTTTGACAAGGGAAATATGTAGACTAGAAGATTAGGGATTATGTAGGCAGATACATACTCAAGTAAACAAACACACATACACCCACACACTGGCTGCATATGAAACCTTTCAAGGTTTGACTTACTTGATGAAACTATTTTGCCTCAGTATTCACCATATACCCTGACACAGGATATGCTGTCAAAGCGTTGAAAATGCTGAAGAGAAACTATTAGTTATATAAGGTAATTTAGTTCTTAAGCAATGACAGCATGTATATATCGTTCAGATAAGTACAGTCATTTTCTTGGCTTGAATTTGGCATTACCAGTGTAGAAGAGCCGGAAGAAAATTGCACAGGGCAAGCTGAACGAATCCCAGTAAAACTTTTCAATGTCACGTCACCATACATCTAACATTACACAGACAACTACTGTGAAGAGTTTTTATTTATTTTTAAGGTTCTTATTAATACTATATCATTTATATCCCTTTACCCAAACAAGCCAGCTCCTTTCCACATTATGAGCTCCAACTCCCACCTATTTCTGTTATACAGCAATAGGAATGGGAGATGAACACTGAACAACAAACAACTAGAAGTTATCCATATATACATACATGTATGTATACATGCATATGTAACTGTTTTCATATAGTTTTGGCTTCTTCGTAGGTTCTCACACTTCTTTCAGCATTCTGTTTGTTCACCTGACACCTTCAAATAATTCTAGTTGCCCATTCTAACAGCGAAGCTGAGCTCTCTACCCTTGGTCCTCCATCAAGAACGGAGAAATCAGGCAGTGCTCCTTAGTCACAGCCACACACAGTGGCCTTCCAGCACAGGTGCAGAGAAGGTAAAGAAAAGCTAAATTCTATCCTACCTTCAGCTTCTGCTGTTTTAAGCAAGCGAGAAAAAGTCTGGGTCAACTCAGGTTTGTCACTAGACTCAGCACAGAGAACCACATACTGACGACTAGATCTTCAAACAGAATAAATCTATAATGTTTCAATGAAGGGCCCGAGTAAATACATTTGTCTACCCAGTATGAATTGGGCCTTGATTTCTGCTATTCTTCAGCTGTTTGCTTTCAACATAATGATACTTTAAAAAAAAAATATAGCAACAGGAGAAACTAGGAAAATCTCTCTCCAGTGCCACTTCTTGCCTACTTTATAAATGACTAAAGAGATTGCCCTCAAATTTCAAAAACAGTTCACTTGTGGACTGAGGCTGAGGGAGACAGAAGGCTCAAATTAAAAATTAAGTACATCCTTAATGATGGTTTTTCTTGACCCGCTGTAAGAGAAATAATAAAACTAAAAGGATGTTGTTTAGAGAAAGTTTTGAGATGCTGACGTTAAACTGTAAACATGACAGAATGCAGTTTTAGGGCTGACGTTCATGGCCCCGTTTTTAGCTGTGCTGAACAGCTGCCACTTTCATTTTCATTTCAGCTGAGGTTGTTGGTACTGAGCATCTCTGAAAATCAGACTATTAGCTATTATCCTATACTATATTCTCCAGATAGAGAGGCATAAATCATGTAGAGTTGTATGTCATATTAGACCTGTTCTGACTCCTTTTCAATATCCAAGTACAGCGGAATGACCTAAGGACACAGTGACAGTCTTCACACTCCAAACTCTATTGCTTTTTCTGATTTATGTAAGATAACCTCCATGTTCTTCAATAAGCCTCCAAAACAAAAGAATCCTTGAAAATAACAACATTAATAATTTTTTTCCTTTTTGCTAATGAAGTCAAGTAAAATTCTTCACAGGTGTTCAGAAAGTAAGAGTACTATGCTAAAAGAGGCCCCATTGAAGTTCAACAGTCTTCAAGATTTTCTGTGTCACTGGATGGGTTGAAGTTGCAATGTTACTGAAGTGTAGCTGAAATACAGTACTGTATATTTCTGTAAAACACCACTGGAAGGTGCACACAGTCAATACAATACACAGCAAGAACACAATGCATTGTAAACTGCAGAGCTCAAGCAACTGTGATTGTATGAATCATTATTGTAATAGCTTCATTATATGTTATTTTCTTACAGTATATCTCCAACAGCTTCTTTTCCAATGCAGAATAATCCAGAAATCCTAATCCTCCACTGCTTGTTTTTCAACAAACTTAGGTAAAGACATTTTTTACCTTTCCATAGATGTAAAGACAAAAAGGTATCACAAAATGAAATTTTAGCTTCCTCATAGCTGAAAACTAAACAATATCAAAGACCCTGAAACTCATTTCATGTTACGGCAAGCTCATGAGACTCACCATAATATCCCAACGCTCACCCATTATGTAAGGCCACACAACCTAACCGCCTGAGTAAATGGCAATCTCTATACAGTGGTAAGGGAGGTGCAATCTAAATCAAGTAACACAGACTGCATTAGTAGAGAACAACTAGGGAAGGACAAAGGAGAATTCACATCAGTGAAGTGGTGAACTGGCCACCTGATAGTAGTTGCGCTCATCCTTCACTCCACCACCACGTAGAAGGCCAGCTCTATTGTGGGAATTTTGCAGTTGGGCAAGGCTAAGGTAATCAGCTCTCACAGCTCGTGACAATGATTTATGACACCACAGACACTTCATCTTTTTCAGTTGCTTATACATATGAACCCAGACCCAAGTCTACACATTCTCCAGCCTACATAAAATCTCCTAAACTCCAGGAAATGGGGCTACCATATCAACTTTTTTTTCACATCACAGCACCATGGAAGACATTACGGTTTTACACACACACAGGCTCAAGCGCAGGTGACTCAGGTGCTGCATGAGCTTTTCCTTATGCCAAGTCCCTATCCACAGGTTAAGTACCATTGTACCTGCAAATGCAATTTGCACAATATAGTTCACAGGAAGTACCTGGGACCTCAACTCGTCTTGTAATCTGAATCTGCTGAGGAGAAGAGAGCTTGGAAGCAGACTAGCAAACTTCTTAGCAAACAAGGACAGTCAATATCAATAGAAGGCCACCACCACACAAGATCGTATTTTTAAACACTAAAATCATTGACTATATTGGGGTTTATAGAAAGATTTGCAACTACAGAGAAGATAATACATTATTTTAAATCTAAACAGAACTAGTATTTACTTGCACTCTTTTGTAAGAAGCCAAATTCCCAACTCATGATCTACATAGGGTATCTGAGAGAGCCTGAAGGTCAGGGTCAACATTGCAGGTGGTCCTCCTGGGTGTATAAAAATTGATGTCCCTTCAACAGAGTTCAGGCTCAGCCTTTGCATGTGGTGGTATGTAAAAAGAGTATATGTATGAAAGCATACATATACTAATATACTCATGCTGTGGGAGCACCAGAAAGCCCCCAGTAGAGAGTATGTGTGACAAACACGTAATAGAAGCCAGCTTTTACAGGTGAAAAATGGAGGTACAGACAAAGCCTTTAGCTCTTTCTGGTTAAAATTATTTGGAAGGGCAAGGAATCTCATTCCTGAATTTTTGCCTAGTACCCTCACAAAGTGATCATCCTCCTGTAGAGTCTGCATAGTAGGAAGACAACTTTTGTCTATGCATGTTTCTTCTGTTATTTGGTACTCAGAGAATGCAAGTGCCCTGCTAATCCTGAAAGGTGTTCTGCTAGACTGAGTGTCAGAAGTTCCAGGCGCTGTCATCTCCACTGATGACGTCTCTACTGATTAAAGCTAGTCAAAGCTGTATCTTAAATTTTTTAATACATAAGACTTCACAGTGCATAATCTCCTGAGGTTCTACTATTGAGCAGAACAACTTCTTACTAACAAATTATTCCTGCCTTTAATTTTATTTTCACATCTTCCCGTAGTAAGACATGCTTTACAGTCTGACAACTGAATTATAGATTTCAGTCCATACTGTGGACAAACAGTTTGGAATTTCACATTTATACTGAATGCTGCTTTTAGAGGAATGCATGGGAAGTATCCAAACAGGCTATTTCTGGACACTTAATTTAGAAAGAGAGAGACGAGTTTGGGGAAAGAAACACCCATGCTTATTTTAATCAAATTTTGTTGACTAGGTAAAGAATATTTAAAACATCTCATCAGGAAAAGAATTAGATTGCCAAATTCCAGTTAAATGGACATTTTAACAACTTGGTAAATACCTGCATTCATGAAGGAAACCCTGACAAAAAAAGAATAAAAGGATCTAATTCAGTACATGTAAACAGTTCTCATTTCATTTGATAACCATCCCGTTAACACACAGCCTGTTACCGAACCAATGAGGACAAGTGTTTCAGTGAAAAAAAGCTGGCACAAAAGAAAAAAAAATCCACTTCTCAAACCTTGCATCTTCATTAGACTTGCTTTGTTCTTTGTTAATGTCATACTGATTAGCTTTTGATAAATCCAAAGGGCTTTTGCACAATTTCAAAGACTCAAGTGGTATTCAAAGAACTTTTGCCATCGTATTAACTTGCAGGAGAAGGACTGGCTACGACTCTACCTCGATAAACCCCATTCAACACAGCCACAGCATCGGCACAAAGTTCCTGATAATCATCATCCCAGGAAAGTTTAAAAATCTTAAAAAGTCTTTTATTTCAGGATTGTATTTTGCTGCTGTTCTGCTTATAAGCCATGTCTTAGCACATCAGACGTGTTTCCAGGGAGTGCTGGGAGAGCCGAATCTTTTTGTCTGCTTCAGGCCCCCCATGCGGCACAGGCAGCGCGAGGCGGACAGGGACGGCCACCCCTGCGTCGGGGAGCTACCTGCTCGTCAAAAACTGGAGCGAGAATCAGCTCCAACACCCTCCTGTCCCAATCATTCACCCTTGTCATAAGAAGAAAGGATAGGTCATCCGATGGCATTTTTAGCTGCTGGATAAGCAGTGGCAGGCCAGTGCTTTGGTATGCCTAAATCACCACTGATTGAAAGGTCTCACCCCAGCAGCATAAGCTGGAGCTGCCACAACACGTAGCTCTATGTTAAGCCAGGAGAGAGCAGTGACTGAGAAATCCCTTTGCTTCTACAGTGATCAAAGGTAGAGAACCTGACCATCCACCAACGCCTGGTGCTCGGTCCCACACAGCCACAGCCCATTCTGCAGAGGAAGTCAAAAGAAAGAAAAATGTCTAAGAGATCCTTTACTTTAACCTGAATGCTGGGCCATAACCTCAGCATGAGCTTCAGTGGCTCCATGCCAATGTGTGCTATATGAAAAAGCATCCTCACCTCTTCAAGGGTTATGTTCTAAATATTTATATCCCATATGCCTTTCAGTGGTCCTCCCAGAAATAACTAAGGATGATTGAATTAGACATTACTGAAATTTATACCATTATGAAAACAAACCAAAACAACACACACAAAAATCCCCAACAATAAAAATAAAAAAAATACCAAATGAGGGAAGCCTTCTAAACCTCCACCAAGCATCAGAAGTAAAGAAAAATAGGCAAAAATATAACTGAATAAAAACTTCTTAAGAAATTTTGAAATAATAAGCAAAAAAAAAAAAACCCACACTGAAAAACAGACCACACATCTACATTTGCTGTTTTGGAACACATCAAAATGCAATACCACTAGACATTGCATTTTTAATAACTGAAGCAGTCCTTATAATGACTAAATGACAATAAATGCTGCATTAATGGCTTGGCACTTCCCTTTCTCCTGAAGCTCCTATGTATACAAACACGGCTCAAATGCAGCCAACTTCAGACAGGACTGAAAAAGCCTAGCTGAACACAGGCACACAGATCACTACTGCAAAACTAGCTGGCTGGGGAAAAAAAAAAATCTTTCCTCCGAGATCCAGATTTCTGAAGGTATTTGCACACCAACAGATGCCAATGTCGTTCCTAACTTCCACCAAACTGAAGACAAGTCAGGTGAAGAAATTTAGCTGCATTCCCCAGATTGTTAAAAACCTTGGAAAATCTAGTCCTGGGTTTTGCTAAATGGACATCTTCTAACTCTGTCACTTTAAAAAGCCACATCCAAGTCTGCAGAACAGGTCAGACAGGCTCTGTAAATCAGTAATCCACCTTCCTCCTCCTCCTCTAGTTTCTGGATTTCTTCCATCTCTTCAAGCATAGCTGTAAATTATCCTTCACTCTTTACAGAGCTTTAAAACAAAACCACACTCCTCCTTTGAGACAGTGAAAAACAGAAATAGGGCTTATGGTGCTGAGTTCACCGTGTCACCTTGGCAAGCCCTTTTTCTTACCTTTAATCACAGAGCCCAACAGATAGAAACTAATCAGAATGCTGTATTAACATTTAATGAAGAGACTGGGAAAAAACTACTCAAACAGAAGATTTTGAAGCAATCTCCAGCTAAGAAGGTCCCACAATACCAACAAATTAAATGTATGAAGGCCTTAGTGGATGCTGCCACCTCCTGGTACCTTCTCCGGTTTGCAAACCGTTATCCTTGACAAAAGGTACCTGCACATCTCGGATAAACAAGGCCATTTTTATCCTGTTATTTGCCATACTGTTTCTAAAGGCAGAAGGAACCACAGAGCGTTTACCACTGTGCTCTCCACCTCTGCATGAGCCTTATGATCAGTGGATGAATACATTTTCTGCAAAGGCTTGCTTCCATGTCACCTCAAAAAATAACACTGCCAAACAGCAGTCCCTTTTTGCTTCCTGAACACAAAAGATCTCTGTCAGTAGTCCAATTTCCAAAAACTGGATATCAAAAGGCCTAAATTATTGCCTTCAAATATTCAATCTCAGTTGCCTTCATAAAACATCCTATGCAGTACTCCATTTTCCACATCAGTTTAAGAAGATGAAAGAAAAATAAGTCCATAAAACTACAGAGAAAGTTTCTCCAGGGTTCCAAGGGGTTAATCTTGGTTTATGGCCTCAAGTTCAAGAACGGATTTCCCTTTTACTTTTTTTTTTGAATCATAGCTAATGCTGAGTATACTATTACTGATACAAATATGTAATCTTTTTTTAACGTAATCTTTCTTAAAATCTCATTAAATGCTTTGTTTTCAATTCTTGTGGCAGCAAGTTCCACTTCTTTACTATGTCCTATTCAGAAGGCAGGAGAGAATTATTTTCTACCAATATTAACTTGAACATGCACTCAGCTATCTTCACTATGATCCAAATCAAGTTGTTATTACAAAAGGATTAAATTTATTATGAACAGTATGGCTCTGTCCACACAGATACACGTGTATTATAATGATATGTATCATATAGCAGGCTAATATTTTTAATACTGAGACATAACAGAACTCCATTTAAAAGAAGGTAAACCAAGATTAATAGCAGTTGTCAATTTAACGTGAATGATGTACATAAGCTTCTCTGAAAACAAACTTGGGCAATTTTGACAGAAAAGTAGAGTGAGATAATATGGGAAGAAATTATTGAAGAAAGACAAGAGAAATGTGAGTTACTTTATTGGCCATTGATTCAAGAATTCCTAGCAAGTGGTTTACACCACCACAAGGTGAAATTCAGCTGGCAGTCCCACAAGGCAAGCAAGGCCTTTGATGCTGGCTTCAGCAGCTCCTCTTATCCCACCCCAACCGCTTGTGCCACTGGTGCCTTAGCTCAGTGACCTTGTTTACAGCACAGAGTATTTCCTCTTCCCCGCACCCTGGAGGCCGTGCCAACACCACCCCAGGGACAGCACACTGTGTCACAGGTCCACCATCAAATACCTGCGGACACACGACATTTCTGCAAGCCTACATTGCCACTGAAGCACTCTTACCACTGAACTACAGCCTTGGTGAGTTGGACTGGACTTCCTGTTCAGTTTAGAATATTCATGTAATTGTCACGTCATCTCATGTGCATGTAACCCTGTGCTGCTCAGGCCACCTGGCTTCCATCATTCCTACCTTTAAAAGAAACTCCATTGAGCATCTAGTGCTGCAATAACCCCAAAGCTGAAAGTATGTTTCATGTGGGATTTTAACCAGAGTTTTGTTCTAAACTCTTATCAGAGTTGATCTACTTTACAGCTTAAACTCTGCACTTTCACTCTTGCAGAAAGAAGAAAGCAAACACTGTAAGAAAGCCAGGGGAGTTTTCCAGTAGGACATGCATCGGGGATGCACATCAGATTGCTATTTCTACTCAAATCAGCTCACTAGTAGACAGCTTTATCTCTGTGGCTTGTCCATCGCCAGAATATGTGCTAAAGAGCTTGCTGTACCAATCATCCTGTACAAGACATTTATGAAGCATATTCACATGTAGAAGTTAAAAGTGGCTGTTGTGGAGGCTTCAGTCCTACAATGGTCAAAGAATTCCAGGGGGTGGCTGCACAAGTGAAAACTGTTAAAGGAAGTCCAAACCCATCATCAGGTCAGTATCTGAGACACCGAGCACCTAAATGCTCATGTTCCCCTGACTTCAAAGACAAGGCTAATCCCGAGAGCCCTACTGAATGAGGGCCTTTATATGAACAACAATTTGGTTTAATGATGAAGCACACTACAAGTCAGAAAAAGTATGTTTGGTCCTGCCATTACCTCTGAGCTCACTGTTTCAACCAATTGCATTGGCCAGCCTGTTCTCACTCTTCTCTTTCATCTAGTCAGGGCACAGATTACCTTTTGGAGAAACTTCAGTACCCTACACACTACCTTGGAAGACAGTAATAATTTGAACTGCTGTTTATGGCCACAATGTTATAGAATCACAGAAGGTAAACATTAAGGCTGCCATCTTACCTGCATTACTTTAATTCATTTAGTATAGCATAATTAATTGCCAATTTACCAATTGCCAATTTGTGATTATTTTAGCAATATCTGTCTCACCTGAGAAGTTTAATATGAAATGACAGACTTATCCTGCATTTCTTGTGTGTGCATAAATGTATGCATGGGCACATTGCTGTTTAACATCCTCATACAGCAAGTGTTAATAGTTTCAGTACAGGTTATCCAGTTTAGAAATCACAGAACTGGAACTGCTATACACCTGGAGAACAATATTAAAGGTGCATGTTTTGGTTCAGCACAATCAATAAGCTGATAATCAGTTCAAAGAGACTTTTATCCTGGTGATTAGAATATTGAAAAAGTTAGGTGTGTTCATGAGAAAGGCACAGCTGTGCAGTCCCAACCTGCAGCATTTGAAAGGCTGTTGAAGTAAATTGCAGCTCACTCCCACACACAGGTAGATTTGGTTGCGTTCTACATGTGGTACATGCACTGCAAAGACTTTTAAAAAAATTGTGAAAGTCTTTGTTACTTTGAAGCATTCAATTTTCACCTAACCTTACAGCCTCTTTTTATAAATATAAAACTTCAAAATAACTTGGGTCATTTTGCTGTAACCAGGACCAAAAAAGAATCTTCTACAGAACTTTTTCTAAAAGACTGCTGACTCTGTGAAGATGAGAATAAAACTCAGCAGCCTGGATTTTAGCTGGTGGCTTAGCGTCTAAATGTCTTGCTAAGGATCTGGCTCAGCTCTTTTGGGTGAAATCAAGCCTTTCTGACACTAAGAGCAGAAATCCCACTGTCTCCAAAGAAAGTAATTTCTTCTTTCCAATTTTTCAGCTATTTGGTTCCACTTTTTAATGATTTCAATGTTCTGGGAATGTCTGAGGCAGTGGCTTCAGGTTTCCAAATGCCAGACACATCAGAGACATTACCACCTATCCAGATTTCAGACGTCCCAAGTCTTAACACCAAACATGAAACCCTTTCTTCAGCATATCCCTCCTGTGCCTTAAGTAATTGTGTGAGAGCATAAATGCATCTGATGTGTCAGACCATGTCACCAGGACATGCATAGTAGTAGGGGAATGACAATGCAGCTATGTGCAATTAGCATATATCTTCCACTGGGTCTCCTTTAGCAGTGGGTGTTTCAGGGTGGCTCACCTTTAACCCACAGTCTGATAGTAGGGTCTAGGTTGCTTTATGGTATTAGTAGGTCTTAAAGAACTTCAAAGCATATTAATGAAAATTAGCCTAAGTAATGCCAAGTGGAAAGAGGATTAAAGGAAATGGTACTACTTGAGATTGTGTCAGAAGTCAGAGGTATCAGAGGACCCTTAGCCTTTAAAAAGTAACAAAAGCTGGACGACTGATTGTGATTCTTAGGAACAGGGAATTTAGGACTTACACATCCTGACTTCATTCTCTTAGGTTTATAAGAATTAGATTTGCAAGTACTCACCTATATGTTTTATTTACTGAACAGCTACACTGCCTCACTTTTTTTTCTTTTTTTTTAACTCAGTTACTATTGAGGCACCTTTAAGTTTGTTAGTTTTAAATTCTGGAATTTTCTGGGGCAAGTGTCTTTAATTTTCTTAGTCCCCAGATCCTGGCCTTAACAAGCTGCAGTGGCATCTCTTCACTGCATGTCTCAGTAGTGACCCACTGAGTCACAAATCAGACTACCAGTTACATCTGGCACAGGAAGCCTCAAAGAAAAAGACAGCACTGCTCACACAAGGTACAAGCCTAACTGCAGAGAAGCAAAAGGAGACACCCAGGTGAAGGATACTTCTCCTCACTGTCTGAGACTTGACCCATGCAAGATTCCACTGCAGAAGTCTCCATGGTACACATCAAGCTGATTTACAGAAAGAAGTAAGGAAAATATGGTTATAAACAGTGATCAACTCTGATTTACACTAGCTCAAACTGTGACAGAAGTTTTATCATTAACCAACAACATAATGCTTGAAAGATTTGTCAATTTTGTTCATGTGTTTGTACTTATTATTCCAGTCTAGATACCTTTATCATGGAAGCTGAAACAAAATTAGGTCATGGAAATGTGTGACACTGTTGATAATCCATACCATGAGTAATCTTCGTGTGCTAGAAGAGCACAGATAAATGTTCAATAAGCTTTGCCCAATTGATTTAAAGTTAGCTCACACACCTTAGGTGTCTGCCTGCCTGTTCATAAATCTTTGACGTAAATGTCTGGCTGGTGTGTTGTGCCTGACATGAACTGTGTAAAATACAGTTCACAGGTTTTTATTACAGCAGTACCTTTAAGATCTCCACCAGCAGGTATTTTACACTTCATAGATACAGTAGCTAATGCTGCTCTCTACTCACAGCATATTACCTCTCTTCAACCCAAATGGTCTTCCAGCTCTTACTCTACTGTGTCAGTTGTACTCTCCATATTATGAGTCTTCCTGATGGGGATTTCCTTTCCAAAGGTAGAAAGGACACAAGCTCAGATTCAACATTCAGTGTAGTGCAACACCTCTGCACCTGAGGATTTTTGTCCTGAAAATCCCTGAGCAGATGAGGTATGGTGGGAGAAGGAAGCCCATCAGCCAGTGCTTAATGTCTTTCCTGACTCTCCATCAGCCTAGCTAGTCTGAATAAAATCTTTCTACTAGGAGCATCTCTCATTGTAAGCAGAGAGGAAAATGGAACCATCTCATAGGTGGGAATACTGGTTGCCTCTTGAAAATTAGCTATTATTAGCCAGCTGGCTTCAGCCAAGCCAAAGTATTGCTGAAGTATGGAGGAAGCAGCATAGAGCGGAGCAGTTAAGGCATGTTGGCCCACTGCTTTTAAAGCAATGACACTCTTTGCCACTCAGGCCTATCAGGTTTCTAACTTACACTGTGAGCTACTGCTAAAAAAAAAAAAATTAAAAGATGCAAATTACATTCATTCTTAGATGGAAAATAGTATCAGTATCTGTCCTGGTGGTCTATTGTTTATACTTTGACACGGGTTTTGACATAATTAGAAGTAAGTAAAGGTTTGGTAACTCATGTTTGCTCTTACTCTGAAATCAGTGCAGGCTGTGGCAGGAGCTAGAAAGTGAAAGCAGCACTCTGGGAATACTAAGGAGTTGTCTGCATACAGAAGTTGCACCACTGTAAACGTAACTCCATCAAGTTAAAGCGCGTCTTTTTTAGGGATTCCCTAACATACAGTGATTTATAACTGGCTCTTGCTGTAAATTTTCACACTCATACTTCCAAGCATAAGTCAAAAGAAGCAATCCTGCACAGACTTAACTAAATCAGTGTGGAAAAAAAAAACCCTACTTTTTATTCCATTGATAAAACTTGGACACAGACCAGTTCTAATATGGATTAGATACAACTTTAAAAGTTCACAGCTGCTTGCAACCAGGGAAATATCCAAGGCTGTCCCATTTCATAAAATGGGTATTATCTGTTCTATTCCCGCTTGTCAAGAGCCCTGTTTTATTTTTAAGGACAATGATGAGTCTTAAAAGATACTAAGCTGCTCTTTTCGGGAGTAACACTATTTTGCCTTAACATAAAGTACCAGATAATAATCAGACAAGTTGCAAGATCTTCCTTCTCCTCTTGGACCTTCTGTTCCACCAAAAGGGATAAAGACTTCTTCAGACCTTTCTTTATTCAAATTTCAGTCAAAAGACAAGAGTGCAATAGCAGAACACTGCACCCTGCTTATAATCACAATGCACTAGCATGACACCAATATACAAGTTTGTCCTTCCTAAAGTATCTACAGAACACAGAGATGCCTTGGACCACATGCTGGCTGGCAGAGATCAACAGACTGAAATCAGCACCATAGAAACATTTTTTTAAGAAGTCTAGAGCCTGTAGGAAAAAAGGGAATGACAACTCCTGAAGTGGAGTCGTTTTGAGTATCTGTTCTAGTGCTTGCACACGGACTTCTCTATGAAGCTCAGTGATTACCTTTATTCAGTTCCGCTCTAAAAGCTTTACTCTGTATATGGCTGCTCAAGCACCAAAGAAGAATATTTGACTGATCACAACACTACTCCAAAAATCAAGGGCAAATGAGCAGAGAGATAAATGAATCCCAGGATTTTCAGTGTAAATTTGGTGGATATTTAACAGTGGTGTTTGCCCTGGCTGCCATGACAACAGCAGATTCAAGATTCAACAGCACAGTTAAAATTAAGGTTAGATGCTGTCTTCAACTCACCTACTAGTGTCCTACAGCTCAGAAAATTTCCCTTTCAACCCTTGCCTACAGCAATACACCATGACACAGCAGTCCACATCCAGTTCTCCCTATTCAGATGTGGTGTGAGATCTTTTCAGAGATCTACATTACGGACCTTACCTACTATGGCAGTTCTGGATTAGCAGGACACATACAGTACTTGGTTACACAGCACACAACCACTCATTTAACTGACATTCTTACCTCTGCAGCTAAGTAGTTTCCAGTTGCCAAATGCTTAAATCGAAACAAGCTATTCCACTGTCCTGCCCCTCCCCGGCAAGGGTCATGGTGGACAACCTAAAAGAAGTAGTACATATTTTAATCATGTTCCTCAAAATCATACTTAGATCACCGACATTTCTTAAAGCTCATTCCAAATAAAAACTTGTAAACTACATAATTACAGTCTACCACAGTGAGGAATTCTGTGCTTACGCTAAGCCCATTATAGATAACAAGTACTTACATTTATTTTTTTGCCAGGTGCCAGCAAATACTCTTACTACTTTCCTAAACTTTTCTAATGTTTTCATTAATCTACTCCCTGCAAACATGATAATCCAAAATTTGCTTTGAAGTGACATGGTGTGTGTGAATCTGGAGCTCAAGAAAGTGCTCCACTTAAATAGGCACTTAAGTTCTACACTTAAATAGGCACTACTTAAAAGCAAAACTCAAACTCTCTTATATTGTTTCACCACTTATACCAGCTCTGGTTTTGACAACATGAGGGGCTTCTGATAATTTTTTTTTTCCAAGTGATAAAATATCACCATATCATTTGAAATATCCAGGTTCTTTTTCCCCTTGACTGAGCTGTAGGTCATTTGCTACCTTCAAATCTAGCAGGGCCTGTCTCCCTTAAGAAGTAATCTCAAGTAACTACAAGTGCAATATACTGTATTCCATACAGTCCTTACTCAGACAAAAATCAACCCTTTGCCTGAGTGTGGAGTTCTGTTTTAAATGCACAAAGTTTGTTCAGCACATAAGAACTTTTGGGTATAGGAGTTACATTACAATGATAGCAAGGGTTTGAGACATACCAGTGTCCAGTGTTCCTCAGTTAAATAAAAATACATTTCCTAGTCATCTCCTCAAAATCACCCCCCCCCCTATTCAGTAACACCACCTTTATTCAGTCTAACTTTAAACAGATGTTGATGTGCCCTGTTGCAGAAGAATGGACTCTATCACATTTGTAAGATTTCTTGTCAGTCATGAATTTCAGTCTTCTGTATTGCACATGCAGTCACATACAAACACTCAGAACTCAGGATACATAAGTGTCATTCAATTGGCCTCAATAAAATCGCACCATTTACGTCAAGTCTGAATTTGACTCTTCGTCATTTTACTGCAAGTAAATATAGTAAGAAAACATCCTCTCTCCACACATGCACAGCAACAAAGCATCTCTTCCGTGTTCATCCTACACAAACCGCTTCATAAAATAATAATAGTTACGGGGAGGTGTATGATGATATCAAGAGGCTATGAATGATTCATGTTGTGGTATTTTTACTGAACCCTGGCCTCCAGGTCCTGAAGTATTTATAAAAAGAAAAAAATACCTCTATTTCCCACAGTGCTTTAGAACTTGTTGCAGAAGTGGCTGACTGACGTAATGTAGTACGAAGGAAAATATGTTGTTTCTTCTCATATTCGTCACAGGTCAGAAACTTCTCTTGCTCTGCATGAAACAGCCTAACAACATCTCCCTAAAGTAATATGAAAAAGAAGCATTAGTAAGTGGTAGGCAAAGCCACTAAACTAATCCTCTATATCTGTACTAGCCCCAGTGATGTCAACATAGTTGATGTGAAGAAAACATTTATTAGTGTCCTATTGCTATAGCAGGTACCAAGTGCAGGGCATACAATCTTGGCACTGAGTCTGAAAATCAAATGAGGTAATTCAGTCCTGCAGGAGATGCGTGCACTTTTGTGAAAACAGAACTTGTTTCAGAGCACTGCAATGAATAGTGGGCAACAATTAACCTAAAGGTGATTTTTTAATTCTAGTTAACTTTATAAAATGGATTTTTAATTTCTAATCTCTCTTAATATTTAGGGAAAGCGACCACATTTTTCTAACATATTATCTCTTCTATTCTGCAACCAAAGCCAAAGCCTCCTCTCTATTTCTTCTGCTGGCAACATTTTTGCTTCCTTTTGCCTCTCCCCAAGGCTTGAAACACTATCCCCAAATGGGTCTACAGAGATAGACCATTTTCCCTTTCAAACTCTTCCTCAGAAACTGCTGGTACCTTGATGCCTACTGAAAAACAGCCAGCTGGTAATGACTTGGTAACGTGCAAGTGAGGAAAAATGAAATTTATTTCTTTAAAATGAAAATGTAAATTATCTCAGGGAGTGATCTGGAGGAATGATGCTGTGCAACCCCTCAGCATTTAAAGCTAAATTGTCTTATCACCGCTATTGTTATCTTTCAGGCCTCACTCCCTTCTGGAAGCTTGTTATACCTGCCTTTAGCATCTTGGCATAAACTGAAGTGTCACAGCTATTCTGTATAGAGCCCTCATCATTCTGGGCTTGAACTTCATCTTTTCTCATTGATCCTCAGTTGCCTATGGGAGTGGAAAGAGGCTGGAAGCTAGCACAATCCAGACAATTTCACTTAGTAAGACAATAACACAAAGGAAAAATATTCTAGCTGTTGAAGGACAGTAGGGACGGATCCTCAACAGCTCCATAAAGTCCTTATTTCTTCTTTTATTCACCACATAATATTTCTCTACAACCAAATATGGCATGATATTTCAGATTCAAAAAACAATTAAAAAATCATACTTACTCCTTTCAGTACATCTTCTCGATAACTACTGAATTTCATGAACAACGTTATTTTCCAGCTTGTATTACAGTTGACAGCATTTACCTTTAGGGAAAAACAAAAAAACCCAAAAAACCCCATTATTATAGTCTTGAGGGGTGTTCTTTTCTTTTTGAGACAATCTGTTCTTTTAAAAGACCACACCACCTCTAGGGTGGCAGGGGACATGGCTTAGCTACGTATTTGTACAGTTCCTAACATGGGTCCTGACACTCTCAAGTGTTAGTGAGAATCATGTTGGTGTTGGAGAAGATTCAGTGGGCAAAATGCTACTCCATCTGTTGACAGCCTAGCAAAGATGACCTAAAGTGCTGTTGGAAGATGACTTACTCTTACATCAGAGAGAGTTTCAGATGCTCAAGCAAACCTCATGAAGCTTTCAGTGCCAGGAAGAACTGCACCAAGAATATTTCACCTTGTTTTTTTGAGGCCAAGCTGGAACCAATGTTTAATACAGGCATCTAGCCCATAGTGGGCTCCAGTTATCAGTGAAGAACGACATATAATACATCTCAGATCAGCAGTTAACCCTCCCTCCTCCCTCCTCCCTCCACTGAACTCACCTCTTTGCAGCCAGGGTTATCTAGAAGCTCAATGTTGCTGGCATGTAGAGGTTGCCCTGCATTGACTGGCATGAGAACAACTTTATCTCCCACAACAACCTGGAAGTCAGAAATAAATTTAGACCTATGTAATTATCCAATAAAATGAAGTAATGTTACGTTTTTAGAAAAGTACTCAAATGCATGCTCTAGGAACGGCACTCAGTGAATTTATTTGCAGACAATTCACACATCAGCTCTGTTCACCCATGCCTCTGCAATTGCTTGGGTTCAAGATTTCACACTAATGAATCCTCTCACTCTCAGTACAGAAACTTGAGATCATGAAATAGATACGAACTTATGAATTCCAAGAGAGTTCAGTTCATCTAAAAGTTACACTATCTACTCTTTATCCATATACACTGCCAGCCAAAAGGCAGAGAAAGCTTAGAAAATAATCTGCAGTCAGGCAGCAAGACTCTTTTCCCTCCCTTGCTGTCAGCTAACCTTCTCTGATCAACATGTCTTTGATTTCACAAAAGCCTTAAAAATTTGCCTGCAACAAGTATTCCTTAGCCCCCTGAGTCCCCAGCCCTGTTGACCATCTTCTGGCAAATGTCATGACAGGCTCAGAAGTTCTGCGATTTAGACTATGACTGCGACCTGGAAAGGAACATAAATCACTGGAAATTCAGAGAGAGGTGAACACGCTCCACCCATTCTGCTGCTATTCCCTAAGTGGTGTTTGGAGCTCAGCACAGGTAACAGGTACATCAGCTGAGAGATGTCTCTCTATGAGAGGAATTCCTAGCTGACTCCCTGCAAGCAAATTCCCATGCCCTTGCAATTTTTTACCTATAAAGACAGGGAAAAAAATATATTAAAATGTCTTTGACCTAAAAAGTGCTTGAGACATGCATATGGAGAATTCAATTCATACCTGGGAGGGGAAAAAAAAATATAAAATATTTAATAAAAAAAATATCAATCCACATATGGGATTGGCCCTGGGTCCTGTTGTTCACAGCAATTTTAAGCACACACACACACATGAAGACAAGTGGCTACATGTGATTTTTACTATATGAATGCTGTGCAAGCCATGCTTTCTTTTGGAACACAAATAAACAAAAATGCTTTCTGCATTAATCAGCACATTTCCTATGAAAAAGCAGAGCCCAATTCAGCCTCATGTAACTTCAACAGAGGTGAATTTGGCCCACTTATTGCAGAGGTGAAAAGGAAGGTTGTCCTTTACCAACACAGCTAAAATAAACAGTAGCAAAAGACAGTGTCATCATGCTCAGACCACACATACAAATCCTATTTGATCCAAATAATGACAAGTAGTTCAATAATGGAACCAGAATAATGGCAAGATGCCTTTAACATACATTACTTATGCAATACATTCCTGCATGCCATGCTTCACATAGACATTACTTACAGCCCATTTTAAGAAGTTATGACCAGACAATTCATTAATCAAAAAACCATCAGGCTTGCATCCTGCAAAGTGGAATGAGGACTTCAAAATTATTGCAAGTACACCAGGACTGTAACAACTTAATTAGTAAGACAGCACACCATTGAGCATCTTATTTAAAAAGAAAGAAAAAGGAGGGGCAGGGGGAAGGTATCTTTGAATGCAAGCCTGCGACTACCATGGAAATAACCAGAGGAAAGGAGACGTACACAGCTGCTCTGCCACAGGCACACATCTGAGGAAGAACTGTTACGTGGGGTCATGGTTTCTGTCTCAGTCTCCTACCCTGCTCCAAGTCCACATCCGTAACCTGCCCTCAATGCTGGCCAGCTCTGCCAGCTGCCACAGAAGCAACGAGATATCCTGTGTTCTTCTCCTTTCTTCTTTTTCTTCTTGCTTCAAACCTCCATAGGTGGTTGGGAAGGAAGGGATAGAGGCAATTTCACAGCACTTGTTTCCTATACACCATCCACCAGTAATGCAGAAAACGAAAGCAAAGTGAAGAGGGAACCCTGTTCTCTTATACATGGCTGACTTGGGCAAGATGCAAGTCTGCTCTTCTGAGTTCCTCTCATCCCCTGCCCAGTTGACTTCTGGCTCCAAATAATGCCCCAGCATGCCCAAAACACTGGAGGCAGAGCACTCGCATGCCCACGAACGTATTCCTGTCTGTAGAATTGTACTATATGGAGATTACAGAAGACAGAGCAATGTATTCCCAAGGTTTTGCTCTGCAAAATTGAAATTGACACCAGCTCTTTCTCATCTTCCTTAGCTACCCTTGGGCACAGCCAGTCGCAGTTTGCTGTACACCAGCAGCAGGTAACAGTTTGACAGGTCTCTGGGACTTCTTCCTTACATATAGACATGAATTCGTTAAAGTTGCATCAGACACACAGCTTTTGAGGACTTAATTCCTGATTCCTTCGACAAAACTCTTACCCTTGCTGGTCTAGATAAGAAACTTCCAAAGAATGACTAAATTCTTAGAGAAGCCAATGATAGTTCAGCTTTTGAATTCAAAATAAACCTACAATGTCCTTCAGTCTTGGATGCAGTGTTCTTCCCGCACAAGATAATTTCTAAATTCAAGCAACCCTACTTGTCCATGACTCAGTGGAGAGAGTACACTGAGAGTGGGAAGAGCCACAGTCAAAGCTGACTGCATTCTGTCTTCCAGGTGGCAGACCAGCACTGGCATCACTTAGAGCGATTCTGTCATTCATGTAAACTCAGTAAGCACACCCAACAGCTACAACTACACTGCAATCAAGAAGTAGGAGCAAATACTCTAGTAGAGGTGCAGTATATCACAAAGATTGGCAGTTACGAAAGGTTGTATCAGCTGTGAAGATGCAATAGCAGTGATTTCAGTTTGGACTAACTATTCAAATAGGTTACCGTGCACACCGAAGGCTCTGCTACTCCATCTCCATTGCTTTTATGTTATAACCACATCTGCCAGTGGCACTGCTGACACACTTCAAAGATCAGGAGGATTAACAGAACTTTCCCACAGATGGCTGAGCATTCCCCAAGTCCAAGACCATCTCCCTCAGCATGCTGCAAGATCAAGCTTTCAAACCACTAAAATGGCAGACAACTGAAAATGCAATCCACACAGAGCTAATTCTGCTATCAGTGCACATTTTTCTATTCAGTCGAACTGGAACAAGCTCTAGCCTTAATCAGTCACATCTTCCATTGAAGGAAAGCAGGTATATGCTTAATAGAAGTCTGCATAAAATGCTGCAGTTATGCCACATCACAGCTTCCCCCAAACTAAACTACATTCTTTTCTTTTAGTATATATAGCATATTTGGATCTACCTTGCCTGGTTTATCTGGCACAGTAGCAGTCATCCAAGCAGTAATTCAATACTCACTTCTACTGTTCTAAAGACTTCCTAAAATGTGTTTTCTTAGGGAATTTCCTCATTACAGCTCAGAAACTGAAAACAAAAAGAACCCCAAAGTTTCCAGAGTAAAGGCCTCATATACCAAGCTAATTCCATGGACTAAGAGGTCATAAGAAGAAAAGTATACCAAAAAATACAAGTCCTTTAAAAACTAACCTAGTGAGTAGATAAAGTGGCCCCAGCTTATGTGGTATTAGGTGCTTTTTAGGTGAGTTGCCCAGAAACTAGCTTTTTAACAGGCAGATGTCTGGGAGTAAATGAGAAGGAAGGAGTGGGTACAAGGCTGGAGCTTCTCTCCATCTGTGAGAGGCAAATGAAGGGTTTCCCCCATTGCTTGCTACCCCTGCCCCCTTACAACAGCTGCCTAGTTTCTGTAACTGTTGAAGGGGTGGAAATATCCCAGAGCAGTTACAAGAAAAGCTACCAAAAGACTAATGTTTAGCACTGGAAGTTTGCAAAGAAAATTATCAGATCTGTTTGGGGCTGGTAGAAAGGAAGAAATACTTGGATCTCAAGATTTCCCTCTGTAGAATAGAATGGCAAGCTCCCAGCTCTGAAAGGCAACAAGTGGTGACAAAAAATGAGCAGTAAGCATGTTCCAAAGGAGGCCATTAAGTTACATTAAGTGACAGTTTCCCACATGGCCCTTGTAGCTCAGAGCCTGTCAAATACACCCCCACAGTCCCCCACAGGGAACAAACTAGGACGAAGGTCTGTGTAGTGGGATGTTACAGCAATCACTGCAATGATCTGCAAACTACCAGCAAAGCTGCTTCCAAACTCAAATGTGCCCACAATAGTGTAAAATTGGATCAAAAACTCTGTAGTACTGAGGATGACTTGTAAGGCTTAGGATCATTCAGCTGCTCTCAGTTGTAAGGGCTCATGATGGCTTTGAACATCACTGTCTGGGAACCCTGGGTCCTCACTCTGGAGAGCATGACATGCACTTATTTCCCAGGCACAATGTCCTTCCCCTCCCCACAACAGATTGCCAAAAGGAGCTGCAAGCAACCACACTCATCCTGGATAGCATCCCAAGAGCTGGGTAACCACAAAGTTAATGAGAGAAAACACACGAGAAAACACACATTCCTGTCTGCAATCCTGAGAGGGCTCTTTCACTGCTTACTTCACAGGGGAGAGTGGCCAAACATTCCCAGCCAGGTCTACAATATAAAACCACAGGACTTCATCATGTTGCCTTCCCAGAGGCTGATCTGAATTTTCCACAGCAGGCACTTAACCAAGCCACAGCTGAACTGAATGAAGAACCGAGTTTTGGTCTCATGGCACAACTCTCAGATTTGCAGCAAAGAGCTCTCCTATGTATTCTTCCTCTTACCAGTATGCAAGACTCCTACTGAAAGCTATCTACTATCCAATCCGATCTCAATCACAGATGCCACTGTCACGTTGAGGGGGGATACAGATTTAAAGAAACCTGATGTATTTCCTAAAGACATCCTCTGCTGACCTCTTGAAAAAAATGTTGCCCAGAATACCTTAAAAAAAAAATTTACAAAACATTTTTACTCCAGTGTAAGCTATGACTTATTATCAGCTTTATAAATCTGCACACAACAGGTGGACTTAGCAAAGATGCCCCAACACAGGTCAGCAGAGGCTCAGATGAATGTGGCAACATTTCAGATTCCAGACTGTATAATTAGGTCTAGTTACACATAAAAGCTAATAATCCCAAAGCACTGTTTAATTTTTTTTTTTCTGAATTTAATACATTATGATTTATGCCAGTAGTAAAGAAATCATGTGTCTTCTAGAAACTTTCTACCTCCTCCGTCTTACACATTCAGTGTTTCCACTTACATTGTCACCTTCACTCCTCAGTTTCCAGAACGGCTGGATATAAAACCAGGATCCTTCATTCCCTGCAGCATCAAGAGACACTCGCATAGCATTCTTCTCTAGCAGAGCTGGCAATCTCTTATTGACTGTGAGGTATTTGTTACTTTTTATGTGCAGTAGCTGTGAACAAATAATTTTAAAAAATTAGTACACCTGTTGCTTTTTCTCCCTTCAGTCAAAAAGGAGGTGCAGGCTTTCACACTGTAGTGATTTTTCATAACATACATAAAAACAAAATAAAACTAGAAGAGAGTTATCAAAGTATACTGCAGTTTAAAAACAGATGCTTTATCTCAGATTGAGAAATGTGTCAGCTATCAATTTTACAGCATATACTACACAGGCAGGGCAAGGATCCATTAATAGTGTTACCTGCAGGAATTTCATCCATTACAGGAAAGTATTGCACTTAAGAACATAACTTCTGTCTCATTTATATATCATGAAGTAAAAATTACTTCAGTGATTTAAAAGGAGCTGCACAGCACCTCTATAATATGATTTTGAAATAAATCTTGAAAATAAAAGATACATATTTACATTCAGATTCTAAACCACAGCAGCAAAAATTACATATGAAATTTATATTATGACATATTATTTACATATAAATATGCAGCACTTCTGGTAGGCTTTAAAACAGACAGAAAAACACAATATTGTAAACTATACCAAGTTCTGTTTACCTGACCCTTGACAATCCAGATTACAGTGGTTAGTTTCATTTTCATTGTAACCTTGAAATGAAACAACTGTTTCCTTTCCAGCCCAGAGAGAAGGCAGATGGATTTCAATAGGTTTACCTGTATGACATTGCTATATTTTACAATTTCGCCCAACAGCTTTCTGTTCTCGCTTTCATTCTGCTTTTGTTCCAGTTCTGCTGCATGCTGCAAGAGAATGATTATTTCTTTAAACTCTACAAAATCAGTACCTGTATTCAGCTACTGGAACAAATAGTGTAAAAAGGAAATGGCATCACATTTAAAACACTTCCTCCAACCTGTAAGCATTACTGCACTGAAAATATTAGCCCCTGAATCCTGCTGCAGCAAAATTTTCTGAACTATAATCACCAAAACCCTGTGTAACGATTCTGGGTTTTTATTACCCAGAATAGAAACTCAGTCAATTCATGTATCACACCCGAGATGCATGCTATTTTAAAAATTTTCAAGCACAAAAAGTAACTCCAGGTGCTTTATTTCACCCTGAAAGAGGAAAAAGAGGGGCCTATGATTACCTTCTCTCTGTCACCATTCCTTTTACTTGCTGGGTTTTTAACTGCATACAAATACATTTGCTTTGTATATAACAAAGTAAGTCACACATTGCAAAATCAAGGCTAAGCTTAATAGCCTGGGTCAAACACAGCCACAGAACAAACTCTCAGATCCTCGTTCTAATTTGCTGTATAGCTAGCTCTAGCCACATACCATGTGCCTTCCTTGCTGGTTTTAACTGGAAGCACTGGCAGCCTCTCCACTGCACATGAAACTATCAGTCAGGTTTGGTATGACCTTGTTTTCACTTAGTCTTATGCATTCAATTGTAACATCAGGCCAGCTCTTTTTCAGAGACATAGGAGTTGCTCCATCCACAATGTATTTGATGCAATATAAAATCTGCCCAATGCTTCAGAGAAGAATCACCTAGACTGAAAGCAAAGACAACTGCAATTCTAAGGAATTTCCAGACTAAAGGGTCGAAAACACCTTTGTCCACCCCTCTGCCTAACTCCTAGAAAGGACTTCTAAAATAATAGCACAGTTTAAACCAAGGCCCACTCCTGATTTTAACAACTCCATTTTCACTTTGTCAAACTTCTGAAAGCAGTATTTTGCTTACAGCAAGGGCACAACCCCCAGACCAAAGTAAGATAAAAACCAGGGCAGGGGCAATAAACGCCAGTCAGGAGGTAGGAGAGCTAAAGAGAATATAATGTTGCTACAATAGCATAATAATACCCATCACAGAGGTTCCCAAGGCACTTGTTATTATTCTTTCTCATTCTATCGTAATTCTACAGCCTGCATATTGAGATAAGATTACAAATACAGATGTCTCTTACTTGAAGTTTTTTCAGCAGTGCTGCTTCTGTATGGTTTCCTTGTTTGGCTTGCTTGGCTTTCCAGTACTGCTTCTGGGCTGAATATCTGTTCATAGGACACACCTTGAAAAGGCAGTCTGTGGAAGATTGAAAGAAATACTCATAAGTAATGCTGAAAGACACTTCCTTCATTTGTAAGCATGCTTTGCTTGGTTTTCTTTTTCCAGAAATGCCTAGATACCAGTGTTTAAACATAGTGACCAAGCTGCTTGATGGCAATGGTACCATAAACAGGGTGACAGAACATCTGAGTTGAACCTAAAGCCTTCAATGCCCCACACATGCCCCCTCCGTGCAACCTCTTTAAGAGCCCCAAGGCTGTGAGCCTGCCATATGCAAAACTGCCTGCTGCTTTATTAGCACTCTTTGCTGCGGCACATTACAGATGCACTGTTTGAAGGCATGTGAAACCTTGAATAAACAGCCCTGCTTTCTGTACACCATATGTCTGGCTGCCCTGCTCCTTCTGGTACTGCTGAAACAAAGGATTGCATGGGGCTTCATCTGCAAGCCACCAAGGAGGTTAGTTAACACAGTGTTCAGGTCTACATGCACCTTCACTAAGATTGATTAAAAAAAGCCAACAGTAAAAACAACAAAGTGACACAAACTGAACACCACAACCATCCAACAGACCAGGCAAAAAATGGGTAAGGAGAGAGGGAAAGCCACCCGAGGAATCGCCCGAGCCGGGTGGCTGTGCAAACGATGACAGAGGAGGAGGTACACCCTGAGGAAGAGACTGCAGCCAACGGGGAGCCACAGAGTAAGAAATGAGCAGCAAAGCAAAGGGAGTCGCAATGCACCGACCCATCTTCTCCCCACGGGGACCATATGCAGCGAGGGGGCTGGGGACTCAGAAGGGGAAGGGATGTGTCTGGAGGGAAGCCAAGGGGTCCTCCGCAAGTGCTTGTTCAATTGCTCATCGTATTTCCCAATACTGGAATCAATAACTGAAAGTTAATGTTAATTGGCAATAAACTAAATTTTGTTAAATTCCCTGACTCAAGACTTTTTGGTGCCAGTGACAGTCCTATAGATGGAAAATAGAGGCTCCCAGTTCATTCACATCCGACTACCTGTACAGTGATAAATGATACCTAGTCTTGCATGGTCCCAACGATCAACTGCTCTAAAAGCTAGGCTTGAGATACATTTTACTCAGCAAATGCTGGTAATTGTACTTTCACACCCCACGTGTATCAACTGGCAAAAGGAAGGGACAGAAAAATATTATTTAGCAACCAGAGTTTTGCTGTGAGACTAGTAAGAACATACAGGACAGCATGTGTATTATAGTGTGAAACTCTTCCCCAACATGCGTTGCAATTTCTTGATGTCAAAGTAAGGTCTGTCCCAAACTATTAGCCCTCCATATTTAACTGTCACAGATGGCCAAGCACTCTCTGAGGACTAATCCACCCCCAGAGGAGAACAACCTCTGAAGAATTTCTTCCCTGCTCCATGTCAGGGTCTCAGGAAGGTAGAGATGGGAGGGAAGCAACTTCTCCTACCCGACTCCCAGCCACCCAACCATGGCACAAGCTAGAGACAGGTAATAGCAGCAATATATCCTACTTAGAAGAGGGTTTGCCCCACAGCTGGATTAAGAATAAAAAAGTTCCTCTTCTGATCTACAAGCACATCTTGAAGGCACTGACACACCCCAGTTTGGCCAGAATCAGCAGCATCACTTATCTGCTGGTCATCAGGCAACTTACCCACAAAGAGACTCTGCAACACCACTGGAAAGCCACATTGCACAGAGTATGGCACAGAGTGCTCCTCACAAAAATACAGAAAAGAAAGAGAAAAAAAGAGGAGAACAAACACACTAGCTCCATGTGAGGAACATGAAATGCTTATTTACTACAACACTTAACGCAGTTAATGGCATACTCATCACACAGCACACAATAATTTGAAAACAGTCCTCTCTACCCTCAGCTCTCCTGCTGCCTTCTCCGAAGAGAGCCCCTTTCCAAAAACACTGTATAGTCATCCTTACCTCTGTTACCAAAGGTGCTGCAGTAAGAAATAGTAACCACAATATCAACACTAAACATACGTTCCAGTTACATACTGGATCAATGTTTCAGTGATCCTGTTGAATTCACCAGCATTGCATGTCATTTTTAAATCAGTGTAATCTCATCATTAACCCATTACCATCACAAAAAGCATTAGCAGGGGAAGCTCTAGAGAACTATGCTAAAGTCACGATCTGGGTTTTTAACCACTGAGTCAGGTCAGCAGCAGACAGTTTCTATGTTACGATGCTGTCCTACTCATTCCCACAGCAAGCGTAACATCTGCAGTTGCTAACTACCTAGGACTTGTTCCAGCTCTCCAATCCACAACAGCACATGTGGGAAGTCCCATCTATCGTACGCATGATGAGAAAAGTTTCTTAACTGTTCTACCCTTATAAGTGGAGATTCAAGTGTCAAACTCACAACCCCTCTGTAGAAGATGCTAGATACCAAGGCAGATCCTATTCTCATTTTCAGCACTGTCAAGCCAATGGAATTACTCTTTCTCACAGGGAGGAAGAGGAGGAGATTTGGTTCCTCTGAGATGTATCCTCCAACATATCTACCTCTTCACAGTCTGTAAGGAGTTACTGAAACCACGTTACAGTAGGAACACCTCTTCTAACACAACAGGAGAGGAAAGGGAAATCTAGTGTGAAGACTGGCCTTGCCTTTCCTAAGTAAAAATGAACTCTCATTACTTAAAATAAAATAGGCAGCACTCTCAACTACAGTCAAGCCTAGCTAAGCACAGCTACCTGATGTTAGTGCTGCCAAAACCACTAGAGTAAGACCATGCCACATGTTCCTCCCATTGCCTGTGCTCCCCAGAGCCAGCAGTTTGCAACAGTGCTGGCTCTGAAGCCATGAACTAAGCTGCAACGCTTTTAGTTCTGCAAATACGCCATTTGGCCTCTCATCTATTGGCCATCATTATACCAAGCTTTTCATTGCATTGCCTCTTCCCTTGATAGCAATTGATCTTCCCCTACTATTCGTAGCAGCAAAGATTGTTCACACAAACACACCACTAGTGGTAGAACTTTCCTTGGCACTGACCCAAAAGCCCTCACCCATTTGCTCCCTAATCACAGCCCTGAGCCGCTGTTCCTAGGAGAAAGTGTTATAAATCTTTATCAAAGCAAATCTAGCCACCTTGTAAAGGTGTTTACTTTCATTTCAAAGGGGAACATTTACAATGAGAACAGTATCATACCACCTAGAGTACACAACTTCCAAGTAACTTCTACAATATCCTGGACACCAACAAGGAAAAAAAAAATTACAAAATGCAGTGTATTGTTAAATCATACTGTATGTTGTAGGAGATTTTAATTTGAGCACTGGGATTTCAGCTCCTAAGACAAAAATTCCACTATTATTTTCTGTAAAAATCTATAATTAACATGCCTTCTCAGAAAACTTCATGAAGCACTTATTTCTCTGAAGTAACAATACCTTCTTTTTATAGGACCAATCTTCATTTCTCAGTTACTCCCCACACATCCTGCTACTTGAGTAAACACACTGCTTCCCATCCTCATGCAGAGTCTCAAAGCACAGTGTTACCACACTGCAGAGAAATGCAAGATATACACGGATCTGCAGTCACTACTGTGTGGGTCTGCCTCCCAAAGGTGCGTGAATTTTTCCTAGTGATAGTTCTCAAAGAAAAGGAAATGTAGAGCAGTTGCTAGATAACCACAGCCACCCCACAGCTCCATCTGTAGCCACGCTGCACAACACAGCTCCCCTGACTTCCAGTCTAGCGCTTTAGAAGCTGAACTACCACAAACTTTTTTTTAAAATCAGTATTACTTCAATTGTATTTTCCTCAATTTATAGACTAAAAAAAAAATCAAATTCTTTGTTTCCAGACAAGCTTCTCCCACACACACACCCCTTTTTTTAAGATTCCAGATACATAAAAAATAGGTCATCTCATTATTTTTCTCTGGGTTTTTCTACTTTTATTAGAGTAACAATAGGATACTATATAAATTCAAGCTTTGTGGGCCTAAACATTGGGATGGGGAAAAAAGCAGTACCTGCCCTAGAGAAGCTATAGTTTAAATAAACAGGAAAAGAGAGAAACTGAGGCATAAGATTATAAAGCAACTTTACAGCACAAGCAGTAGATCAAAAGCTCAGCCCTCCTGGAGGTCAGTCTAGCAACCCACTCATGAGACAGACAGTCTCTTCCAATTTCTCCAGACATTCTCAGATAGTCCTAGTTCCTAACTCATTACTTTACAGAGTTTTACATAAGTGCTTCTCTTCCTGAGGACACTAATTAAGTAGGTACTATCAAAGGCAAACAAATAGCTTTAAAGCAAATAACTTGAAAGTATCAGCCAGTTTCACCTACTAAACTTTCATGCGTTCATCTTCTGCAGTTTCATAAATTTTCTCATACCCACAAAATCTTCCAGGCAAAATTTCAATTGCTTGTGCATAAAGTGAAGATGGAGAAAATGAGAAACAGTGCCCACCCCAGCACACACACACGTTTTTAAAACACTAAAAATCACTTCAAGTTTTCTTTACAAAATGGAAAAAAAGGGGAAGCTTTCCCTTGTCACACTACAGTCTTAACCTCCTATACTACACCTTGGCTTTTTAGAAAGTAAGAAAATCTGACAAATTTTCAGTGCTGAGATACATATGAATTACTTATTTTATGGGGGAAGGAAATGACATTCATTAATCAGAATAATCAAAAGGTGGAAAGCAGCAACTCCCAGAGTGCGGGAGACAACCCACAGAGGAGGCATTTGGCACCAAACTGACCATCTGCCTGAGCCTGCACACGTGCACAAGATGCCAGTCTTCAGAAGGCAACAGTGGGCGGAACAACCATACACAGCACATCCTCTGAGCAAAAAGCAACTACACTCAGGAAGTCTGAAAAGGAAAATAACTCATATTACACCTTTTAAATGTTTCCCGATACTGGATAAAGATGGCTTAGAATAGTATTTGTCAGATGCTTTCTATCCCCAACCTGCCACACCCACACCACCTACCCCCCCCTTTTTTTTTTTTTGAGTGTTAGAAATTCAACTCTTGCCCATCATGGAAGATTACCGTGATTTGCAGAAGTACAGAAATTATCATGGCTTTACTTAAGCCAGCAGGCTGATAAACGGATAAGTGGAAGTGATAGGGTTACTAAATCACAATGTGTACATATCTATGTGTTCTGAAACAAATACAGAAAGGTAAAAAAGAGTTGAAGTGAGAACAGAAAAGGAGGAATGTGAGGGAGCAAGGAGTGGGGCAATGAAGAGTCCTAAGGAGGACAACAGAAAAAAGAGATCAGGAGTCTGAGAAGAAAATGAAGGCAATTATGGAACTGAGAGAATCAAGAAGAAAACACAAGGACAAACCAAAACGATGTAGGACAAGGCAAGTAAAAAGGAAAACTGCAGGCAGTGGAGAAAAGGGGAGGAGGAGGAAAGGAGAGAGCACAGAGGAACATAGTGGAAGGGAGAGACCAGGAAAAGAATAGTGTCAGAAAAAGCTTAGAACAGACTAAAAGTTGAGAGAAAGGCAAGAGGAGGATATCTAGGAATTCAAACATCACTTTAATTGCAGATGCCTCAAGAAAAAGGGGTATAAAATGTAGGGAAGTTTAAATCAGTTTAAGAACTTAGGTAATTTTACATCTAAAATAGAAGAGAGATTTGTGCTCCTTTTTCAGAGTTGCTAAATTTAACCAACAAGCAGGTCTTATCTGTGCTGGTTTACACCTTGGATGCTGAAAGTGTTTCCCACTGGAGATAACAGCATCAAGAGCATCAAGCTGAAGTTTAAGGTCACAGTCTAAGGAAACTTGCAGTTCTGTTGTTCATGATGCGACTTTTCTTCAGAGGTACAGGACTGCTGGTACATGTTGTTCTTCCTAATCTCTGTAAACCTGGCCCTGCCGCAGTGTAAGCACTTCCATCACAACACAAAGGGCTTTAGCTCTCACTAGCTTTGGTTAGAATTAGAACAAGAAGCACCTGGCTTGATCAGTCCCTTAAATTCAACTGCAAAATAGTAAACGCTTTTTTTTTCTTTTCAACAAACTGCAGGAAACACGTGTGGGACCAATTCTGCCCTCCTTTGCACTGATGCTGATCTGGATATGTACACTGATGAACACAGAGCCACTCCAGGTTCATTTCAGTGTGACTGAAGGGGAAATCTGGACCACAGCTTCTTTGTATGGACACAAAATGAAAACCAACCACAGCTTTCCTTAGCTTAACAATACTCCATTTTGTAGGATGTTCTGAAACAACTAGCATAGCTACCATCCACTCAAAAAAAAAAAAACTGTAAACACATAACAAAAATGAAACTGCTATTTTGAGACACCTCCTTACGTAGGCTTTCAGTTCAGGCCAACAGCTCAGTACCTAAATTTGATCTCTGAGTGAACACTGTAGGAGGGATACAAGTAGTTAGAAAACACAATCTTTTTTTTCTTTTTTTTTTTCTGTTGGAGAAAGGGTTGATAAAATATTACCAAAAAAGAGCAAACATAGTCCTCTGTTGTTAATTTTCAGTGTCAGTCCTTAGAATCTAAACATCTTGTTAGAATATGCCTTTCTCATACTTCTTTGACTCTTAGGTCATGCTCTAACCTCAAATCAACACCAGTTCAGCCACCAGTGATAAAAACATTGTAAACCATACAGACAGCAGTTCCTATTACTAAAGAGGCCCTACTCTTCCTGCTGTTAGATGCTATTTTTAGTTGCTTATGTCTAATCATTCAATTAATCATTCATGTCTTAGTCTTCTTTTTATGTCAGGAACCTACTTAAAACAAACAAGTTTTGTTTTATTAACTTTGCAGTTTTAATTGAATGCTATTTCCCAAAGATTCTTGGGGGAGAAAATATGGTTTCTGTTTACATTTCTTGGTTGTAAGAACAAGATTTAGCAAGTCTTTTGCCTCAGTGCTCTTGAGCAGAGCTAAGAAATTTAACAAAGCATGGCAGATATATGCTTTTGGTTGCTCTTGTAATACAGACACCTCTGAAGTACCAGGCGCTAAATCCCCATTAGGCAGCAAGTTTCTTCTGTGTTCTCAGCAAACCCCTTGCTATTCACACACTTAGAACTTGACTTGTAGAAGAAGGAGAAAACAACTAAACGATTGCTTTATCTTTGCTGCAGCCATTCTCCTGAATGCCACTTGGTGACACATATGTGAAGCAGCATGAAAATGCTACTAGATGAGGCCCCTAACAATATGGCCATGATGTTAAAGCAAGGTGGGTTGCATCAATTCAGGTGACAAAACTCACTTTTTCAATAATTTACCTTCTCCTACAGATGTTGCAGTTCATACAAATTTGCATGCTACATGCTAGCAATAGCTAAGCAAGCCACTTCAAAATTGTCAGATATGGGTGCACCCTAAACCAGAAAGAGGTAAGGAGTGAGAGAAGAGAGACTGCTGAAGCCAAAGGGAGCTAAGAGACAGCAGCGAGGAGGAGGAAAGTAGCTAGTAACAAGTTTTAGGGCAGGGAGGGAAAGGGAGAAGAGGGAATACCCAAGAAGTGGAGTATCTGAGTTAAAGGAAAGGAAAGGTTAGATGCTGTGGGGAAGAGGGAGCAGAGGCAGCTAGAGATAAAGGGATGTGTTATGCAAGCAACAGGCAGAGGTTGCAATAGGGAACAGCCAAAACTGTCTACAACTAATAGAAAACATTTCCCTGAAGAAGCTGGAATGCAACTCAGGAGTACAGCCCTTGCGTTCCCCCAGCAACAGAAAACAGCTGTACGTCTCATCTGTGTCTCATCCCCTTCTGACATCTTATCTATGTCCACATGTACTACTGCGACCACTGATGGCATGACATTAGCGCTGAGAGCTCAATAACCTTGCACCCTGGATCAAAGTGCCCAGACTTTCTTGATACTGTTGAAATCAGGTTGGGTTTTGGGAGGGGGAAACTCAACACAGAACACTATCAACTTTTTCCTTCTTTGCCTTTTCAAGTTAGGAAAGAACATCACAGAACTGCAATAGAAGAACTCTACTGTACTGAAGTTATAAAATCAAGCCCTCAAACATTCAGCTCCTTGATTGCAGGCATTTGGATGTATTCTGCAATTATACTATCACATGCAAAACTTTTCCAGTGACCCCTGTCTCATCTAGAAACTTGGATATGTTCTACTTTGGGAATGCATCAGGTTGGTGAAGTGACAGAAATCCTGTCCAAAGAATCCCCACCTGAAATTTTGTGCAACCTGGAAGCTGTGAATTAAACATGTATTTGCAGGCAGCAAGAGGATGAAATCACAGATATGTAGCCTGAAAGCCACACTGGAGAACTTGATGCTACCCCATCTCTGCTGTAAAGTTATTCCATGATATCACGCAAGTGACTAAAATTTATTACTATTAGTTTCTAAGTATACATCCTCGTTTTCTCAGTTTCCAAGATCTGCCAATGTGCTGAATACTCTCAGCTGGAACTGGAACCAACTGCTGATATTTCCTGAATATATAATGGGAAAAAATCTTGAATACTCTGGGAAAGCAGAACTTTAGTCTCTCAATGTTTTGAATGCAACTTTTTTTTGCAATAGTAGCATGTACATACTACAGTATAATAAACACTGGAAATAAAATAAGGTTAAGAATGTCAGTGCAACTCCTTGAGAAAGATATAAGCAGCCATGAAATGTGTTTCCCTTGCTCTAAACCAGGCAAGCCATAACTGTGTCTCGTAACAGGTCTGAATCCAAGCCCATTTAAGCCAAAAGAGGTCTGGATCTGGCTAGTAAGGCTCTACTTTGGCACAGCTAGAGCCAATGGCTTAAATCAAGTACAGACAAGACTGAGAAGTTTTATTTCCTTCCCTGCATATAAGCACACAGAACTTCTGATACCACAGAATTATGTGTTAGTATTCAAGACATAGAAACACCATGTTGTCAGTGCATTGCTGTTTTCCAATAAGCAAACCAGCAGAATTATCTAAATCTACAAGGTCATGTCTAAGGAAGTTGAGAAAAATCAGATACAATTTTAGGCAAAACAAAAAGCTGACAAAGTATTTGGGGGTAGTCCTTAAAATGTTGTCTTATCTTTTAAAAAAAATAAATAAACCAGCAGCTCAAATAGTTTTGAACCTCATGAGCTTGTTTCCCATTTACAGGAAGAGCAGGGCTGGAGCAAGGAGTTGGTCACCCAGCAGGGGATCCGTGTTCAGCGTACCAAACAGAGCAACCAACTCTTGCACTACAAGAACACTAGTCCCTTTCCCCATGTTTGCCACCTGCCCCTCATGCCTTTGCTGATTCGATATTTAGTTCTCAAAATTGCATTCCAGTTTGGAACTTCGGCAACGTGTTCAAAAACCATGAAGGCTTCTGGAAAGTTACATGTCTGGTAAGGCAAAGTGCGCAAGTAGTTAGAACATGCATCCATCAGTCTTTAAAAAAAAAAATATCCCCAGTTACTGACCTCTGAACTTCTTTGGAGGATTAGCAAGGTCACCTGCCTCTGGCTGAACCACACACCGGTCATCCACTAACCTAGAAAAAAAATGGTTATTACGCTTACTAAAACATGCATTTGACATCAGTGTATATAAATGCAGAGACATACCTGTCACACCACAGATACAGAAGCTTACTCATTTCTCCAATTTAGTTTAAAAAAACAACCTTAGAAACTCCATCATTCTGTTACTAAGCAAAGCCAAAGGAAAAAACTACATTTTCCTTCAAGAAAAAGGATTTCTTCTATTGCACCAAATTATGGCCTATGTTTCAGATCCCACTTCATTTAAATCCAGTTGAAGTCCCTTTTGTTACACTGTGTACATTCATGTTACATGTAAAATTCTTGTTTTCTTTTGTTAGATCCCATTAACCCTGAATCAGAAAGTTTGTTTTTCTGCAGCTGTCAGATTTTCACAGCCATTACCCTAGGGTATAATCCAAAATTCAATAGAGAGACTCTGAGCCACTTAAATGAGCCCTGGAAAAAGACCTCTCATAAAAATGTTGGGAAGGCACAAATATATCTGACACAAGAAAGAACATTTAAAGCACTTTGGGTTAGCTTGGCCCTATACGTGCAAGCTGTCCCATGCTTGCAGATTCCTGCATCCCCACTGAGGACTTTTTTAAGGGGATGCACAGTAAGCAGCCTTCACGTGGGTACAGGAGTATATCACTGTTTTATCTAGAATTTGAATCTGGAATCCGATAAAGCATCTTGGATTTTAGTCTTTAAACATTCTGCTCTTCTTCTTCACCATTTCTAATATTTTTCCTCTGAGAAGGTGTGTGGAATTAAGATCCAGCTCTGATCAAAACTCATGGGACCACATTTTCTTTCACTAAAATGAATAAGCATTTATTTAATCCACAGCATAAAATTTAAATAACAAATCAAATATATTTCTTACGATATTTTATAAGTTAAATAAACAAGAAAATTCAAAAATACAAATTGTTAATCTTATCACAGAACTTCCTAAACATAAATTCAGCTTCCTTTCAGGAAGCATCCTGTAAATAATCTGCCCGTTTTGAACAATTATTCAGGAAAATCATGTTTAAGGACACACTACTCCCGTGCCACTTCACACCAACAGTCTTAGCAGCATTTTCTATGGGGAATTGCCAGAAAAAGCACCATTTGGGTTCAGCCAAGTTACACAATAGATGCGTTCAGTTTTCACTCAAGTTGGTGAAGGCTTTGCTTCTAGCCACGAGCGCAGCAAGACCAATCCCCCAGCATGCCCATGAAGTTTCTACCTCTAGCAAGCTGACTACTGACAAGCTGCCCACTGTGGTTGCAGCTCCCAGAAACAGAAGCAAAAACGATCAAGAATTTTGGAAGTCAGCAGCTCAGATCTCATAACATACTTGGATGTAAATGTGAGGTGTCAGTGAGGAAGGAGAATTGAAGTCACAGTTCCAGGAGCAGGCAGGGGACCAGCCATGGCCTTATAGAGTTGTGTTTTTCACAGTCCAGGTTAGGCCAGGCTTAACAAGAACAAAGTGAGGTTTAGAAAGCAGGACTTAGGAAGAGACAGTCCTGCAAGATGCCCTTTGTCTATGATCTAATGGGCCAAAGCTTCCTATAAACAGCACCTAAAAACTGGAGTCACGGAAGAAACAGGGAAAGGACTACCTTAACAGAAGCTTTGCCAAATGACTTTAATGCCAGGAAGTATTCCTCCCTCAACAAAATCCCTCAAAGGCTTTATGAATGAACCCATAAGGTTTGGCCCTTAAGCACTGTCAGGATGGAGGACAGTACGCTGGAAGCTGAGAATAATTCACAAGGAACATCTTGTGTTCCTCAGTGACAACTTGTGCACCTTGTCCACCTGAGATCTGTAACTGTGGATGAAATACAAAACTTCCATCATGATGCCACATCACTGTAACAAAAGCCAAATAGAAAACAAGGTGTTGGTGCCGAGAAACACAAACAAGATTGTGCCTTTAGAGAATGCTTAAATTAAAGTGATTGATGTTGTTTAATATCTATTTTCTGAACCTTGGAAGTCTTAACATGTTTGAGCGCTGCAGCTAACTGGCTCAGAGAGTGTGCACAAAAATAAGGACCATAAAGGAGTTCTGCAGTCATTAGGAACCAAAGACATCAGACAAGACAAAGGAGAAAGGAACTGCTGCTGCTCCCATCCTACAGACACGAAATGACAGCACAGAAAGCTTAACTGACATGTGGCAGGACAGTGGCATGACAGACCAGAAACATCATCTCCTGAGGCTTTCTCAGTGCCTCAGCTTCTGACAACCTTTGTTTCTGACAAAGAAAGTATCTTACAACACAGGATGAAAGTCTGAATAAAGCACTGCTTTGTCTATATAGCAGTCTTCCAACAATTTAATCCCCCAAATTCCCATATAATGACATTCATCCTGTAATTCCAGCAGCATGTCCTTCGAAGAGTTCAGCAGCTGCTTGTTTACTGTGGAGGTGCTTGTTGCGGTAGTGAAAGCCGAGCTGCGTGTTGCACATGATGCAAGACTTCAGCCTGTTCTGCAGACTGGACCAGCAGAGGCTCTTCAAACACAGACCACTTCCTCTGATATGCAATACAAAATATTCAAATCCCACTTCTTATAGCGAGCCAAAAGGCAGCTGTTGGTTTGTTACTGAAGCCTGCTAGGTGGCTGCGTAAAACAACCAGTAATTCATGACCTTTGTAACCTACAAACCGTCCATTTGAGATGTGTGAAACCAAACAACAGGCTTCACTACAAAAGGCACTGGGCACCTGCAGCTTCTGTCAGACCACAGCACTGCATGTTTTAAGATCACTCACTTGCTGGTTTGCATAGGAGACCAAAGCACACCAGACAAGACTTTTCTGATAAAGGCAGAATTTACTATATTATACCATCGAATTTACTAGCTATTTAAATACTGTTCTAAATTATTATGCCAATATTCAAGCCACTGTATATCATAAAAGAAGCTTTGGCAAACTTCAAAGCATTTAATTCTTCAGCTGGACTGCAGACAATACTGCTTTGTAACCTCCGCTGTCATTCAGTACCTGGCAGATACTACATGACTGCATTTCAGTTTTTCATATGTTGGCAGCATATAAATGACAAAGCAGTTCCCTGCACGTGTATGATATGATTGTTATTTGTGCAAGTTCTTCCCTGAACACAATAAATATCTGGTTTATACACAATGCCTCCATGTAATTGATGCACTGCTGTAGTAATTAAGTTGTACAGTAGTTCACTAGTGGCTAAGATAAATCATCAGAAAAGTCAAAATAATAATTATGGCCCTGGACTTCATGCATGCCCCTTTGTATTCAGTAATTGCAGAATTAGGGTCTGAAAGTAACAACGTTCATGGGATTGCTTGTCTTAGATGCCCAGTAATTCTCCCACTGAAGCCAATGGAAGGTTTTCTACTCGCTGCAGGGTAGTTCCTCACCATGCCACTGCTTGCAGCCAACCTCACAAACTAGCAGGTATTTAAGCCATAAAGACCTCACACACAGCACTTAAAGCCACATTAAACAAGAATTTAAACTAGCTAAAGCAATGCTTAGGAGTTAAGGTATGCTCTCAGCAGAGGCAGGGAAAAAAAGTAAAGAAAGGCAGTTTTCAACTCTGTTAGCCAGGATAGTACACCACATCGTGTGAAGTGGTCAAAGCACAAACATGTACAGAGTCCTGCACCTATCTTCCTCTCCCTTCATTTTCCCCCATCCTTTGCTGGGGTTAAATCTGTCCTTTCTCACCATATGCAAAGCCAGACGTGTATAAGCACTCAGTTTAGCAGTATCTTGCAGCAATGGATTCCATGTATAAGGTGGCACCTGTGTAAACGTGTTGACAAGAAATTTCAAATACAGTGCCTCTCATTTTTGTTGTTTCAGCAACAAAAGCACAGGATGAACTTCTCCCAATACTATTAATCATTTGCATTCAGAACTTGCCTAATATAAACAACTTCAAACTTTCTGTACAGTTTATAATACTGCTCCACACCCTAGGCACTGGGCAGAAGCAGGGAACAATAAATTGCAATAATTCCTACTATATCCTGCTACTGGGTAGAGCAGCAGCCTTTGTAGGGACTTTCACTGAAAGAAAAAACAAAATTACTCTGTGTCTTCTATTTAAAAAATATCATCCTGAAATGCATTTTGTCTCTTCCTACCAACAGAGACTTCCACTTTTCATAGCTAGTATTATTAAGCAAAGCAATACCTACACAAACACACAAGACAAAACACGCAAGCACACAGACTCTCTCATACATGTAACTACACATACGTGTGTGTGCATAACTTGTTAAAAAAATACAGCTACTGGTGTCTAACTATTATAATACACAGGCATGAGCAGAACTCACCTTGATACTGTTCACACATATGTAGAGTACTTTACTCCTCAAAAAGCTGAGTAACTAAGCGAGAGGCAATGTCTTCAGTCTAAGACACACAGTTGCTCAGCTTTTACTCTCGTAATGATATCATCATTTCATTGATTTTCTGAGCAGCATAAGGCCTGACAGCAACAGGAAGAGGGGGCAATGTTGACAACAGACACCAGCAAGAGGAGCTGGACATTTTAACTGCCAGTGGCGCCAAGCAATCCCTTTGTTCAGTATCAGTTCACAAATCACGCTGAGGTTACATCCCAAAGACACATAACCTCAGTAACCCCTCGTGAATGAAGGACCAGCCCTCAAAGCCTCCCTTCCTTTGTCCCTCGGACATCCCTTCGCATATACAACCTCCTTATCAGAAATATTCTTCCAGAGCACCTTCCACCCAACACACTTCTTCCCTTCCTAACTGCAGCTCACACCTACAAAGCCTCTCCTGTGCTCCACATATCCCAGCACACAGTAACCACTCAGGAAGAGAGGTGCTAGTCATATCACTGAGAAGCCAACCAATAACGAACAATAGGTGATTTAAATGTTGTTGCCCTGGAAATCAAGCATCAAATACCTAAGTGCCAAAACAATCAGGTCCACCCAGTTCTTCTCCACGTCCACCCACTTTTCATTTCATTGAGCCTCTTATCAGGCATCTAGGTCAGCCCACTTCTTGCTTGCTTCAAGCAGTCTCCTGCCAAAAATCTACAGTCATCATACCTCACCCTTTCCAAAATGTCAGTTCATGCTCCTTTTTGACTACCAGTCCCGATCCAAATGATTTAGAGCTCTATGATTTAGCTCCACTGTATGAAATTTGTCTTTCTTCCTGTCTCCTTCCTTTCCAAAGCCAAATTTTTCATTAACATCTTTTCACATCTGCAGTCTTTCAGGGTCTCCTGTATTAACCCCAGCTTGCACAGAAAATAAAAAGGATGTTCCTTGCACTTATAGCAGGGTTATTAAGCCTCTGTACCATTTAGGAAGATTCCATGTTTAAAATCCCTTTTGATAAATGGGAGGACTGCAGTACACAATACTTAAACAAGAACCGCACTACATGCCAATGAGGTGCATCAGCTCAGAGGGAGACTAAAAGTCTGACTCCCACCTGCCTCGAACTTTAGCAATTTTATCCTTTTCTTTCTGAACAAATTTTAATTGCTACAAACACAAAGCTTAACACAGGTTGAAAGAAGCTATTAAATGAATACCCATACTCTGGGAAAACAAACTTCTGTGCACCTAAAATATTTCTCAAAACATCTTAAACAGCAGACAAATTTCACCATAAACGATCCTCGTGGTAAAATGAGAATGTGGGTGCATTTTTTCTCAGCTACATAAATCAGGAACACTCAGCCATTCTTACCATGATGAAAAACGCTTGCGCAGGTCGCTTGGAGTTGTATTACCAAATGCCATAGAGACAGAAGGGCAGAAAGCAAGATACTGGGAAATGGAACAACAGCATGCAAGTAGGCAGCTCCACATTTGTGCTAACAATTGCACTAATAATCAGCCCTAAAGTTTTTTTCCTTATCTGATAGTGCATTCATATATTCTTGTAACCATACCTGCAGGCTTGCATCTCGGGGGGGGAGGGGGAGGAAGGCAGTTTTGCCTGTTCAATTAAGTAATCCAGCTATAAATCCTGAATGCCACTTTGTTATTCTTTATATTATATCCAGTCATGCTTTTAGCTTGTAAAAGCTTCAGAAACCTGTTCAGTAGAATTTGTTTATCCCTTTTTATAGTTACATTTACATTTAAAACATTGTGCAAATTAAAATAAATTATAAGAACAGAGTTAAAATAAATTATTACAACAGAATAAAGTGTTATTTGGAGATTACAGTGGAGGGGAGAAAACACGATTCTTAGGTTTTTGTCTCAGTTTTGCAATTTTCTTGGCCTGCATAATAGGTAAATTATTTATGCACAAGGAAAATGGTACAGAGCTTACCTCGGGCATACTAATTTTTGCCAAGTAAATAAACATTCTCACAGTATTTCAAGATCCTGACATCAATACAACATATATTAAGGCACTTTTCAGTGGTGCCAAGCATAGCTATTTTCTGCTGTCAAAAGGGGACTTGGGAATTGGCAATCGGAGGAGGTGTGCCAGCCCACCCCACCCAGCTCATTCCCCAGACACACAAAGTCCTGCTACACTTCTCTGAACGCTGGTGCTCTGCTCCCTGGCTTGTTTTGGCTTCAGTCTGTCTCAGGACCTTTGAAAAACAAATTACATTCCCATAAAACCAAGGAAATATCTGATTTCTTCCTTTTGGGTTTGGTTGCTTTTTTTTTTTTAAATATGAAAAGTAAAACTCTATCATACAAAGATGCTGTGATAGCCTAAAGGCATTCAATAGAAGAAAATCTTGCACAGGAAAACATACTCTTCTGGATGAAATTTATATTAAGACATTCTTTTAAAGCTAAGAAACGGAAAGGATAAAATGAGTATTAGGAAAGCTTTCTGAAAGCAGTAGTGGCTTGCAGAACATAGACCCACTAACAATATGCATCAGCTGGGAGATAGGACAATTTTTCCATTACTAACATTTTCTTTGTTGGGTGAAATCTTGGCTCTCTTTAAACTTACTAGCAAAATTGCCACTGATGTCTCTGAGGCCAAGATTTCACCCCAATGATCCTACCTAACCCAAAAGTGCCTGGGGGCGGTGAAGTGTTTTTTAAATAAGAAGCAGCGTCAGCACCAAGTGCACGGCTATATTGGACACTCCTCAAAAGGAGGGAGCCCACCACCAGTGAGCTCACCGCTGCCAAACCAAGCTTGCCTGGAGATGGGGTGGCAAATGGCACGCTGCTGGCCTCAGTTCTGCTATGTACGTGTCAGGTGTCTAGCTCAAATCCATCATCTGAGATCCTTTTTCAGTCAAGATTGAGACACAGGCACCTCCAGAGGGCAATAACAACCTACTCTAGGGCAGATGTGTAAAACGGGACGACGAAACATCATCTGGACACAGCCTTCCTCTCTCCCTTGTCTGTTGGTTACTTGTGTAAATTTGAGACAACTACGCTTTGGCAAAACACATTAAGTGAGACACCCAGCCATCTCAGGCTGGAGGTACTAGCGTTGTGCAGGCCTTGCCTCCTAGTTCAACCTGGACGCCTGGCAGGTTCTCTCGTGCCTGGCTGAGACACAGATGAGAAACCCAGGTGGACCTGGTTGAGATATTCTTCCCATCCACCTTCCTTCTGTGCACCCCTCAGCAAAACAACTGGTAACACTGCACACTTGGAGGTGCACAGTCACTGCCGCATTTCCAAAAAACAGGGAAAAATGTTACGTTAAGGTGCCTACACATGGGGTAGAAAGAATAAGCATCTCTTGAAGCCTGCAAAGTCTTTCATTTAAAAGATAGACAGCGTGACCCACAATATATTCTCAAGGGTGAAGATTTTTATGCTGGTGCAGTTTGTCTCAAAAGATTCCAGCCACTGAAGTGAGGTGGAACAAAACAGAAAAACCTTCCTTCAGGTTCAGTTAAGCTCACTCAACTATTGCTCACGAGGACAGTTGTGACAGACCATTTTAGTTAACTGTACACAAGATGACGAAGGTAAAGAAAGCTGAATTAATGATTAAAACTTTGTTAAAACTGGAAATTTGATCATGTCAAGAGAAGACTTTAAAAAGTTGGGACATTGTAGAAATGAACATCCATATTAAAATACTGTAGTTCTTTGAGCATATTATCATACATTAAAATCCAAAAATGTCATCAGCTGCTCAACAGTCTATGTGAAGTATTATCCCACATACAGTATTCAACTGAGGTCTTATATTCATACTCTTCAGGGCAGAGGCTACATACCACAAAGATCCATTATAATCTCCAAAAAATTCCCTTTCTTTATTTTAGGAGCATCTGAGGCATCCTTCATCAAAGTTTTTAGTTACAATCTAGCTTACGCAGCTCTTCTACTTAATCCTTACTCCAACTAGCTACATACTGAATGCAAATACTGTAATAAGTCTAGGATTTGGCCCAACACAAACACAATGCTTGCTTAGAAGTAAATCAGAAAATCATGATTAAAGACGTAACTTTAACTCTGCTTGCTTACACCTTACAACTACCTGTAACAAGTCTGCCTCTCAACTCTCCCAGTGTAAGAAAGCACGGATGAAGTAGAATTACTAGGTATATTGACATAACATACATTAGAAACACTGACACTGTGACCACTGTTAACTAAAAATGGGATTTTCAGGACTATGCAAGCCTGCATCTTTACACGTATTTTAGGCATGTGGTTCACTAATTAGTCCCTATCAGAGTGAGTAGCTTAAATTTCTATGGTACATAGTGGCCTCAGAAAAGAGGTCCTATTAATAGCATCACTGGTCTCAAAATCAAGTAAATGTGCGAAGCTCACTGCAGGGTTACCTACTGAGCCAGAGGCAGCAGAGCAAAGCCAGCAGTAGAGAGAAAATAATCACAATCAAAAGAAATTCTACATTTAGCTTGCACCAGAAGAATTTGTGCTTTTTGCTCAGTTTTGTCTATAGCTACATTGCACATATTTGTGAATATCCACTTCAAAGGACTGTTTTGAAGAACAGCATGATAATGAAAGGATTCGGAAAGGCTGACTTTGACACTGTTAACACCATTTAATGAAAACAGAGACAAAGGCTTACCCAGAAAAATACTAGTGAGAAACGTGAATATCTGCCCAGTGATCAAAAAGTGACTTCATGACCGAAAATGGTAATGAAGGCATTCACACCTACACATCAAAACAGCAACACTTACTGTATAAAGGAAGCATAAGCAAAAGGAGAGAATTAGGAAATTTACATTTGCCTGAAATAGCACAGTGTTAAAACAGTGTTGTTTAAGCCAACAAACCAGCCTCAAATGCTATTGTAAGGTCTGTAATGAACATCAACAATTTCTGGGACAATAACATGTATATATATAAACATATACATACACAAATATATACATACACAAATACGTATGCACAAATTATCAATCCTGAAAACACAACTTGGAATCTAGATCCTGGAAATCAAACCAAGTTCCTTCTCCATTTTGTAACATAAACAGTAATAATCCAGCAGACCAACTGATGTCACACTATGTAATAATATGCATGGAAAACACTTCTTAATTAAAATGCTGACATTCTACCCATTTTGCAATGTTTATTTCACACAGCAATGGCAAATGGCAAAAAACTTTTTGCTAAAGTTAAAAAAAAAAATACCCTTTTTTAGATAATAGATACCAAAGTACTCTATATTACAAACTTCGTTGCATGTCAGGATACCAAATGAAGAAAGGACCCGCCTCATTTCAGAGGCCTTCAAACGGTGACAAGTCCTGAGCTAGTGTAAACACGTGTAATTCCACTGATGTTAGTCAAACAGCACTCTTCCACAGCAACTAAGCATCTGACCCAGTGCTTTTTATATTCTTTCTTTAGTGTGTCTTCCTTTAGCTGTCCCAGAGGCTGCCTCCAAGGCCAACCGGCACTCTTGTGCCACCACAATCATGCAACACAACTTGGTCCCCGCCAGCCATGGCCCCCTTCCACATGGCATGCTATATCCTGGCACCAGGGACAAACCTGGGCTTTACACTGGGAACATGAACTTTTCCCAACCACCTCCTCACCAAGGCAGCACTCTGGAAGTACAGCACGCTCTGGTTTTGCTTTCAGATAAAAGGAGACAGCTCTCAGTTTAACAGCGTAACCACCATCGAGCTTGTACCCAACATGTAGTTCAGCTCCCAAAATCCTGCTGCTGGTTTCAGCATTTACTTCTGCCTCCAGGGACAATGACTTGGTTTGCAGGAATTCACTGAACGAGGTCTGCTCGCCCTTTGATATGTGTCCAGCTCTCACTGATGGTAATGAGAATTATGCACAGTTATTAAAGGATAAGAGAGCACTTGACATCAACACGTGTTCCAATTCTCTCAACAAAAGATTTATTTTTTTTATTTTCATTTTGCAATGATAAATGCTTACAAATTTTTGCACCTAGGCCACGTATTTTTGCATATTCTCCTTGCTTTTCTGTTTCTTCTGCAGCAAGTTAAAAGATACCTTTCAAACAAAAATCAGCTGAAAAATTACAGTGACTCTATTTACTTGCTTTTAAACTGAGCAGAGCCAATTTCCTACTGGGAGAGATCATTTTGGGATCTGTTCCAGATTCTCTCAGAGCTGCTTTCCCAGTTGCTGGGAGCAGCTCTCAGAGCCTTTTGCCACACCTACATGCAACCTGTACATGCTCGCTTAAGAGAGTTATACATACCAGCGCTAAGCAGCAACCTGAAGAGGAAATGTTCGGGAATGCTCCTTCCATGGGGGAAGGAGTTGGGAAGCAGGAGAGTCAAGAAACCAGCCGTAAGCAAGATGGCAAAATAGTAGCTTCTGTGCAGGTCTACAGGCATGAAGGTAAAGGTGGAAAAAGAACCAATGCTTTGCTCTGCTACTTGTGTGAATCTTTCATAACTGGCATTTTAAAATGGGAAAATGCTAGAATAAGCAGGTTCAAATCTCAAAACTGCTTCAGACCTTTCTCAAACTGACCACCATGCAGGTTGGTGTCCCCTCTGGTTTTAACACAGCAAGGCTATACACGCAACAGCAAATTTAACCTGCTTGAGTACACTCCCAGGGTCTGAGGCCAAGCAGCACAGAAAACCCAGCATCTACCTCAGCAGACCTCAGCGTTCAAGCCAGAGCGGCTGTGCACTCCAGGAGGAGCTTCCAGAAATGCTCCAGCCCCATCCCTACACAGGGTTCAGGGACAGCATTTGTGCCAAAATCACACCAGGAAACACTCTTAGCAGTTTGCTAGTAGAGACTATTGCATCCCAGCACCCCAGAGCACATGTGAGCATGTCTTTGTTTATTAATATAGACATAGCAGAAATTTTTTTGAAAATGGTCTCATCCTTGACCTAGTGCTTTCACCTGCGCTCTCAGTACTGACATTAAGCAGGGCTGGGACAAGATGGGATTTGTATCACGACATAAGCATCAGAGGAATGACTCTGCTGAACACAGAAGAACGCTTATTCTCAGGCTATGCTGTCAGTTGTCCAAATGTTATATCACCTACTAAGGTGTGTCTTAACAACAAGCTCTGTTACAAAGAAATTAGTTTGGCCTTTTACATTAAGGCTCTCCCGTTCTGCAGCATTCTTTTCAGCTGAAGGAAATGCTTCCAGGTCTCCTCATACAGTTTATCCTGACACCGTAAGACAGTAAAAATGCCTGCAAATAATCACTTTCCATTTGGAGAACTGGAGCCCTTTATCACTTACGTACACTTACTGGGTATTAACTGGCACAGAAACAAAGAAATCGCGTCTTCTAGAAAAGTCTGCACTTCAGTGATACGGTAAGTGAAAGAATGACATCTACTTCATTTTTCCTTTTAAGTGCATTACTGCTGTACACACACTTATCAGCACTCATGTTACAATTCCATAAAATCCATGGGTTTTAAAGAGGTGGACTATGTTTTACCTGGGAAAAAGGAACATGGTTCCTCCTTCTGGTTCAGTGAGTGGAAAGCATTGTTATTCTCAAACACAATCCAGGCACGCACAATGCACCTTCTCCCTCCTGTGCCAAAGTATATACCTCATGAAGCAAAGGCAAACCAGCGTTAGGGTTACAACTAACTTGTATTGACAAAGTTTTCAAGTCTAAGCAATCAACTGTAGAAGAACTGTGATGGTCACACATTTTATTCCAAAATAAAATCTTGCGATTTTGGTATCTCTTCTATTGGTCTACTTCCTGGTGCTGTAGGAATGTGTATTAAAAACCACTCTACATTCACTGAAAAGGAAAAGAGCATGTGTTCCTTGCTGTCACTACTGCCCAGAGAAATGCGAAAAATGGCCTCCAGCTCTGAAAGCTCAAAACCAGAAGACCAAGAAAACAAATCCATGCATAAGTACTTTCTTAAAATCTCACGATTTTTCAAACCCCTCTCTTTTGTTTGTGGGGGATCTGAGTCATAATTTTCAGAAACAAACAGGAAGCCCTGCAGACATCTCCAAGTATTTCCTCTCTCCACCCTCCCACCCACCCCTCTTGTCTTTTACTTAACTTCTGGACACTTTACTATTCCTTTTGCTATGTCAGCAATGACATGGCACTGCTCTATGCTGGCTCCAGTGTGCTAAGGGACACGAGACCTTCTTTTGCCCACATCAAAGGGAAGGGTGCCCTTTGTCCCCTCAACAGGACCAAGCGAGGCTTTCACAAACAGGCCCCTTCTCCAGCCACTGAGGAAGCGAAGCCCCTCCACCGTGCTTCACCCCACTCTGTGTTCAGCCCACAGCATCACGCTTGCAGTCCCTTCCCAGCAGCGAGCAAGGCCTCCCCGGCCGCTCTGCCCAAGGATGCCCAAGCTCTGGGGGCTGGCAAGGGCAGAAGCCGGCTGTCGGAATGCCAGGTGTTGGATACGATCCCCCCACCCAGCACCTCCCCACAGGGGAGTCCCGCCGAGTGGGCCTTGGAGCAGAGAAACAGGATGAAGAAGTGTTAGAAGGTAATGTGCTGGGAAAGCTTTTTCACCTCACTCGGTTTATTATAGTACTTCCTTTCATTGTATACATGGGGAAAAAAAATCATTTCCCCTTCTCCATTCAGCACCAGGACCGGACCTGTCACACTGCTGGGCAAGCGGCTGCGCAGTGCTGGCTGGCAGGAGGCATTGCGGGGGCAGGACCTCAGGGTCAGCTCCTCTGCTCCCAGAGCAGAGCCCCGACTGCAACCTGTAAGGAACTGCGGGAGAGTTTTTTAGCTTGCTCTGATACAGCAGGCAGTTTTCGATGACCGGGAGTGCCCAACACATGCCCTCAACCAACACGCAGGTGGGGAAGGGGCAAAATGCGACGCGTGAGAAAGGCAGGTGGTGGGACAGCACGCTGACAATGCTCCAAGGCCACCGGGAGATGAGGCGTGAGAGGGCAGGAGGCCTGCGCCCGCTGGAGCGAGGGCGGGAAAAGCAGTATGAGCAGTGACAGGAGAAAAGAAAGGACCTGGTTTGGAGAAGACCATGCAGCTACCACAAGGAACTGGAGCAAGGTGAGAACATGGTGGGTGATGGAGCAAGTAGTCATCATTACTTACTCCTGCATGACCAACTCTTGACCAGTGTGGTGGGGACCATGAAGGCATGTTTCCCTTTTCAGAGACATCAGCTCTCTCAGGCTACTCTTTTTTATCTTCTTAATGGAAAAAAAAATAAATAAGTGAGATACATTTTAGCAGCCCTTCCCAGGAAGAATGCATTCTACCTTTCAGGGTACTTTGTGTATCCCATCTCTTTGTGTCGGTGTACGGTCTTAAATGCAATTACAGGAAAGCCTGAGATCCTGAGGTTTACATCCATGCCACCCTGATTCCCATAGTGACTTCAACCGTTACAAGGAGGCTGCCCCGCTACTGGACAGTTTCCCTGCAAGGGGAATCTGGACACAAAAAAATCATACCAAAGTTCACATCTAGTTTCAAGTTAAACAAACTAATTGGTGTACACAGCTCCCATTTAAAAAGTCCTCCTAAAGTCAACCTAATATTGTGCAATTATATTCAGCCCAGTAAAACTATTTGAACCTTTTCCTTATCACTCCACAACCCTCTTAGACACATTATCACAAGAAGTTAACCTACCACCTGGCACATTAAGATTAAAAACCCACTCACTGCCTCAGCTACGATTCCCTATTCATTTGTGCATAGCAAATAATACTACTCAGCTATAAGCTGATCTGAAAAGATAGTACAGCACCCCACCCAAAAATCAGCTCCATTTTTATCGCCTTTCCAGATTTTATTACATAATCAAAAAGCCAATCAACTATCTCTGTGGTGCAGCTTTGTGAATGGTTACACCGTTCTTTCTCCAAGTCAAACAGCAACACATTGTCTGGGATAATCTCATCCACTCACATAAACAATTAGTCTGCTTTATTTTGATTAACACTTCTGTTTAAGAGGACATTGAGATGCTTCAGCCTGAGTGGCTGAAGGTCTGGCCTCAAGCTTTTTCTCTGATTGGAAATCATAGCTGCCAGCTTTGCCCCAAGTACCTCTTTGAAGCAGAACTCTATTATTTTCTGATTTGACACATGGAAATAAAACAGCATGTATTTAGGTGACACTTTTGAGTTACAAGACTCACAGATCACAACATTCAATAAAAGGAGTAAATTGACCCAAATGCAATAAAGGGCAAAAGTAAACATTGAGCTAGTTCATTCATTTCATGTTACAGCCTTTCAAAGCCTGACTGTCTCTAAGCAACAGTCAACTCTGTTCACACAAATCACCTACTAAATTGTTTAAGTATATGAAATCATATTGCTTAAAGAGACCTAAGAAGCACTCATATAAACTGTTTTGATGGTGAACAGTGATGTGCAGCCACTGACAAAAAAACAGCTTGCAGAGTAAATGTATATCCACAGCCTCAGTGGTTTGAAAAACTATTCACCAAGTCAAAAGGCACGATAATCTCCGATACCACAGTTTACTCGCGTATAAATTCTTCCATCAATACAGTGCCCTAAATAAGACATCAGAAGTTAACTGCTCTCCTGTGATCCATTAAGATATAAACAGATATTGGTTAAACCTAAATGGATAATCTTTCTTGGAAAAATGGAAAGCGGAGACAAGGATTTATTCCACTGATCTATGTACTGCTTGCTACTCTGGTAACTTAAAACAAGTACAAATTGTTCCTGCACCTTGCAATGTGCAGTTCATCCGGTCGGTCTGCAGCTTTGTGTTAGCGATTATGTGAACTGGAAGTGAGCTTGAGCCTTTGTTAGTTTTTTTCTAATGTTCAATCTGAAGAGGTTTTAGAACATATTTTTGTTTATTTCTACATTTCAAGTTTAATTTTTTTCCTAAGAAATGAGCACCAAAAATAAGTATTTTTTTGTATATAAAGCTCTGTGTTTATCAGAAAAAAAAAGTTTGTATCTAACTTGTCATCCTGAAATGAGAAAAAAGTATCACAGCACTTACAATCATCAAAGTTGTATGCAAGTTACCTACCAACTAACTTTGTACAGATCTTGTCGTAGCTGTGGAGCAGACTTTCAACTGGCATTTGGATCAGATTCTCTGCTGACTTCAGCAACACATTGCCCAGAAAACACCTGACCAGCAAGCGCTCCATTCACTACCTGCCAAGGGATGGCACAAATATCCCACTTCCCCTCCTATCAGCACATGGTAGCAAAGACGGCAGAAATAAAATAAGATTTCCCAGTGTGCCCCAGCAATCCCCTCTGGCCAAGACCCATTTGAAAGCAGTTGCTTCCACATTAGGGCTAATATGAATTGGAAATCCAGACACACAGAAATTCATCTGGTCACTCAGGTGCCAGTTTAAGGTAGAAACACCAGCCTCTAAAAGGAAAATCTATCCTCTCCAGAACACAAACAGACACTAGCCAGCTGGGGCAGTGTTGAAGTCCCATCCATTGCCTCTACTTGGAGAGTTCAGCCTTTACAGAAAGGATCTCAAGTCATTTATATCTATACCATTAAAGAGAACGTGTCAGCTTCCTCCAGGCAATCCTCAGTCCCTTCACATGCACTGTCTATCCTAAAAGATCCTACTTTCAATCTAGGGACTGGGTATGGTGGAGACATCAGCCTCCTGAGATAAATCCCTAATCTGGGCAAAGACCAGAGCGCACCTCCTCCTTCCTGCAAACTAATGGGAAACCAAAGCTCATTAGCATCCTGAGACACAGGCTCACTTAATTTTTTAAACTACCCTAGAAGCAGAAACTGTGCATAACAACATTGACTCTTTACTGATAACAGATAATCACATTATCTACTGTTTGGGTTGTGTCGACCCCTTACTGCTCAAATTTTCCCTTCAACATCCTCTCACCAACCACACAAACTTCAAGTGCTATCGCAGAAGCAGCATTAGTGGTGCAAAAGATACCCTGAAGAATGCCATTGCCAGCACAAACTGTTCTTTCAGGATGCCAAAGCTCAGTAATGGGGACAAAATGGGCTTCCTGTTCCTCCACAACTGATATAGTAGTTTAAATGCTGGAAATGGGACCACAGTGAACCACCTCAGGCTGCATAGTCCAGTGACAAGGAGCAAACACCACACGGAAAGAGCTATCAATGTAGTTCACTGAATGCATAAGAAAACCGTCCTCCCTCTTCCCCTCTTCAACTAGACTAAATAACCTACCTCATTTCACTCAGAAGAATTCAGTCCCATTTTATACAGAGAAGGACCATGAACTTGAAGATATTTAAAGTCCAGCTTACAAAACAGATCAATACTTCTGGCTGCAAAAGTCAGGGAGAAAAAAAACTGTACCTAACAGAAATAATGAGTGCCTTCACCAAACCTTAGAAAACAAGCACTCAGATCTGATCCCTCAAACTACCATCCCATAAAAACATCCTGTTCTTGAGCAAAAACAGCCAGAACATAGAAATTCTAAAGCTCCTTCAACAGGTAACTTCAGCCACCAACCTAGATACCCACAGCCAAGGTGATAAGGATTGCAAGTGCAGTATTTGAAGATACTTGAAGACATTTCATCACTCAGGCAAGTCTGGGAATACAGTATATTTGGTATCCTCGGAGGACTGAAGTGATTGGAAAGAAGAACTGACAAGGTATTTTCAGTCCTTTTGGGCTAAAGTGATAAAATGCCTCTAGTTCTTCTATGACCTCTGCTGAAGTGAGATAATAGATGAAAAGCAGGTGGTGAAAAAAATGCTTGCTTTCACCCCAGCTTGCTGGAAATCTTCACTCTTTGATCTAGACATGAACTTGGTCTCTTTAGTCCATGCACTTGTCACTACAAGCTAGACTATTATAATACATGTATCTCAACTATGTACAAAAAGGAGGCACGAAGTGAAATTGAGACTGAATTCACCCTTGATTCATTGTCTCACTCACATCTAGTCAATCCCTGGACTCCGTACGCTTTCCTCTAAAAATGTGTCCAAGAGATGTTCATGTTACCAAATAGGCTTGAATGAGCTTTTCCAATCTAATGTTCAATCTTCCACATAGTATACATCACCTGAAAATTTCTTTATTATAAAGATATTTGCTTTATATTGAAACAAAATAACTTCTGGAGTATAATTCATATTCTCATCCACTCCTGTTTTAAGTCCCTGCAAGGCAATTGGATATAGTGCCCTAATTTCCTTGAGTCTATAAAATAAGGCAGTTGAAGGCATGAGTCCATAATGATCCTTTCTACCACACCCATCAGACTGTGGGCACACTGACATAGTGCATCTTTTATGGAAGCCTACAGTCTCAAAGACTTAGTGAAATACTTTGAATTTAAAATTTTCCTTTGATCCACAGATGGCTTACTCTTGATTCTAAATCTACAAAAACAATTCAGCAAAGTCTGTTCTACTTCCAGTGCCCTTCAGTGTCTGACTTCACAAGCATCAGGTGATTTTGTGAAGTTAAGTCATGACTACATCAATGGACAGTCAATTCACTGGCAGAAAAAAAACTAACCTCTACAACAACATACTCCATTGATGCCGCCACAAGATACCGTTGCACTGGGGCTCTCTCTATCTTGCAAATATCACATTTCCTGCACTGTTTTCCACATCCTGCTTACACTTCACCAAATCATACTTTTTTTCAAATCAGCTATGACTCTTGCAGCCCCCCCAAATTCAGCAGTTTCAAAGCCCCAATGCAATTTCTGAATGAATATAACCTCCTATGTACGATCTCATTTCTTAACTCCAAGCTTGCCTTGTGTGACCAGAAAACCTTGATCTTGCCACTCTGAGGGGATGCTACACTTTCAGGTGATTACAAGCACCAATCATCACCCCAAATGCTCTCCTGGGAAAGCTTTTGGCTGCTCTGAAGTCCATTCCAGGAACAATACATTCTTCAACTGGATGATTCAGGAGGTTTTTGCAAGTTATGAGAAGGAAAGAAAAAGTGATCTCTTTTTTAGCAGTCATTCCTTGAAATAATCCTTTGATCTTCTGCCTAAGGCAGTATCTGCAACTAGCCTCCAAAAAGTTCATTTGGGTGAGGCATCAAGGTCACCCCGCTGCTCCTGGATCTGTGAATGCCTATGAAAGCACTGCCCTATTAATTCCCACAACCAAATGGTAAGCTGTTCTCAAGATGCCTCAGCATAGTCCTGACTATGTACTTCTTTCTTAGATAAATTACAATGAAAATGAAATTTTAAGCACCAACAGGAGTTCTCCCCAAGTAATTAAAAAAAATTTTAGCATACTTTGTCACCTTCTAAACTCTCCTTTGTCTTTTCCTACCTATGTTTCCACACCTGGATAAATGACCTGCAAGATAAGTGATCTGCTAGATTATTTCTAAAGTCCAGTTGAGCTGATGCTCAAAGACAAAGCAATCCAAAGCTTTCCTCATCTATATCTTGTGGAAAAACAGATCAGGACCACAGCAAGTACATTTTTGACCATCCCATTGACCAACGTTGCTGTTTCAGAGTGGGTGTGTTGCCTGCTCATTTCCCAAACTTGTCTAGACAGTTCGTAATTGCTGCCCGTAAAAGGTTTTGCTTTCACCTGCAAATGATCATTGAAAGTGTTCACTAGGAAACCTCTTTGCTTTGACTCCTTCTAATGCACCCAGTTCTTTTTTCAGGTGGCATTTTTATTATTGCTTTAATTCTATCTGCAAGGCTTCCATCCAGTTCTTGTATTAGATATCATATCAATTCTCTCTGGTCTTTTCTGAGAATGCAGTTTTCTTCTGTGATTGCTTCTTGCACCATGGCTCCACAAGAACATCAGTCACAAATTTCCATTTTGTAAGTTGGATCCATCTCATGATACCACATTATTATTAGTTAGAAGTGATGATGTCAGGTCTGGAGACTTAAGGGCTGTTTCCACCACAAAGAAAGGTTTAAGATGGCGTCAGATATTTTCTTGATCATTTATTCAGAAAGAATTTATAAATTCTTGTCTTCCTGGACACAAGAAACAGCAGGAGTTTCTTTCATTACAGTTTTCAGAGAGAACAGTGCTCTGTAACACACCCATTTTTATTGTCCTTGGGTCAACATACCAAGTTTTCTCTGGATGTTACTAAGATTTTTGTCCTACGTTCTCTGTACTTATACTCACTTAGGCCTGTTATAGCTTGCCCTGTTGATGCTGAATTTCTTTCTAAGAAGCTTCTTGGGTACCACAGCTCAGCTTTTACTCAGGCCTTACCAAGTGTATGTGCTCTGGGTCATGACTCCTATTGCTTCAGCTATCTGCTTGCAGAAAGAAGGAAGGATTTTATCTCGCACCTTCATTACAAATGAAGAACAGTAATTATACTCACCAGTGTCAACGAAGTTCCACCCAACATATGAGCATGACAATAATGCCAGCAAGTGTAAAACTCTTTTCAGCACACTTATTTTCTTGTTATAAACCTCACTCTGCATGTTTAGATATATACTTTAAAAAAAAAAAAAACCACATCTGACACATGGAAACTGTAATAAACTAACTAGTTTTGTCACAACTGGCTTACTCCTAGGCTTACCATGAGATAAACCAATATAAAATAATCTATGTAACTTAGTATTGAACATCTTACCAGATCAACATTTGTAAAAAGAGCATTGGCCCAGAAATTGGAGTCTTTTGTTATATTCCACAACTTGTCAATTACCTTGTGCAAGTCACTCCTCTGCTTGTGTCCCATCCCTTATTAGAATATTCCCCTTTAAACATACTTGAGATCCTTCGCTGAAAACTCAAACCAGCTCTATCCCACTTCCAGCTCTGCTCAAATAAAATTATTCTATTAGGAGTAGCCTAATCACAGTAGACAGTTTAATCTGCCATAAAAAGGAAATGGAACACATGAAATGGTCCCACACACCAGGAGTTTGACTCTACCAGCCTAATGCACAGTATCGCTTCAAACAAGGTGTTATAACAGAACTTTACATGCAATGGTTTTACTATATCCTAGATATTACCTGGCAGGAAGGGGAATACAGTAATTGGTCCTTATATTCAGTGGCAGAAAAACCTGTTCAACTACAAAAGTTAATGCAGACAAGACTTATTGCCAGCCAGGTCCTGACCTTGTTTTGTTTTTGCAAGAGAAGTCATTGCTAACACAAACTGAGCATACCTCTAACCCAAATCCTGCACCTGCCAAGGGTCCATAGCAGTGCTCTCTGAAGAGCCAGATACCTGCCTCTGAATGGTTTCATGATGAAATCTTTTAGTACTCCTGAAGATCTAGTCAGGGAAGTAGAAATCTTAAATTAGACCCTCTTCAACAGGTTCTTTTAAAAAAATTGCTTCATAACGTATTTGCAGTTTAAGTCTACAAATTTGCAGGTGTAGAACCTACATCTCAGACCACCTATAAAGGAAATAATGTCATACAACTTTGCCACTATTTTGTTAGTTACTTTTTCTGAGTAACAGGATATATAACAAACTGTCACCTACAGCCTGACACAAATAAACTATTACCTCCACACCACCACCAACAAAAAAATCCACTAAATTTTCTGTATGTTATTTTGGGCTTTTATCATTTAAAATCAATGATTTTTTTTCTGTATTCTAATATTCTTTATAAATAACACACTACAGTAACAGCAATGATATGTAAGGATATCTACAAAGATACCTGAAAATCTTATTTGAAACTTGGACTTCCTGTGTTCATTGAAATAGTGAACTTTACTGTTCTCACATCAATACTAAAATCCAAAATATTTATTACATCAGTTCTTTACTTATGAAACCTGTTTGACAGTAAAGCTTGACTTTAAAGTATTGTCTTCAATCTGAGAAGCAGCATTACAGACATTGCCATACCCAATTTTTACATCAGCAAGCCTGATGCAAAACCTCATTTTAGAACAATGAAATTCCACAAAGCTCTCCACTTAACCCTGACACTTCAGCTCTCTCTAAAGAGTTAAGTTTACTGGGCCCTGTTTTTCAAATGTGGAACAGGAGTGAAGTCTACAGACTGGCACCCTCATGAGTGGCAGATGACAAGGAGAAGACGGTGCATTCACTGAAATTTAGTCTAGCTTGGCAAAAGGCAATAACCTAAGTCAGAAATTGTCCAAGATATCAAAGTAAACACTACTAACAAGCAGTAAACCTTTTTCACTCAGTGCAGCTTGTTGGGTTCTTTTTAAAGGAAGGAATAGGTTTTTTTAAACTTTCTAGGTAGCCTTAGAACTTTTATTCTTTGATGGGAAGAATGGAACTTGCTTAGTGATTAATTTGAACATTTTTACCACTCAAAACTGTACAAATATCTACTCTTAGTGTTTTCAAAACTGATATCCAGTCTTTCCCAATACTTTTTTTCTCTCTTTATTTTTTCTGAACAACAAAACAATTATTAGCCAGATTGAAAAGGTGACTGAGAATATTTTAGCAAAGCACACTGCTGTTTCAGTCTATCTGGAAGACTGAAGTGGGGAGCCCATCAGAAATCTATGCCCAGCTAACTTTAAAATGAGATCAACAAGCTCATGCAAAAAGCACTGTTTCCATTCTTAAATACTCACATACCATTAGTTAGCACCCGCAACCTGCAAAGAACATGCTCTGGTCTTAAGTTAGTGGAAGAAAATTACTACCAAACTCAGGGCACTTCTTACACGTTTCATTTGTAACCATTCCTGTTTTCAAGCTATTTTCCATATCCATGAGAGAGAAGCTGAGGATATTCAAAATTCTTAAGAGTCCTGGGAGTTGGAACTTTACAAATAATGTCAGGTATTGTGAGACTCAGGACAGAACTGTACTGGTCACATTCAACTTAGCTGCCCTCTAAAGTCGCCTAGTTAAATTTTCCACATCACAGTGCTCAAGATTATACAACTACACAAAATTTCACAGGCATTCAGGATGTAGATGCACACTGGAGCCAGGCAGAATTCCCCACACTGAAATGAAACACATCCTGCAGGAGTGGCTGGGGATGCCTCGGTGTCTTGTGCCTGCTGGTCCTCCAGCATCCATCCAAAGCACCCTCAGAAAGCAAGCATCAGCTGGGTGGCTTGGAGCCTCCTGTGCATTACCTGCCTCTGCTCTGCACACAGGAATACCAGCACAAGTTTAAACTGAAAAGAGGAAAAACCCTAAGAACTGGGTTGCTGTCTTTTAACTGTGGGCAGTAGGTATAAAAATTAGGGGCTTACCATGAGTTTAAGCAGTTGTTTCCTAATCCTGTGATTGCAAGCTTTCAGCTGCCCCTGCAACACTGATTAACTTGTGTGTGTCAAGTGCAGGGGAAAAAAAGCTGTTTGAAATTCAAACAAGTCTCTAAAAGAAAATCAAGATAACAAGTCCAAGCATTGGATCATAACCAGTTTCTGTATTTTGAGATTCATATAAAAAGTCTTGTTTCAGGGTTTGTTTGTTGATTTTTTTAAATGACATTAATTTTTATCTGCCAGAGGTCAAAGAACAAAAACTTGATTACTGTTTTAGTATAAATTCTTTGTACAGAAAAGAGCTGTAGTAAGCTTAACTTACAGTGTCAAACGTTAACAACCACAGTTAGATGCTCTTCTAGCCTTCTTCTGCCAAGTAATTTCATGTAAATTTCAACTCCGTGCCTTCACTCATGTGGCAGCAACAACCTAAAGGGGCATTTCAAATGAACTGTCCAAAATTTCTTATGTAAGAAGACTACCAAATTACCACAATTCATTATATATAGCCCTAGTTGTTACAAAAGCATTGGGCATCACACACATTTAGCAAGTCAGCCATACATTGCAAACAACAGTACAGGACCACATCAGTAAAGACTGTTGTGCTTTTACACAAAAAATTGCATAAGGTACCACAGGCAATCTTAAAACTGCTATTTCTTTTTGAGGAACTGACCTTGTAACTCAGACATTGTCTTGGAAAAAGTAGTATTATTACACATTTTCCTAAACACCACCAAAAACCCTGGGAAAAAAATATCAATTATTCAATTTTTTGGGACCATACTAGCACAGACCTCCACCATTTGAAATATCAAAGTAAACAGTGGCAGTGACAGTCTGATTTCTTCCACATGGAGTAATCTGAAGAGAAATAAGATAGTTTGCCTGTAGCTTTCATAGCTATTTTCTGTCAGCAGCGGACTGCAGATCTCTCAGCAACCGTCCATCTTCTTCTGTTCCTCTTCAGCCCTACTTTACTTCTAAGACATGTTTCCTTTTCAACCACGCACATCAGTTACTGCCCCACCAATCATACATACCTCCTTCCATGTACCCCTGCTCTGTTGATTTCTCTGCCGCCTCACCCTACATTCACCAACATACACCCCTGCACCCATCTTCCCCCTCTCCTCTTCATCGTCCAGAGGCAGGCAAGGGAGCACAAAAAGGACACGGAAGACTGTTTTCCTGTTTTCTGCAACCAACAGCAACCCCGTGGTCACTCATAAGCCAGCAGAAGTAATGGCAAGGAAAATCCTGCTCAGGCAATGTGATGTACCTGTGAAGCTCACGAAGGGCTGGGGCAGCTTCAGCACAGGCAGCATCTCAAGTTGCTAAACTCCAAAACGTTCCCACTAGCGTGAAAGGAACCCCCAAACTAGAGGCACAGAAAGCAAGCTACTGAGCAAAAGGAAGAAGGGAAAAAGCACTGATAGGTATGGTTTGCAAAATCTGCAATATATATGATAATAACAATTCACTTAGCTTGCTAAGTCAAAAGGTAAACCTGCACAGAATAACCAGCACTGCAGGAGCTCTAGAAGGGGCAGCTTATTCTCAGGTATGCTGCAGGACAGTGCAGCAGCACCCACACAGACAGCCCCCGGCTGCCCAGCCTAGTCAACACTTTAGGATCCTCTTTCCTTTACTATTAAGCAATAAATAAGGATTGTTTTAAAATCCCATGCTTTGGATAATGCTTTGTTACTATTCAATAGCAATCAAAAACTGCAAGCAAATGAGCATAAGAGGTAGACAGAGCTTCAGGCACAGAAAGACAGTTGGAAAAACAGCACTAGAACAACAAGACTACTCCTGACACAATCTTATGGCTACCACAGCCAAAACAGCCCCTCAAAACCTCAATCAATACCTAATAAAAGACATGAATAACAAGTACATTTTAAGCCTGTGTTTTCTCTGTCTTTTGCTTTCCTTGTTTAACTTGGTTTCCAATTTTGCAATGAAAACCATTAACTTGCTAGAATGTCATTGCTTGGTTTAAGCTTGTTTCATATTTGAAGTGAACTGCAGTAGTAGAAACAGGAATTATTTTTACTTCTCCAGAGATAGGGAACACAAAGCTGTTGGACAACTGAAGCTTTCCTGCACCCCCCAGGAAAGGAAGCTGGAAATCCTGGGAACTGGGATTCACCTCCCACACAGCTGCAGGTCAGGTTAGGGCCTCTTGGTGCCCAGTGCCAGGAGAGAGAAGCTGCCCCTGCCAGGTAACACCTGCTGCCCTCCAGCAAGAGGCAGGTACCAAGACAGCCCATGTGGTTGTAGGGGTCTGAATGAAATCCTTCCTCAACTCAGTACTGTCAAAACGTGGGCAAATTTCCAAAGGGACAGAGAAGGACAAGCCCTCCATGCTGAAGGAGAAGTGGGTCTGGAGACAGTGCTGCAGCTCAGGGAGGCTCTCAACGCACATCTGCAAGATCCTTTTTTTTTTTTTTTTTTTTTAAACAGGGATAACGGATGCATTTTTGCTTACCCTGTTCTCAGAAATGCCATTTTACTTGAAACTTTCCACAGAGGTGTCGACCTTGGGTCCAAAAAGTCAAGGTTTAGCATCATTATAAACAGCTGAAACCAGAATCTATGTCAGGAAGCGTCTATACATTTACATAGCAGTGGAACTACTGATTCAAGTAATTAGATGGAATCAGATTTACAAATAATAAATGAAAGTTTAAAAGAATCACTCATAAGGGTTTTTATGTCTTTAATATGATTAAAATAATGCATCTCTGAATAAGTGACAAAACAGAACACAGACAAGGAAAAAAGTAAAATCCAGAACCGCCATTCATTTTCCTTTCTCCATTTTTTTCCATAAATATCCCTAATCAAGTATACCAGTCATACAAACTTCACCAGTCTACCTTTCATACAAGAAGTAACAGACCTTTAAGAGCAAGCAGAGACCAGACTTCAAGTGCACTAAATGCACGTGCAGAGGACATGGCTTTGTGCTATTGCCCAACAAACAGGCCCACACTTCAGCCGAGCAGCAGCAGCAGCCTGTACCATTAACAGCAAAGGGCAGCAGGTTTCAAACACCTCCCGGTGCTGTAGAACGCCCAACTGAGCAAAGGTTCACGTGCTTCTTAGGAGATAACGTTCCAAGCTGGGGAAGTCAAAGATTGATCTGACTCTCTTCTGTGGCACTTTTAAAATATAGGATAACCTTGATTTCTAGTGAGTCCAAGAACCATGTTTAGTTAATCTCCTCATTATGTAAAAGGAAGTTAAATCAGACCTAAAGCCACGCAAGTTAAACAATCTCCCCTCTCCTTCCTGACCACTCCCCACGTTACCCATAGCCCAGCTGAGAACTACAGAAGCTGTAATAGCCACAGCACTTGTCTCAATTCAAAATTTGAGTCCTCTCTTATTTCCATTACTACCACACAGCTTACAGGTAAACTCATTTTTGCATTAAATCAATTGGTTCTTTCCCTAACCCCAATTTTCTCTCCACTTCTGTTTGATAATGAGCTCTTTGAACCAAGGATATTACATTTGAGCATACAATCTCGTAAATCATAATACCGTAATTAAGTCTAATCCTATGTTCCTTCACACCCTAGCTGTGCTCTATGTGCGAGTAAAACTTCTGAAACAAACAAACCCCCTCCGGGGCTCATTACTTGCTGCATTCCCATAAGGGTGCTTTGTGGAAAGCTTTGTCTCATTGTTTATTTAAAGACAGCACTGTTGTTAGAATATTTGAAACGAGCATGAAAATAAGTTTGTTATAAATGGCAAAGCTGGAGGGGTGCCTAATTGCTAATGTGAGTGGATAATTACAGAGGATATAAGCTTTGATATATGTATTGAATTGCAAGGTATGCAACACACAGAGTTGTATTTATATGTCTACATCTCGGCTTATGTGGCATTTATTATAAGATCAATGAAGGTATTTAATAATGCATATAATATAGCTTATGCTTAAGAAAGTTATCACAGAAAAGAAATACACCATTTAGCTGAAAAGTGTACATTAGCGTACATTCAAAGTACCTGCAGAATTCAGACCAGTACTTTTGCATTAGGAAGACAACCAAGAGAACATATTTCTGAGAATGCTAATCCTACACAGTATTTAAAAAAAAATATTAAGAAATACACAATCAAAACTGTCAAATCTCATCCATACTATCAGTCTGGGGGATAAAGTACCTAGGTAATAAAACATGAGTACTTTTGCCCACAGGAAAGCCAAAATTCATCTTCCCTTCTCACTTCTAGGTATTGTTTCTATATGTATCAGAATTAAATTATGAGTAATTCTAGTTATGCCACTCTCACTTTCTTCAGGCTTTTTATTCTTTCCTGACTAATTACATTTTGTCAGCTGGCACAAGGAAGAAAAATTTGCTATTAATTAAAGGACATACACTCTGTTCCTTAACCATAGCTTACATTTTCAGACAGTAGGAGAGAAGTGTAAAAAATAAAATAAGTGCATTGGTGAAAATACTACATTTGTGTTTGTAAGCATCATCAGTCACTACATCTCTTCTCTTAGCACCATTCCTGAGGCCACCAAGATGACACATTTTAGCCTTTGTTGTATTTGGAATATTTTGATTTATGCTGTTCCATAAGCACTTTCTACTTGATCTTGTCTCTTCACAAAGTATGACTGACTCAATCTGTGTGTGAAGTCCAACTTCAATAAGACAAATAATGCACAAAAGCCCAGTGAAGGAGCCTGAATGAAACTGTGATACTCATTTCAAATAAAGTTCTGGCAAGCAAGAAAGTTCTGGCAAGCGTTTCCACAAATTAAGAGAAGTTGTTCAAGAAAAATCAACATTAAACTCAAGAAAACAAGTCCAAATACTCTACAACACACTTTCTGCTGCTAATTAGAAATAAGTCTCAGCACCCCTCATCACCCATGGCCATATATTACCTAGCAGGCAGCTCCTGCTGCACGCTCCATTAATTACGTTCCATGAGGTTTCTCGCTGCCATGGCACAGAAGCATGCTTATGGAGGTGAGACAGGTATGCAGCTACTGATGGTGACTAACAGGCCTATCGTCAAACTTTCCAACAGCTGATGTTGCAGTGTTGTTACTTACTTTTTTCCCCTGCCTCTCCAACTGAGAATACTTTCTTCCCCTCATTGTACCAATAGGTGATTAATAGCAGCTCTAATTCCCAACATGCGTCATTGCCAACATTTACAGCCAAAATATTGGGGAAGGTGGTCTCAAGGTTCAGATGCTGGTCTAGGACAACTTAAGATACCTAGATTCATTGCCTAGTTCTGCCACATACCTCCTGTGGGATGTAAAGCCTCCACCTACACAGAAGCCAAAATACACCAAAGGCTCAGAAATAGGAAAAAAAACCCACATTATTAGTACAGTTCCATAATCCAGTACCAAATATATGTTGAAATGCCAGAAAGCTACCAATGGATGTAAATTCCTTTTTCCAAACAATTTCTTTTCTCTACTAAATTGCAAGACTATCAGTTTATACACTCAAAATCGTTCTCCTTTTTAAAAAGGAAGGGGCAAGGGGAAAGCTCAGAGAGCCTTGAGGCTGGAAATGCCAGGTTACACATCATCAGCATCCAAACCCAGAATAAGACCAAGCCAAGCAGAAAAAAAAGAGCAGGGGATTGCTTGGGCTCTCAGTACCTCAAGTATCCAAAGACCTGCAGTAGTCAACAGAGAATGCTGAGCCCTAAAACCCTCTCCTACACCGTTACCGAGGTGTCTCACTTCCCTTTGAGATCCACAGACTGGAACATCCTCATGGAGACATGCACTTATCCCTCTACTGCAAAAACCGAGCACAACTGCTCTCTTTTAACATACGGATACAGGAGGAAGAATTTGGAGCAGCGCTGCCCGACCTCCCTGCCCCTGTCCCCATCCCACACTACAGCGCTAGCCCCAGATGCAGAAGAGAGGTTCAGTTTCCTCTTCTGATTAAGAAGGATCAAATCTGAAAGCTGAGCCCTCGCACTCAGATCCAGCAGCTGTTCATAGTAAAGAAACAGTTCAGAGACAAGGACAGGAGCACAGGTTTCTTCCAGCTCAAAGAAGTGCCCCAACCTTTTGGGTCCCATTTACAGAATCTCATTGTTCCAGTGATTCTCAAACGCTTTTTGTAGAAGGAGGTAGAAGGGCACTCCTGCCTTCACCTAGCACCACTCAACACGCTCACCTGGACACAGGGCCAAGAGGCACGGATCCGCCATCTCCTAAACAAAGAGGTTAGGACCTCCTAAACTGTGCAACAGGAAGATTTCCACACTCAGGTTACAGTACATATTAACCTGACCCTACAACTTGATCTGAATAGCTCAGCTGCATCTTTCTGTTAGCTTTAAGTTTCCTGGGGGAAACTGAGCACGTGAAAATTTCTGCACTAGCAAGTGAGCAAAAAATATTCTAAAGCACATGAAACAGCTTAGAAATCTCCCTCAAAACAAAACTGTTGAGCTCATTCAGCTCTTCAAGGAGTAAGGTCCGCTGACGTGACAGACCTCCCCAGCTTGGAGAGGTGCTGTGTGCTTTTTTATCTTATTTATAGAATGGCCTCGCTCATGCTTTGTTTAAGAAACAATTAGGCTTTGACAGCTTAAAATAAACAGGACTCTCTCCCCACTGCAGAGTCACTAGACCTGAGCTGGATTTCAAGTTCTTGCAACCACATGAGACTACACTATGGACTCAGCAGTGTAAACAACAATCTCATTTGCCCGGCACCTTTCAAAACAGCACCCTGAGCAATACAGGCAAGAGCAATAAAACAAGGACCCACATCAGTCACATGAAGCAAGCAAGCAATCATTCCCACTCCTACCCCACTTTGTCCTCACCAAGAGGCACCTCTGAAAGACAAGGCCACCCCTTTTCAGATGTTTGCCAAGAGAGAACCTGCAGGAGTACAGAAGATGCAGGAGTTTAGCAATGGTTGCACACTAAATGTGCAGCTGGGCAAACTTTTTCCCTCAAAGTACGGTTAGTTTTTCTGCCTCTTGTGTTCCTGCAACCGGTCCGAAGGCAGTAATTGCAATAGCTGGCACAGATAACATGACTTGGCATCACAATTTTAAATTTCAGTCCAAGCTCTTGTACCACCAGCAGAGGGGTCAGCACTCCCATTTAGCAGACATGGGAGTTTTCCACTGGTGACTTCACATTTCCTTCAAGGCCTTCAGCTCCTCAACTCCAGCCTCCTGGCTCTGTGGCTGCCTTTACCATGCCAGGGAGCAGGGCACAGAAAAGCTGGACTGGAAAACTAACAGAGCTACATCAGCATTCTTGAATTCCTGGCCTGTTGCTGAAGGAGAGACACACACAGGAGTCCTGTCTCCTCCCAGGTAGTCTTCTAGAGCTGGGTTAGCTGGGTAAAAGAGAACCTGGATAGAGTGTTAGTTAAGGTGTTGGCTGGAGTTCAATTATTTTGTCTGGTGAAGAGCTCCCATGTGCCTTAGGCAAGCTTTGGTCTTGGCTTCCTGTCTGTAAAACTGGGGGTAAATGTCCTGCCCTAACTCCAAGGGAAGAGAGGAGGATCAGCAGTCTGAAGACTGCGACACAGGAATGCCAACACATATTCAAGTGACATGCAGTTGTACCAAGCACCAGTCACAGCAGAAACGTCTATGACACTAGACAAGCAGGTGTTCTCAGAAATGAGGAACATTTCTCAACATAAAGAAAAGTACAGCAAATTTAGCTTCCCCCAGATAAAAGAACATAGCAATGACACAGAACAACAAAAACAACTCAACAACAAATTATGCCAACAAAAAAAAAAATGCTGGGGTTATAAGAATAAGAACCAATATAGAGTGATTAACAGTTGCAGAAAAATGTTTTCAAACAGGATTCAAAATTACAAGAGTCAGCGAAACAAAAGGAGATGTGAGACTAAACAGAGAGTCAGGGACAGAGAAGGTGCAAAATTAGCAGATAGAGGAACAAGCCATGGAAAAACGCTTGTCAACAGATTAAATGAGTGAACAGCAAGGATAGGAATAATAAGATTAAAAAAATAGAAAGGGCCTTGAACACCAGCTTTGTTCCAGTAACAGTACCACACCAAGTAACCTAGAAGATCATTATTTGCATTTTAATACTGCCCTTCCTTCGCCCTACAGTCCTCCATCGAAGAGATCTCAGAACACAGGGAACCTAATGCAACATACAGGAGTGATACCCAGGCACACATTAATTAGCAGTGGATCAGCCTTAGCAATTTAACTGTTATCCTGAAGTTACTGCTAACGTTTAAGCAGCAAATGACGCTGATATTTAACTAGAGTTTGAGCTGCCTTGTCAAATGGATCACTACAGGTCATACAGTGCAGGAGTGACGTTTCCATTGACAAGGGTTTAAGGACATGCTTACTTTGGACATGCCGCAAAGTCAATGAAACTACTGCAGCTCTCATACGAACATCAGAAGGAAAGTGCCACTGCACCCTCGGGACCAAACAGTGTGATGGTTTAAAGAAAGGTATCAACATATTCCTATTGTCATGCCCTGTCGTTTTCTGTCCTGGATTCCAAAAAGGTGATTTAAAGCAGTCAAGGTTAGTAAAAAGCTCAAGCAAGCAGGAATAGTTCAGTGAAGTAGCCACAGCTAAACTACGCCTTTCTGCTCCACAAAGTGAAAGAAGAGCTCATGGAAAAAGCATCCCCACGAAATTAAAATATCTGATTATAAATATCTGATCATTAACAACCGCAGATAAAGCTTCAGGCAAACGCAAACCAGCAGTAAAGGAATACACGTTTAATGAGCTGATTATGACAACGCGCAAGAAAGCAACGGGTTTGTCCTTCACGTCTCTGTCAAAAATTCTCAGACGTGCAATAAAAATAAAGCCCCCCCCCCAAAAAAAAAAAAGAAAAAAATTAGTTAGCTATAAATAATGACTACATTAACGCATCTGGGTACAGCAGAAGGTTCCTTCCACAGAGCGGGTTCTGGCAAACGCCGGGCATTCCGGTTTGGGCTGGCCCGGC